>CM066168.1:82500-224178 GCA_033629205.1 Lithocarpus polystachyus
TTTTTTTTTTTTTTTTTTTTTTTGCTCCAGGCACCAATTAATTAAATTACTTAAAAAAAAAAAGATTTTCTTCACCTCATAAACATGGCTTAAAAATATTGCCTCCATCAACTTGCCTTAATTTCAATAGTATTTTTGTGCCAAGGAAATATATGTGGTAATTGTAAATAACAATAAAAGAATAATAGTATTTCTCTGTGCCAGAAAACACATCCCAAAGAATTAAAATAGAATTTCTCTCATCAAATAAAGCAAACACATTAATTAATCAAGGATAAGTAACTATAAAAACCAAAAAAAGGGCATCCCTAAGACTTCAGGATTTCAGACATCCAATTTAAATGCCCTAGTTTTTTAGAACTAACATAGGATACTGGATCTTTACAACATTTACCCATCCAATAAATGTAATAATTTAGAAGTAAGAAAATAATATACCTACACAATGGACAGGAGTGAATCAAGTCCATCCAATGCAGAAGAACGCACGGGGACGCCAATAACAGGGAAGGGAGTAAGTGCAGCTACCATACCTGCAAGTCACAACAAAGCTCAATTGATTCCAGTGAGACATTTAAAGCAACTGTGAAACAATATATGGGGCATAGTTCAGATAAACTTGCCTGGCAAGTGGGCTGCACCTCCAGCACCAGCAATGATATCTGAATGCCTCTCTCCAGGGCAGATGAGGCATAAGAAAACATCATTTCAGGGGTCCGGTGAGCTGAAACTATTTTCACCTGCATATTATAATTTGTTAGGGTAGAATTGGATTCCAAAATAGACCCTGTAGTTCATTAGAAGTCAACCTCATAAAGCACACCAAACATATTCAAAATCCTTGCAGCATCCTTCATAACAGGAAGATCTGAATCAGAACCCATAATGATCCCAACACGTGGTGTTACTACATTCAGAATGGGATCAACATAAACACAATTTGAGTGTAACAAACTTTCTAAATCAAAACTTAAGGCATGTAAACTTCAAACAAAAGGAAAACACTTGCAACATCCACATAAAAAGAGTTTAGCTATATGGTGATCCCCCCACCCCACAAGAGAATAAAAATCATAAATGAAGAGTGGAGACTGACAGAAGCAATATCTTGGAAGAAGGAGAATTAAATCAATTTTTTAAATGGAAATGATAAATTGTAATCTGCAAACGGTTTAGAATCCATGCCTCCTAAAAATGAAATCTTATGGTAATTTCTCTCCCTACATGGTCACTTTTCCATCCTAAGCCAAAGTAAGACTTTTTTTAGGTGTATTGTTTTTTTAATTGGTTGGAGGGAAATAAATTGTTCAGATGACATTGACAAAAATGTTAGTGGTTCAGATTTCAGAATGCGTGTTTCACACAATTGACAAGATTCTCATTCCTCAAATATGCCTGGTTGGTTCATATGTTCTAATGGGTTCCACACAAGTTGTCTTTTTCCCTACACTTTCTGTTTATATGCAACTTTTTCCCATTTGGGATTTATGGGAAATTGAGTTTACCTGAAGATATTGAGAAAAAAAAAATTCAGAGAGAATTTTCTGGCCATGGATGAAAACTCTGTTGAAAAGCCTCTTTTTTTAAGGAGACGTGCTGACAGTGTGAAGAAAACACCTCTGTGTGTCATGGGCCAAGTGGACCCTTAAGTTTGTAATATGGCTTATTTTCCTCTTCCCAGCACAGTTTGTCAATGAAGTTTTGAGAAATGAGCTCAATTAACCAGTGGAATTGTTTTTGGGATTACAGGTTGGTAATTTTAATAACTTGTTCTTCTACATTTTCCCCCCCTCCCCTCCTCCCGAACAGGATTCTTATCTGCTTGGTGGCCACTGGTGTTGCAAAAACTGCAGGAAGCATATTCAAGGTTTTCAGTGGCCCAGTTTTTGTTATTTCATTCCTTTCCATAGCCTATCTCATCATCTCTAGGGAAGAGGGTCTCCTTGAGTATGTATTTTATATAGTAGACAGAGTTCTTATGTTTCTTTTTTCTGTGCTAACCAGTGAATTGAATCTTTGTCTTCCATTTGTATGTTGAGCTTACCCTTTTAATTAAATGGATAGCTTGTTTTGTAATTTAGAACCTTTCTTTGTGGGAGTAAGGCCTCAACAAAACCAAAATTTCGCTTGTGGACTTTCCCTGTTCTTGTATGTTTCCGCTGCCGAGCTTATTGGGATCATCCTCTTTGTTGTGTATGTTATCTGGGCTAGCTGTGTATGCATATACCACCTATATCGTACCAGTTGACTTAAAAGACTGAGAGTCCTTGTTTATTTGAAATTTCCAGTTGTTTCATTTTGGAATTTCTGGGACTTCGCTTTGGTTTCATTGGACCATATTGCTTGGCAATCTCGTTTCTTCCAGTGGCAAGGGAATCAGTTCCTCTTCGCCATGTACATATCCCTTTTAAGCATGCAAGAAGATATTGGATATCTCACAATGATGCTGTTTAGTGTTTTCTCTCCATGGACTATTCTATGTAATTGCATGGAGAAACCTCCTACAAAAAGTGAGTGCAAATGGTGTAATTCTTATCTTGTGTGTTGCTATATATATACACGTGTTTTTCTTTTGCGTCTATATATATATATATATATATATTCATATATTATAAAAAAAGCAAAGGAAAAGGACAGAAGCAATTGAAATTGGAAAAAATAGCTAAGAGTTTCAAGGCTTACGGATTGAGAAGTGCTGTGTGGCAGTAACAGCTATTAATTTTGTTAATGTGGTGTGCGTTTGTCTTCAAATTAAAAAAGTTAGCTTATTTTACTATTCAACTTATTTTTACTACTATGTATGAGCTTCACTATACTTTTTGATATTATTCATGAGTCCCATTGTTCAGCTAACTTTTTTTTACCTTAATTCCATTTCTTTCTACTTAGGCTGTTCCATCGACAATTATTTGGTTAAAACAGTTTATTTATTATTCATATGCATGAATTACCTTAAAACAGTTTTCAAGGCAAGACTAGTAAAATACAGAGTACAGACTAAGTTTATTTCATGTTTTTTTTTTTTAATTGTTTTTTCATTTTGTTCTTTACATATACTTGACATTGATCATATCATACATTCGATATGAGTACATACTGTTTGATATGGCGTTGTTCTATAAATTCTTATCATTGTTGATCCTTAATTAAATGGCTTTGTCTTCAGGATTATGAGCTTATCAAGATTGTAGTTGCTGTTGTTTATATTGAGTAGATAGTTGTCTATGTAGCAATGTAGCATTTATACATAAAATTGTTTGTCGTCATTTCAAATTTTCTTTAATACACATACTCTCATTTATTACTTGCATTAAAAAAGTGGTTAGTGTTGGCTGTCATCTTTGAGCAATCTTATTTATCAAGCAAATTTCATGTTTTGTGCCGCTTCTATTTACATAGCATATAGAAGTGCTCAACTTTTCTATGTTGGCAATTTTATGGTGACCTCTTTTAACATCATGTTTTCACACTCATTCTAAATGTTCTTCATATTCTCCTTGTATTATTTATCTTAAAAGTTTCTCATTCTGTCTAATGTGATCTGTTTATGCCAAAGGATTTGCTTGTACATATAAAACCTTCCATGATCATAGAGAAAGCAGCTCGGCAGACAGTATTGCTTGCTTTGGGTGGTTAAGAAATAAGAATTAAAAATGACTGTTTATTCTCCTCTGGATCTATTTTGTTATCTTTTTCCTTCCCTAGCATGACTTGCGTTATTTTATTTTTATTCCCAATAAAGTAGTTATGTTTAGGTGTTTTGTTTTGTCTCCTTTCATTCCATCCTATCTCTTTTCCCTATCTTAATCTCTTGTGAATGAGTTGGCATTTTCTATTCCCATACAAGCTAATGTAAAACTAAACCCCAAATTCTTGCATAAGAGTGTATTAATGAGGGGTGAGCGATCTTTGGCCAGCCTGCTGCACAAGGTCCAATGCAAGCCTTAATCATTTTGTTTGCTTGTTTGTTCACTCATGAATAATGACCCAAGCACTTAAAAAAAAATTTCATTGCTTCTTGTGCCAATTTCAATAAGTAGTTTTAATGCCTTTGTTACATGATCTAAATTGTATCTTATCAGTTATGGTCTCCCATATTACCTTTTATTTCCATGTTGGATCAAGCCTGAAATTAAGGCAATGTTTTGGAATGGATGAGGTCACCCGTGGTGGAAGTGCCATGAAATTCTTTGTAGCTGTATGAAATAAGGATGATAAGAACTGGATTGCTCAATACTGAGGATAAGGGCTGTCTTCTGTCACTTCTGATAATAATATGAAGCATTAATATGTCAACTTAAATAATGCAGAACGTAGTGAAGGAAGGTAAAAAATAATTAACAGAAAGGAAAAACCTTAGGGTTACTAGGTTTACCACCTAAGGGTGCTTGACTTTTCAATAAATAAATAAAAAATGAAAAAAATTATAATATAAATAATATAAAATATTAAAATATAAAGGTTTCAAATCATTTAATCGACATGAGTGTATCACCACCTAGTTGAGAGAATTCTTGATCAGAAATTGTTATTCAAAATGCAATGCCTCGAACTATTCCTAGCACCTCTTTATAAATTTTGAAATAATGTTGTGCTTATTGCATCAGCTGCCCTCTTAACGCCATTATTTAGCTTTCTGAATGCATATCCACCCTGACCTGAAATTTATATATATATATATATATATATATAACAATTTAAATTTTTTTATTTGTCTACCCTTTAAAAAAAATTTGGAAACACCCTCAAATTTTTTTTATGCCAATAAAATTAAATTTTGCTCCATAATTTATTCTACATTTAATGGATAAATTATTGCTTGGTTGTATACATTAAAAGAGATGTAGCTTGTAGCATTGATAATGAGACTATCATACACTGGTTTCAAAATATGAAAACTCTTAAAAGGCAATTGTAAACTTTATATATTTGCATATTTTTTTTATTGTTGTTGTTAATATATGAAATTCTCTTTTTATTAGATTGTATAATTTATGTTTCTTTAAGCCTGAGAAAAAATCCGGAGCCGTCACTGTTCATATGTAGAGGTGCTTTTCACATGTTTGAAAACAAGTTGCACCCTTTTTTCCCCTCAAGATTTCGCCAAATGTTAAGTATTTGTAATCTTTCTGTATTGATTTTTAATTTGTTTCTGAACTTTTGAAGAGTTTAATCTTTTTGGCCAAAATGGCAAATACCACTGTTTACCAAAATATATATCAGTTTACCGTTGTTTTAGAAATATGTAGGGATCTATCACTTCTTGAATTTACCTACCCATTATATGAAAAATAACATTTTACCCACTTGAGATTGGTACAATAATCAATGATTATAATTTCAAACATTATCAAAACGAAGTTCCAAACTACCTAAATAATCAATCTAATGATTTTTTAAAACCTCTCAAAATTGAAAAAAAAAATTAAAGTTTAAAATATGAGAAATGCTATGTTCATAGCATTTCCACAACAAATCTTAAGTGATAGGATCTTATTGGCTATTATGAATGGGCCAAAAATGTTGTGAGTACAAATTTGAACCAATAACAACTTACCACATATGATTTGTTATGAAAATATTGTGGACAAAACATTTCATTTAAGGGAAATGCTAACAAATGCTTTTAGGGCATTGTTTAATAATCCATTTAAAGAAAGTTTTTACGGGGAAAGAAAGAAAATCAATTAATGTTTTGACAGCTTTTTTCATTTCCCATAAAAATGATGTTAAAACTTTCCAAAAATGGATCCTTAACCAATGTCCTAAACGCACTCGTTAACATGACCTTTTATTTAAAATATAAGAAATACTACGTCCACAATATTTTTCACAACATTTTCACAACAAATTTTAGTTAGTAAGTTGTTATTTGCTGTTACTAGTAGGTAAGAAAGTAATTTCAGTGTTGGATTTAAATTTAAAACCTATAACATCTTACCAACTAAGATTTGTTGTGAAAAATGTTGTGGACGTAGCAGTTCTCTCAAAATATACTTAAAAATCGACTTTTAATTTAGCAAATTAGTACCCAATCTATTGATTTTTTAAAACGTCTCAAGATTGAAAATAGATCAAAGAAATTTAAGAATGAACTTCATTAAATTTTAAATTATTGAATTTGAAATGAAATTTTCCCCAAAAAAAAATATAAATAAAAAACACTCTAAAGATCTCGTCACAAGACCACAAGCTACGTCTGTATACACAACCGTCCTTTCCTATTTGTCATCTCTCTATTTTTATACGCCTACCTATCAAATCCATAATCATCTGCACCTCTGTTTCAAAAGCATGGAAATCCCAAATCCAAAACCCAACTTTCATTTCCACCCATCTCCACCAATCCCACAACAAAAACTCCTCCTCTTCAGCCAGACTCACAAAGAGTCTTACGCATTGCATAACGATGATGACCCCGATTTCACCCAACACGCTAGCTTTTATTATCCTTTCCATATTCCATACACTGTGGTCGGTACTTGTAACGGCCTGCTCTGCCTTTCCGATGATTTAGCCCAATTATTTCTGTGGAACCCTTGTGTGAGAAAGTTTCTCCGACTTCCTTCTTCCAATCTCACCTGCGATACACACTCTGCTTTCGGGTTTGGATTTGATCCCAAATCTAATGATTATAAAGTGGTCAGGTTTGTCAGCTTACTAGGTACTCGACCCGGGGTCGAGGTCTACTCACTCTCCACTGATGAATGGAGAATGGTGTTGCATTGCCGTGCTTGAAGAAGGGATAAGGACTCCGTTCAATATATGGGTGATGAAAAAGTATGGTGTTGCATCTTCGTGGACAGAATTTCCGCATCAATGTCCAAGTCTGGGAATGCTCCAACCACGCCTAGTTGGCTTTAGGAGGAATGGTGAGGTTGTATTGGAAAATGCTATAAGAGGGCTCGTCTCGTGGAATCCAGATAGCCAAAATATTAAGAATCTTAAAATTAATGGATTTCATTGTACTTTTGTTGGTTCTTACGTTGAGAGTCTAGTTTTGCTCGACAAAGCTGCCGATAGTGTAGTTACATACTGAGGGAAAATGGAAAATCTGTAAGATGCATTTCATGCTTATTCTTGTGTGGTTTTTCATTTTGTTCTTTATATATACTTGACATTGATCTCATTGCATTGATTGCATAAATGGCTTTATCTTCAGGATAAATATCTTATTAAGGTTGTGGTCACTCTCAATCATATTGAGATGATAGTTTAGTGCATAGCATGTATATCTAAAATTGACTGTCCGCATTTCAAATTTTCTCTTATATAATCATTTATTGCTTATAAAAGAATGCACTTATAGTTCTTAAATACTCGCAGGACCTCATGCAGTCATGGTTAGTGATGAGCTCTAAATGAGTAACAAACATTAACTCAGCAAAAGAAAAGATTCAAAAAAGCTCTTTGTTGGTGTATAGTTTCTTAGTACTGAATTAACTTATTATGTCAAAATGGATTGTAGTTGTTCTATGTTAAACTCCTTTTGTGGCTATACCATTGTTATATTAGTATTTTTCAATGACTTGCAGTGTATTTTCTGTGTATTTGCATAAATTGTTAAACATTTAATTTTATTTTCAATGCTTGCATTGTGATGAAGCTGCAAGGATACACTGCTCAGTTGTGTTAAATGTCTTCTTGCTTGGTCAACTAGATACCCATTACACCTGTGTAATGGATCTAAAGGTTTCAATTGATAAGAAGTTAAAAAGGAGAGGGGGGGGGGGGAACAATTGCATATTAGATATTACCGCCGCCTAATAAGGGTTTTGTAGGGATACATTTCAAATATTTGCGTATGTTCTTTAGTTTTATTTTTCTGATAGTGTGTTTACATAAAATGTGAATTTTATCTTTGATATCCTAAATTGATAACAAGTTTAAGAGATAAAACAAAATGGAATTGGTGACCGATCATCCAGACCTAAGTCAAAAAATTGAGTTGAAGACCATATTCTATGCACATGAAAGGCAAACTAGAGATTCAGAGGGATTTTTTTTTGGGGACTACATCAATACAATTCCTAAGTAGGGATGGCCATATCCATTGGGTAATGGATATCCAACCCTATCCGATCCAAATGTTCTGGGTAATACCTGGTTCTTCATGGGTAGAGCTTAACCAGGTAGGATATGGATATTACTCAAATTGTTCGGGTAGGGTATGGATATTATCCAAATTCGACCCGTATTTATATTAAAAAAATAAAAAATAAAAAATAAACTTATCTCACTCACCGTCACTCGCTTTCTCTGCCTCTCTGACACTTTCCTAAGCATTCGAACCCCACAGCTACCATGGACAACCAGAAGAAGAAGATGAAGTCTTCAGGACCCAGGGACGGACCCAGGCAGGGGCCCAAGGGGGCCCGGGCCCAAAATTTTTTTTTTAGCAGCTATTTTTTTTTTTAAAGAGCTTGGGCCCCCCCTTAAAATTTTACTTGGGCCCCCTGTTCTTTTGCTCCGGCCCCCCTCCTCCCCTGTTATTTTGCTCCGGCCCCCCTTCTAAGTCACCCAGCCCATCACCGGCCAGCCCACCCCACGCCCACCAGCCCATGACCCGTATAAGTGTAAAAAAAAAAAAAAAAAAAAAAAAAAAAAAAACAAACAAACAAACAAACAACAGAAAAGAAAAGAAGAAAGCCCTCAGCACACTCTTGCAAATGCACAAGGGAGAAAGTGAGAAACAAAAAAAACACACACACACACACAGACTCAGTGACAGGGAGAGACCGAGAGGCGAGAGAGTCATAGAGAGATCAGAGAAGAGAGAGACCCACACGGCCACGTCTGACGCCGGCGAGACCCACGCCGTGAAGCACGAAGACCCACGCGGGCCACGCCGGCGAGACCCACTTGCTCCAGCCGGACCAGCCTTCCCTTCACAGTTCACGCACTCCAGCACTCACCCACTTGCTCGATCTGCTCCAGCCTTCAATCACAGGTATTTACATTTCACTTTATCTCTTGCTTCAAATTTCAAAACCTTGTGATCTGATCTGAGGACTGAGAATCTGAGATTCATATTTCATAGAAACTGTGCAGTCTGTGCTTGTGCCTTGTGATTCATGTTTGTGTTTTGTACTGATTGTGAAATGTGAATTGAATGAATCTGCTGAGTGCTGCGTGAGTGCCTGTGGTGTTTTTTTTTTTTTTTTTTTTGGCTTTGTGACTCTGTGTCTCTGTCACTCTGTGTTTGTGACTTGCTGTGTTTGACAGTTTGTGACTCTCTCTTTATATAGATAAGAGAGATAGAGAGAGTCAGAGAGAGTAGATTAGTTTGTTGAGTCAACAAAGAAAAAAACTTTTTTCTTTGTTGACTGGTGGTTGGGCATGAGAGGGACAAATGGAGGTGGACTTGGGCAACGGACAACAAGTGACAGACAGAAAAAAAAAAAAAAAAAAAAAAAAAAAAAAAAAGGAAGTAAAGTTAAAAGAAAAGTTTTTGTTAGTTGTGAAAGCAGAATATATTTGTCGGTAGTGGGATTCGTTGGGTTAGTGGGATAGTGACAATAGTTTATCTTTGTTAATAGTTTATTAATATTATATGGATGTGTATTTGAAATTTTTTTTTTCGCTTATCTCCGGCCCCCCCCCCCCAGCTTAAAATCCTGCGTCCGTCCCTGTCAGGACCAAAGGCCAAATTCATGAAAGTATCGGAGCCTCCAAAACCGAACTTGTTCGAGAACATTTGGTCTCGAAGGAAATTCGATATTCTCGGAAAGAAGCGAAAAGGTGAAGAGTGCTCTGATCCAAAAGCATCAATGCAAAAAGCGCTCTCACAGATGTGTCTTCGCTCGCCAAAACTATAAACAGCTAAACATACATATCATTGTCCACATTCTTGCCGTCCGGATAAAAATAGATCGCCCAAGAGTACCCGCCGGCAGTGAAAGAATCGGACTCCAGTACTTTCCGATCCCCATTCCTTTCACGAGCGAGTACCCTGAGATGTTGAACCTGTGGGATCCATTCACCATCTTTGTAATCGACGTCGATGTTGTCATCGTCGGAGTCGGAGTTGACCAAGACAAAGAAGATGAAGAAGAAGAACTCGCTAATTTTGATGTTTTGGTTTAATTTAGAGAGAGTGAGATTTTTTATTTAAATAATAAAATTTCAATCTCTATCTCCCAAAAAAAAAAAAAAAAAAAAAAACTAATCAATAATTTTTTAAAATTTATTTATTGATTAGTTTTTTCTTTTTTAAGATGTTTTTAAGTTAAAATGATTTGGATTAAAAAAAAAATTAAATGAGTTTCGGATAGGGTATGGATATCCGTTGATAATAAATTCGGGTGAAATTCGGGTATAGATACTAATGGGTATTGATATTCGGTTATCTATGGGCAAACTTTTCGGGTAGGGTATGTGTATACCCAATCCATACCCTACCCATGACCATCCCTATTCCTAAGAAATAGGGGAGTGGCCCCCAACTTAGTGAGTTCGAATGTGTGAATTCTAGTCTTTGTAAAAATAATATTGGTAACTAAAAACTAAATTTGACGGTTTTAAACATTTAGTGGCAAGCCTAGGAGCGTGGGCTTTTGGCATGGCTTTATTTTACCCTTTGTGTTAATAATATGCTAGAATACATGTTAAAATATGGTAGATTTTATTTTTTTGTTTTGTTCATGATTTTATGTGATGCAAATTTGAAAAGACATATCAGAATTTTAATGAATGATACATAAAATGCTATTTTATGTGAGAAACCCATGAGTCATGACATAGAACTTTGTATTGTCATTAACCTAAGCGTATGGCTCTATAAATCTAAGGATTTCTGCATGATAACATATTCCGTATGGCAAGATTTATTGTTCTAATGCATTAAATCATATGTTGATGCATTGTGTGTGTACATAAATCAAATCCCTCACCTGTCCTAAGCCCAAAAAACCATTCTTGCCAGCAATATGCTTCCACCTTTTGTATTATGTTTCTTTTGGTATTTGTACAGATATTAAGTCAATTACTTGTAAATGAAGGCATTTTAATTGAGCCTTCATTCTTTTTTTTCCTTCTTTTTTCTCACAAGTCAGCTTGTTTCTTATTTTATTTTTTTATTTTTTTTAATGAAATTCTCGTTTCTTAGTTTAGTAAGAAGGAAGTGAGTGAATAAAACTTATTAGCCTCAATGCTCAAAAGGAATGCTCCAGCCTGTAACTCTTTAATTACTAATTAGGTACTTGAAAAATTACATGTTTTTACACTCCTTACTGGACCTGGGAATGGGATTAAGCCTATTCATTTTACCTTGGTTGTAACATTTGTATGTGTGTATATGTTCGTTTTAACCGATCCAGACAGCCCTGTTCCCGTAACACAATTCAATTTATTGTGTCGGTATATGGAGGGTTTTTTTTTTTTTTACATTATATTCTGTGATTGGTGATGGGAGAGGGATTGGTAAATATTGGTTTGTCCATGACATCATTTCAATAGTAGTAATGGTGAGGGAATGGTTGATGGACATACTGTGAATTGAGATACCACTCCAATTGTCCTCTTATGCTTGGTCACTGTAACTACAACCTCTGAAGTTGTTGTCTCCTTGTGAGTAACACCAATATAATTATCTGAATGGTTTTTGTTTCTTTATTATCACCATTATGTTATGTTTTCTCTTCATCTGTGATGTTTTTGGTTGGAGGGAAATAAATTGTTTTAGTTGACAAAAGTGTTAGTGGTTCAAATTTCAGCATGTGTGTTTTACACAATTGACAAGATTGTCATTTCTCAAATATGCCTGGTTGGTTCATATGCTCTAATGGGTCCACACAAGTTGACTTCTTTCCAACTGTTTATGTTTATATGTGGCTTTTGCCCATTTGGATTTCTGGAAAATTGAGTTTACCTGAAGATATTGGAAAAAGAAAAGAGAGAATTTTCTGGTGGATGAAAACTCTGTTGAAAGCCTCTTCTTTTAAGGGAGGTACTGATAGCGTGAAGAAAACCTACCTTTGTGTCATGGGCCAAGTGGACTCTCAAATTTATAATATGGGTTATTTTCCTTACATGGGTTGCTCTTATTTTGCTTTTCCCAGCACAGTTTGTCAATGAAGTTTTTGAGAAATGTTCTCAGTTAATCAGTGGAATTGTTTTTGGGATTACAGGTTGGTGCTTTTATTAACTTGTTCTTCTCCATTTGTAACACCCCCCCCCCCCCCCTCTTTTCCTTTCCCCTACATGATTCTTATCTGCTTGGTGGGCACTGGTGTTGCAAAAACTGCAGAAAGCATATTCATGGTTTTCAGTGGCTCAGTTCTTGTTCTAGCATTCCTTTCCATAGCTTATCTCATCATATTTAGGGAAGAGGAGCTCCAAGAGTATGTATTTTGTATGGTAGACAGAGTTCTTATGTTTCTTTTTTCTGTGCTAGCCAGTGAATTGAATCTTTTTCTTCCATTTGTATGTTGAGCTTAACCTTTAATTAAATGGACAGCTTGTTTTGTAATTTAGAAACTTTCTTTGAAGGAGGAAGGCCTCAACAAAACCGATGTTTTTCTTGTGGACTTTCCCTTTAATTGTGGATGGCCCATTTGGGGATGTTTCTGCTACCAAGCTTATTGGGATCTTCCTCTTTGTTGTGTATGTTATCTGGGCTGTGTATGCATATACCACACCAGATACTTAGCATTATATCATCAGTACTGTTTGAATTTAAAACAGAGTAGGTACAATGTTTTGTGTGTGCGTGCTTTTTTTTTTTTCAGTACCTGAAGTTTGGTTTTATTGGCTGGGAGTCCTTGTTTATTTGAAATTTTCATTTGTTTCCTTTTGGAATTTCTTTTTTTTTTTTTTTTCTTGAGAAATCCTTTTGGAATTTCTGGGACTTTGCTTTGATTCAATTGGACTTCACTTATTCACTATACTGCTTGGCATTTTTGTTTCTTCCAGGGGCAAGGGGATCAGTTCTTTGCCTTATGGATATCCCTTTTGAGCATGCAACCATATACCATGTATGGCTTGTACATCTCACAATGATGCTGTTTACTCTCCGTGGATAATTCTATGTAATTGCATGGGGAAACCTCCTACAAGAAGTGAGTGCAAATGGTGTAATTCTTTTCTTGCGTGTTGCTGTATTTATACGCATTTTTCTTTTGAATCTATATATGTTTGTTTGTTTGTTTGCTTGCCAGAAGAGGCTTACATTTATAATCACTGAATTTGAATTACCCCCTTGCTTGAGTGGCAATATATATTCATACATTCTTTATAGCATACAAAAAAAAGCAAAGGCAAAGGCAAAGGACAGCAGCAATTGAAAATGTGGACAAATAAGAATGACAATAGTAGATAATTATTAAACAAAGCAAAGAGTTTCAAGACTTACGGTTTGGGAAGTGCTATGCAGCAGTAACAACTATTATTTTTGTTAATTTGATTTGACCCCTTTTGAAATTGATTCTTAATTCCATTTCCTTTTGCTTGGGCTGTTCCATCCATAATTCTCTGATTAAAACATTTTATTTACAATTCATATGCACAAATTACCTTGAATTGTCAGTTTCCACTGCAAGACTAGTAAAATACAGACTAAGTTTACAGAAATGAAGAGATAGCTATTTGATCACTATTAAGATTGGTTGTAGTTTCATAGATTGGCCTTGGGCCTTCATGTTACTCTTGTAGTCTTGTTGGACTACGTAGCTCGATCAGATGCTTGATGAAAGAAAGACTAGCCAAGATTGGAAAGATGGGCTAGCTGGGATTGAGGTGGGAGTTCCACTTTAAAATGGACTTAATTCTTTAGAAGTTCTGCTTGAGGTCTGAGATGGTACACTGTGTTGGTTTTTGGGGAGGGGGGGGGGGCCTGAAATATAGCTATTCAACTGGGGGACAGAAGGTTTTTCTAGGGGAACTAAAAGTAGGCTTACAAAATATGGTTATGTGGTGGCAGACTTTATTCATGTTTATTATACAAATAACAAGGTGATTGTTCAAAGACACAAGCACAGCACTATTAACTGTTCCACAATGGGATTTTGTGATTATTTTGTGGTTAAATACCTGTAGACAAGCTTTTATGCTATCATGCAAATTCTTGACAGCTAGATATTTCCTTAAAGACGTTATACACAATAGAATTTATGATGGAAATTAACTTTGGTAAACGATTTATGGAATGAGAATGTGACAACTCAAGTAGAAGAACTTCAATAACTCTTGATCATTGGATAGATCGTATTGATATTCTTGCAAAGACATCAGCTAATGCTGTTTGGTGAACTTTGCTGAGTTACGTTATTGTTGTCTAAACTTGTTTTGATTTGTATATACTCTTTCTTGATTGTTGGATAGATCATACTGATAATCTTTCTTAGACTGATGCTAAGGCTGTCTGGGGAACTTTGCTGCATTGCAGTATGGTAGACTAAACTTGTTTTTGATTTGTATATACCCTTTCTTGATTGTTGCTAAAATCATCTTCTAACTCCTTTTTTCTT
This sequence comes from Lithocarpus polystachyus, assembly GCA_033629205.1. Classification (NCBI taxonomy): domain Eukaryota; kingdom Viridiplantae; phylum Streptophyta; class Magnoliopsida; order Fagales; family Fagaceae; genus Lithocarpus; species Lithocarpus polystachyus. The sequence goes on from CM066168.1 coordinate 96,966, forward strand.
TTTAATCTATCATCTTCTTGATTCAATGATATGTTCATAGCTGATGATTATGAGAAACACAAACTTGGAAAAGCATGGTGCTAATGTACGTGTCATTGACCAGACTTGTTGGTGACCATTGGCTCCCATCCATGTTGTCTTATTCATGTGTCAAAACATTTTTGATGCTAACTAGTTCATGGTAACCTGAAAAATTATGTGCAAAACATGAGAATAGTAGTGAGTCCCTTCAGTCTTGGCTTGTTGTCATAATCTTTTAGCTTACGTAGTGCTTGGTGTTTCTGTATATATGCACCGATCAGAGTGCCTCCTTGGTTTTGGAAGAAGCCAAGCTGATACGTAATTAGATGTATGGTTATATGCTCACATTATTGCAACTGTGTTTATATGTATCTCACTGTAATTAATTTTTGTTCATCACATAGAATTGGATCCATTTTCCGTTAAAGCCATTTTTGAAGTGGACAGAACTAGGCTTACTAATTTCACCACTCCCACAACAAAAACCACCTCTTCAGCCTCTACTGAGACTCACAAAGAGTCATACTCATTGCATAACGAAGATGACCCTGATTTCACCCAACTCTTCAGCCTCTACTCACAGACTCAAAAGAGTCCTAATCATTGCATAACAAAGATGACCTCAATTTCATCCAACAGTCCAGGTTTGATTACCCTTTCCATGTTCAATTCCTTAAGTCACCTTGTGAAATATACCATGTGGTGGGTTCTTGTAACGGCCTGCTTTACCTTTCCGATGATAAACTATCTTACACTAGCAGATTATGTCTTTGGAACCCTTGTGTTAGAAAGTTAGTTGAACTTCCTCTTCCCAATGTCACCTACTCCACACATGGTGGCTTCGACGTGACTATTGGGTTTGGATTTGATCCCAAAACTAATGACTATAAAGTGGTGAGAGTTGTGACCTTACTAGATGGTCTTGACCTTGAAAATTCTTGACCCGAGTTTGAGATTTACTCCCTCTCCACTGGTGAATGAAGAATGCTTAGTGCTAGTTTGGCTCCCATATGTGCTTTGAGTCGTCGTGAGCCACAGGCATTTGTCAATGGGGCCCTGCATTGGGTTGCTTTTAGGGGGGCTGGTGATAACAACCTTCAACATTTATTTAGTTTGACAATTATTCTTTTATGCAAGCATTCAAGGGGGTTTGCCTCCATTGTAGCTCACTAATGAATATATTACCTTATTTGGAAGGGAAAATTGTTGATGTTCATAGGTAATAAGCATCTTTTTAGCCTTTTATTTTTCTGTAATTGAAAAATGCTTATTACAATGTTCTTTGTCTGTGTGTATTTGTCTTCAAGTTACAACATTCGGTTACTAATGTTTTTTTGTAAATATGTATAAACATAAATTTAGTTTGACCATTATTCTTTTATGCAAGCATTCAAGAGGTTTAGCCTCCATTGTATCTCACTGATTGTATTTCCTTAATTAGAAAAAAAAATTATTGAAGTTCATAAATAGTATGCATCTTTTTAGCCTTTTATTTTTCTGTAATTGAAAACATGCTGATGAACAAAGCAATTGTAGGTTTATAAGATTTAAGAGTGATTTTTGTTTTTAGCAATGAGATTCTTGATAAGTTTCTATTGTTACTTGGGAAGAAATTTTGGTTCAATTAGTGGTTGCATATTTTTTTCTTCTTATGGAGGATGTCACATTTCTGGTACTTTCCCTTGGTTAGGTTGTTTCTTTACTGTATAACTTTCCCGGGTTCAAAGGCAGCAATAGGCTGTAAACATGGCAAGCATTCTTGCCTCCATTTTAGTTCAATGATGAATATAATACCTTAATTGGAAGGGAAAATTATTGAAGTTCATAAGTATTCAACATCTCTTTAGCCTTTTATTTTATGTAATTGAAAACATGCTAAAGAAGAAAGCAATCTTAGGTTCATAAGAGTGATTTTCTATTGTAGCAATGAGATCTGTGATATCTTCTTATTACGAAATTGTTGGCATGGGAATATGTTTAGATCATTTACCTTGGTGCCCCATTCTTCTTAGTACGCATATTCATGTGGTAACGGCTTGGAGTACTTTTAACATGTACATTCCAAATCTCTCAAAAAAAAAATATTTACATTCCAAAAAACCACAAATATCAGTGTTAGTTTTTTATTTTTATTATATATATATATATATATATATTAAATTTATTTGATTACTAAACTAATTCGTGTTATTTTATCTACACGTGGTGTTACATTACATCACAAACACGATTGTACTTACAGGTCTTAATTCCTGGCAGGACTTTATAAGATCACGATTGGTGATGAGTTGTAGGAAAAGAATTTAACTCAGCAAAACAAAAGATGCGACAAAGCCTTCGGTGGTGTTTTGTCTTAGTATGGACAGGGACAGAACTAGTATTTAAACTCAGGTGGACCCAAGTTCTTTGTTCAAAGACTTTTAAAAATAGAAATATCAATATTAAAGGGTGACAACGTGCATTATTGGCATTAATTTTTTAATTATTTGTATTTTTTTAAAATCACAAATGACAATTTATAATTAAAAGTTTTGTAAGTCAATTGACACGTTTTAATATTTTTTTAAAAAAAATTATGTATTCTTTTCACATAGTTCTATAACTAATAACTTCATAATGCTATGTATGTAGTTAAAAGATTCTTTAAAGAAAATACAAAAAGCTATACTTAAAAGTTTAAATTTATGTCAAGCATTATATTAATAAAGGGCAAGACTTAAATACAATACTTAGTTCTTTAGGTTCTTCTCTTAAGATTTTACTATGTGGATTTTTTCTCATATGAAGTATTTCTCATGGGATAGAAGTGTATTTTTTTATTAAGTAGCCACATGGTAGAGTTTTAAGAAGTGAACCTAACGAATAACACCTAAGGTACTGTACTTAAGTTTTGTCCATACAAAAATAAATATTCTAGATTATTCAATATATTAAATGGAGATTTTAAGAGGCTTGATGTCAGCTTTACGTTTGAAGCATAGAGAAATTGCTTCATCTTCCATTGAGAACAAACTAATCGAGTGCACCTTGCGCAAATAACTTTTGTCCTGACGATCCTGCAGAGAATATATGAAACTTGTCGCCATAAAAGGATTATATCTATGTAAATATTACTACAAGTACAACGTAAAGATATCATAAAAATGTATGCTTAGAGAGGAGGGTGTCCTAAAAAAGAGAGGTGGGGGGTGTTGTCTTCTGGAAAAATGACACATCTATTACGCTTCCCACCATATATCAACCCACAATTGGAATTTTCACTGTCAAACTGAAGCTCTATTGGTTGCTGCTCGCACAGGCTACACTTAAATATATAAAAAGTTGGAGTTGTACCAGGGATGTACAAATACAAATTCAAGTATTTAATAGACATAATAACAATGCTGGCAACACCATGAGAATATCTTGTTCGACAGTCATATCCACTTATAGAGAGACAGTAGGCTGTTTGGTAAGCATGTTCAAACACATGTTTTTATTTTTTAAACAACCTTACAAGTCTTTTTACACACTTTTTCACTTACACGTATTTTTAAAAAAATTGAAAACTGTTGTTTAAATAAACGCATTAAACAAGCCGTAAAAGCAACTTTTTCTATCAGGGTCACTCTAAAAATACATTAAAGAAAATTGTTTATTTGATGAAATTATTTCTCGTTAAAAATTAAAAAATGAAAGGAAAGTTGTCCCAACCATTCAATGGTTTCATTTTTTGTTCTTATGTGAATAAGTTATAAGAACTGTGCATTATCGGGTGTGCTACAATTTTATAAATTGCACATATATTATTGTATTAAGTTTGAAAAACTAACAGAGCTCAAAATACATTTAGGCCCAAAAAGCCTTTGAAATAAAAAGATGTCATTAGTATTTCATTATTCTCCTTTCGATTCCCCTGGTTCAATTTCTTCTCTTATTACAAATTTTAAATATAGCAGGATCAATAGCATTTCAATATCCTCCTCTTTTTGATGCCTCTAGTAAATTTTACCACTCACAACAAACTTACAACTAGTTGCTGCCTCCTGCCATATTGAGAAAATTCTAAGTAGTAACACCGCCACACACAAATTATCACACCAAATGAAATTTAGTTAATAAGATTTCAAATAGGTTAGGGTTTTTGTTTTAATTTTTTTTTTTTTTATATATAGTTCCTAAACTATTCAAAAGTGTGTGCTTTATATATTGTCAATATCATATGAGTCCCCATGATTTTCAAAATAATTACAATTATGCAACTCAAAATTGTTACTTGATAAATGAAATTCCTCTGAAGGTGTTCTTAAAATACAGTGTTTAAAGTTTTAAGCTTTCTAAATTGAGAATTGTGACTTAAACTCTCTATTTTTAAGCTTTCCTACCAAACATATATATATATATATATATATATATATATTTATATATATATATATATAAGGCTCATACTTTTCATTATTTAAACACAGAAAATTGTTGTTTGAACTTTGAACTCTCTACCCAAGGAGGCCCTTATCTTTTATCTAATTAGGTAACACTAATTTGTAGTATTAAAAAAATTGATATGTTTGGCATGGACCATACCATTACATTTAAAAGGGGGGAAAAAAAGGTTAAAAAAGAATGACACACATGAGATGAACAAGTAGAAAAACAGTTTCTTCGGTAGTGTTTTTTTTTTTTTTTTTATTGAATTACAATTTTACCCTTATTTTTTATTTTTTAAAAATAAAAATTATCTAATTAACTTAAAAGTATTTTTGATATTTTATAAAAACATTACTAATTTTCTGATTTCTCTCACTCTCAACGCCGATGCTATCAGTACCAGCGTTACTTGTAGTAGCTCCACCGTAACTCCTCCTAAAACGACTTCGCCCTCACAACCCATCTACAACTCTCTCTAAACCCTAGCCAGAAGCCCCCTCTCTCTCTCTCTCTCTCTCTATAAGCGGCAATGTCAGACAACAACAACAACAAAAAATTGATTCGATGGGAGTCTTTACCTTCTGAGATTGCAACCGATATCTTCCTACGCTTACCTATCAAATCCATAATCATCTGCACCTCTGTTTCAAAAGCATGGAAATCCCTAATCCAAAACCCAACTTTCATTTACACCCATCTCCACCATTCCCACAACAAAAACAAAAACCTCCTCGTCTTCAGCCTCTACTCACACACTCACAAAGAGTCCTACGCATTGCATAACGAAGATGATCCCGATTTCACCCAACTCGCCAGGTTTGATTACCCTTTCCATGCTCCATTCCTTCAGTCCCCAAACGGAATATACCGTGTGGTCGGTACTTGTAATGGCCTGTTCTGCCTTTCCGATGATAAACTGACATACTCTTAACTGTTTATGTCTTTGGAACCCTTGTGTTAGAAAGTTAGTTCACCTTCCTATTCCCAATGTCACCTACGCCACACACGGTGGCTTCGATGCGACTATTGGGTTTGGATTTGATCCCAAAACTAATGACTATAAAGTGGTGAGGCTTGTGACCTTACTAGATAGTTTTGACCTTGAACGTTCTCGACCCGAGGTTGAGATTTACTCACTCTCCACTGGTGAATGGAGAATGCTTAGTGCTAGTTTGGTTCCCATATGTGCTTTGAGTCGTCGTGCGCCACAGGCATTTGTCAATGGGGCTCTGCATTGGGTTGCTTTTAGGAGGGCTGATGATAACAACCTTCAACATTTTGTTTTGGTGTTCGATTTGGGCAATGAGGTCTTTCGCGAAATACTTCTGCCAGAACTTCCAGATTATACAAGTAAATTTGTGGGTTTGCTGTCAGTTTCTGTTTCCGCATATGGGAATTCCATTGCCTTGTTTCAAAATGGCTATTTTAGTTTGGTAAAGGGGTGTCAAACTGGTGATTTCTATTTGTGGGTCATGGAGGAGTATGGTGTTGTGTCTTCGTGGACCAAAGTTTTAAAAATTGGGGAGGGTTTACCAAGGCCAATAGGTTTTAAAAGGAATGGTGAGATTGTATTGTTGTCATATGATGGGCAGCTCGTATCGTGGGTTCCTTGGAGCACAGAGTTCAAGCATCTTGAGATTATTGGATATGAGGATACTTTTGTTGATTGTTATGTTGAGAGTCTCGTTTTGCTCAACAACGGTACAGTTACATACTGAGGAAACTCGGTAAGATGCATTTCATGCTTATCTTTTTTTATGGTTTTTCATTTTATTCTTTACATATATTTGGCATTGATAATACATTAGATATGAATATATAATGTTTGATATGGTACTGTTCTATAAATTCTCAAGCTGATTGATTACCTTTTAATGAAGAGGCTTTATTGTTAGGATAAATAGCTTATCAAGGTTGTGGTCGGTGATAGTTGAGTACCTACCATGTATTCTTCAAATTTTTTGTACTTATTTCAAATTCTCTTTAATGTAATAATTAAGAAAAAGGAGTGGTCAGTGTTGATTATCAACTTTGAGCAAGCTTATTTATTATCCAAGTTCAATGTTTTCTGCAACTTATGGTTTACAATGTATGCATAGAAGGGCTCAAACTTTTTCTTTGATGGCAATCTATGGTGACCTCTTTTAACTTAATGTTTTCAAACATACTAAAAGTTCTTCACATTCTCCTTGTGTTATCTATGTAAAAGTTTCTCATTCTGTCAAATTTAATTTGTTTATGCTAAAGATTTTTCTTGTTCGTTTTAAAATCTTCTATTGCCATAGATGCCTATCTTCTTGCTGAATCTACTGAAAAACATTCCCATAAAGACATTTTCATTGAGAAAGTAGCTTACCAGCCAGTACTGCTTGCTTTGGGTGATTAATGATTATGAATTGAAACTGAACTGTCTATACTCTTCTCCTGGATCTATTTTGTTATCTTTACTTACTTAGCATGATTTGTGTCATTTTTTTTTTAGTCCCAATAAAGTAGTTAGGCTTAGATGGATTGTTTTGTTGATCCCATTTCATCCCATTGTTTATATTTTCCCTCTCTTAATCTCTTGTTGATGAGTTTGGATTTCTATTGCACAATTGTACGAATGAAACAAAAGGTCAATACCACTGGAAACAATAAAGTGAAAAACTAGGTAAATAGAAGACATCAACTTAAAACTACTATTGTATCAATGCGTAATTTGTATCTGGAATTTGAAGAATTTAAATTTTTTTTTTTTGTTTTTCTTCCTTTTTTTTGGGGTGGGGGTGGGGTTGGGGGGTTGTTGCTTGGACTAGATTGTTGGTCTGCCTAAGCTTGTGTTTTGCTTGCTCAAACATATTCATATGTGCCACTTATGTCTCATATAGGACATAAAAAGGTTTCCCCCTAGTGTGTTTGATATGGTGCCTTTGGTTTGGTGTTGCTCTCCAATTGGTTGTCTGTTCTTACTTGATGACCAGCTATTATGGTTAAATACAATTATTTGTGTGTGGTATTTTCTTTTTTGATCAGTAATTCTGTTCTTGTTGTATTATGGCATATTTTATTCATATTTGTATGTTCCAAGAGTAAATGTAAGTTATAGTTTTCCAAAATGAGCTTCCAAGTAATGTTTATGTTGATTTATATGCCTGTCACATTTAGAGCTATCTTTTCCAACCCATTATGTGGCGATTTATAAGACTATTCATTTGTGATTTAGACAAGTCACATCACTCATTAAAAAAGTCTTGTGACAAACTACATTTAGATGGTCTCTTCAATTTTCATGTTTTATCCTCAAGTTTTCTTGTTTTTCTTGTAAAAAAAATTGTTTAATCCTTAAATTTTATTAATTTTCACATTACGTTTTTTACTTTGTCTTCACATTCCTTCCCTGTGGAAAAAAATGCACTTAAAATGCTAATAACTTTTGAGTAGAAAGGATTATTGGCAGGTGCGGTTCCTGTGCATCAATATGCTTATATATTGTTTAAATTTGCTGAAAGGTTAGACTGTTTATTTGTGTTATTGTGTGCAATTGTCTTGCTAATTAAAACGGTGGTCTTATAAAACAATTATATGAGTTTAACTAGAAAACTTTTGTTATCTGGTTTATAGTTTTTATCAGCCTTGAATGGCACAGGACAATGCTGCGAGTTTTGAGATAAAAATGGTAGTGTTGGTATGTGTTTTGCACGGAATGCCTCATATCTTGTTAGAGCTTGTGATCTCTCTGTGGACGATGGATTGGTGAACCCATTATTACACATATTCTATGAAATGCCCTTTGATTAATCCAAGTGCAGATTGGTAGCCAATGAATACAAGCTCTGTTTAGAAAAACTTGGAGATGATGATGATGATAAAATTTGTAGTGTGAGATCTAGCTACCATATGAATACATGTTATATTTAATTAATGAATTTGAATTTGGAAAAGTGTACTTGAGGAGGGGGAGAAGTTTTGTCACCCTGATGTTCTAAAAGATGTATTAATTCTAACTGAACTCCATTCCTCCATGCTTAGGCTGCCAAAAGGTCATCTCCAAGGGCAGTACCTAGCTCCTAGCTTGTTTCCTAATTTAGGTAGTTACAACTTAAAATTCAAACTGTTGCTATTCTATATGTTAATATAAATAACGTAAATTTTTTGAGATTAAGTAGAGCATCTATTTATTTGTTTATAAAGAGCAGCTATGTTTTGATTGTATTAAATAATATCATTTCTTAATTAAAATGGTTCGCTGTATTGATGTGTTCATATCTCTAATCTCATGTAACTGGTAATATTTTTTAGTTTGATTGAAGTTAGATCATTATGGTGTCCTTAGTTATGCATTAATTCTTTTCTTAGCCCATTTTGCTTAATGTTGCCTATGCTTGTACAGGAGAGGATCTTAGGGCCTTCTTGATGATATTAGAAGAGATTATCTTTTGTTGGATGTCTAGAAAAGAGGAGCTTCCTGTTGTACAATTTTGAAAGAACATTAAATTCAAACAAGTTTATGAAAGAGAAGCAACTAGCAGTGCTTATCAAGCATATAGTTTTAACTTTGCAAATCCCTTACTTGCCCTTGAATGACTTTATTATCTAACATAATAGGTGATCAATGAACATTTGAAGTTTGAACCTTGTTGCCTTTTTTAAAATGGCACAATGCATGATGGAAGAAAGTTTGTACTTTTTAACTATACTAGAGGGTAATCAGAAATATCCTATGACAAACAATTTTTGCTTTAGCTTCATTTTGTTAAGTCTACTCTCCCCCCTTTCTGTTTTGCTTTTTAGGAATACTAATGGCATATTTTATTAATATTTTTACATTCCAAGACTAAATGTAAGTCAATAGTTTTACAAAAATGAGCTTCCAAGTAATGTTTGTGTTGATTTATACACCTGTTTGCATGTTAGAATTGTGTAATTCATGTTCAATATATTGCAGTTGTTTGTGTGCCATAATAATAAATTAGTAAAATACTGCAATTTATGATCTCATATGTAGTTAGAAAGAATAGTTCTTAAATTTACTGATTTTATGATCCTTACTAATGAGGGCACTTCCAACACTGATCATGCAAGTTTATGGAATTTTCTTTTTGAAGTTATCTTATTGAGGAATTTGGTGTGAAATTATCACTCAAATATAAAATTAGTTTGGTTTTGTTGTCACTAACCACAAACCAGATTTGGGGACTCGCAATCTAGCATTTGGTCTCATGTGAACTGTATTTTTGTTACTAGCGCTAATAACTGAGGGCACTTTTTTCATGAAGCTTCTGTCATCTTAGGATATTTTTAATGAAAACTGACAATGGTTGGCAACATTAAGCTCTCAGATATTCTTCGTTTTTGCATTGACTTGGGAATGAAATTGGGAATTGGAACCCTTAATTGAGACTTGGTTAATAAAGCTTGACCCATTGTTATCAGCTGAAGCAACTTGGATCCATAAAATTATTATTTAATGTGCTAAGTTTATGTAATTTTTTATTTGCTCTTTGTCCTAGATTTTTCTTTGTGCTAGACTTATATGTTTTGTAGCTAGTGACAAGTAACTTTTTTTCATTTGATGTCTAATGATAATTGGTTGAATTGCTTTGGAACTGTAATAGATCTACTATAATTGCTTGGGGCCAAAGAGGACACTTACACTTCTACCTATCTACAGCTGATGACTTGTTTGGACACTTGGTTCTCAAATTGGAAAATTGTGCTGTTAACAGATCGGTAGAGTTGTGCCCCTTGCTGCTAAATCATTTGAGCAGTTAGTCGTAAAAGCATGACTATGTCCTCAACATATAAACTATGCTGGGAAAAATGAATTTAAGATTAAGCAATGCATCTGCACAGTTTCTTATAAAATTTTATTGAATGGTTCCCTGAGTAAAATCATTTCAAGGGGATCCACTTTTGCTTTATAATTGCGCTATTTTTGTTCAAGGTACTAATGATATGCAGCATAGTGTTTTGAAAATTTTGAGGTGGTATTGTTTGTAATTTTTTCTAGAGACATTGTAGGGAGCAGGTGAATTCATTTACTAAAGTGGAATTTTATCTGTGCTCATCTAAAAGAAAGATCAGGGGATAGGAATTAGGATGTAGAAAATGGGTCCTTGGAATAAGGTTTGATAGCAAAGCAGTTCTGTAATAAAGGAGTTATTTGTAATCCAAAATGTTTGGTGCAATAGGAGTTAGTGGCTAAGTACTGTAAAGGAAAGCATTTTTAGTTTCAGGTTTAAGCGCTCTGACTATTCGGTTGGAAAGGTGTCCTGTCTTGAAGATATTCAGCTTTGGCTGAAACTAAATGGCGTATTGGAGATGGTACTTCAGTTTCGCTGAATCATCTACTTGGTTTAAGTTGAAGGGTAGATTGAAAAATGAGAGTTTTTATGCTAACTGTAGATCTAATTGATCGTGACAGATTGTGTTGGAAATTTTCTCTCACTAGGAAACTTTCCCAGCCTACAGTGGTAGGTAAAATATGTAAGATTTCATTCTATAAGGGGAAAATTTAAGGACAAGTTAATCTGGCCACACTCTGAATCTGGTCGGGAATTTATAGTGTTAAAAGGGTATTTCTTATCAAAAAGACTATACTTTGGAAGATAATGATGGTACTGTTGTTTCTGCTTGGCTGAATAGCTTTTGGGCCAGATTTGAGAGCTTGATATATTACCTTTAAGAGTCTGTTAAGGACAGCCTATTTAGCTAAAATTAAAAACTTTTTGTTGAAAGTACTGTAAATAAAGTTAAAAGTTAACTAAAATAGTACAGTGGGATCAATAAATAATACCAAAAAGTGCAATAGAACCCAAGAATAGTAGCAAATATAAGCTAAATAGTAAAAGAAGTTGCCAAATATAAGCTTATACCAATCGCAATCTAAATGTCTTATTTTTCTGTGGAAATAATTAATAATGATTTGTTTGTGAAGTTAGACCTAAATTAGAAGACAACTTGTAGTTTCTAATTCATGTGCGATGTCTTGTGAATATGAGGAAATTGTGAATCATTTGTTTTTCTCTTGTCCAGCTGCAGGAGCACTTTGGTTTGCTTCAGTGTGTGGTATTAGAGTGGATCTTTTTTTGTACATTTAAAAAAAAAAAAAAATTTGGGTGTTGGGGTAAGTTAGAATAGATTCTTTGCAACTCAAATTAGTGAGGGTTAGGTTAGAGAAAGGGCTACATGTTTTCTTTGAAAACAATGCAGTTATTTCTTGTTATGGAGGTTACCAACTTTTGCATCTAGTTCCTTTTACATTTCCCTCATTTGGGGTTGTTGTTTCTCTACTGAATAGCTGTTTCTCTACTATTATGTTTGGGAACAGCTTATTTAGCTGAAACTGAAAATTTTTTTATTGAAAGCACTATAAATAAAGCTAAAAGATAGATGAAATAGTACAATGGGGCAATAAATATATAGTACCAAAAAGTGCAAATAGTAGAAAAATAAGCTAAATAGTAAAAAAAAAAACTGGCTTTTAAGCTAGTGTCAAACGCAACCTATATAATTTTTCAGGTTAGGAGGCAGCGATAAGTTGTAGGCATTGGAAACCTTTCCTTATAGACATCCTTTTCATCCCACGCCAATGATGTCAAGGGGTGGAATTTAATCCAAAATCCTAGCACAAGTCCTAAAAAAATCTTCCAGAAGCTAAGTTAACACGAGTCCGAACATAAATGCTGAAATTTGTTTCATCCTATAATGTGCTAATGTTCTTAGTTTTTTCTTTTGGTCAAAGTTATCTTTTACTAACTAATAGCTAAAGAAATATGTTTTGGTGTTATATGAATGAAAATAATACACTGAGTGATCAATTATTGTTGAGTGAGGAATATCAAAAAATTATTGTTGAAGAAGGGATAGCCCTATAGGTAAGACACATTGAACACTGGTGTGTCTATATATATAGACACACACACACACATACCGTTAACTTTTTTATTTTTTATAAACGTATACACCTTTAAGCAATAGCTAGGGATGTATTACTTAGAGCATGCTAACGAATAATACCGACCTTAAATTTTATAGTGTTTTGTGGTCGCAAGGTTGGCTTTGGCCTTATTTTCAAATGTTTTATCTTGCTTGTAAAAAAACAGTTGATGTCATATTATATTCATATTATGTCTTCTCTTATTAATTGCCCTTTATTAAGTACCAAGATATCTACTTATTATATAATTGTATAATTGTTGGCATGAGAATATATGCTTTTAGCTCATTTACCTTTGTCCCCCACCTTCCTTGGTACACATGTTCGTGTGGCTTGGACTACTAAGTACATGAATTCCCCAAGACCACAAAATATTGGTGTAGGTTTTTTCCTTATGGTTACTACACTAATTAGTGTTAATTTATCTATTCCTAGTGTTAAATGAAAAAGAAGAATGCACTTAAGAGTTCTTAATTTTTTGCAGAAACTTGTGCAATCATGGTCGGTGATTAGCTGTGAATAAGTAATAGACTTTAACTCAGTAAATGAAAAGATTCAACAAAACTTTTTGATGGTGTTTAAATTCTTAGTATGAAATTAGTTCATTATGTCACAATGGTTACTCATGTTGAACACTTTTTGTCCCCCTCCCCCCCCCCCCCCCCCTCTCCAAAAAAATGTTGAACACTGTCTGTGGCTACACTATTCTTATGTTAATATTTCTAGATGGTTTGCTATTTGGTTTCAGTGTGTTTACATAAATTATTCAGCACTTAAACTTTGTCAGCCATGACTGTACTTTGATAAAGATGCGAGTGTTATGCCTATTTAAAACATTGAATTAGAGGCCATTTTTCAATGCAAGGTAGCAACGTTGGTCCTGACATTTTATAAGCAACAACAACTAAATTAACTTCGAAAACACCTTCCACTGGACAATACTATTTAAAAACTAGATGCATATCCTTATGTTCCGTGGCATAAGAAGTAGCCTGATGAAAAATCTGTGATGAAACTGGGATTGTCCCATTGACAGGACTTTCATTTCAAGTAATTTGTGTCAACATGACGGTTCTTGGACGCTCCTATCCAAGTGGTGGGTGTGCATCATTTAACTTTTTGGCCAAGATTGATGGAATAATTGACAATGCCAAGTCTATCATATACATGTTGGATACTCTAATCCAACACCTCATGTTCATAAATGAACCTACATTATTGTTCAATTCTTTGAAATTGTGTGTGTGTGTGTGTGTGTGTGTTTTTTTTTTAATGTTAGTTTTAAAAAATGCTTAATGAAATTGGGATATATATATTTATATATAAATTAAGTGTTTGGTAAAAACTGTTGGACAAAATAAGCAATAAGTTTGCTTATAAATGCATCTCAAACGTGCACGAATCTATAGTAATTAATAGTTTCTAAGAACTAAAAATCGTAGCAACAATAATGCATGCCATTCAACGCTAGAAAAAGAAAAATATGAAGTTCAAAAACGAAAAGAAAGAAAAGAAATAAATTCAACACCCTTTTTTTTAAGTCAAATTGGACAAGTAATTTCTGTCAACTGCTTTTTTTTAAGAAGAAATTTCTATTAACTTAAGAGACAAAAACACTTTGCTGCTTTTGCAGTTCTTGGACACTCTTATCCAAGTGGTGGGGGTGCATAATAGTTTTTTCCATCATTAAGTAGCTTATAGTCAATCTTGGCTGAATCATTCTTGGAAAATGCTACCCAAATGTGTTGGATACTCTCATTCTTCAAAAATTCTACCCAAATATTTCTAATTTTATTTTTATGGATACTACCCAAAACGTGTTGGATATTCTAAATCTTGCTTACACAAAAAATCTACCCCTACTTTAGATGGACATTTCATTGGCTTAAAAGTACGTTTACACCCCTAGGTTTAAGAAGAGAAAAAACTGAAAGACAACTTGGTGCATAATAGTTTTTCCCATTATTAAGTAGCTTATAACCAATCTTGACCGAATCATTCTTGGAAAATGTTACCCAAACGTGTTGGACATTCTCATTCTTGGAAAATTCTACCCAAATATTTTTAATTTTATTTTTATGGATACTAACCAAAACATGTTGGATATTCTAAATCCCGCTTACACAAAAAATCTACCCCTATTTTGGATGATACCCCTACACCCTTAGGTTTAAGAAGAGAAAAAACAGAAGGACAACTTGTTGCATAATAGTTTTTCCCATCATTAAGTAGCTTATAACCATTCTTGACCAAATCATTCTACGAAAATGCTACCCAGACGTGTTAGATTCTCTCATTCTTGGAAAATTCTACCCAAACATTTTTTTTAAAATTTTTTTGGATACTACCCAAAACGTGTTGGATATTCTAAATCCCGCTTACACAAACAATCTACTCCTATTTTGGATGGACATTTCATTGGCTCAAAAATACCCTTGCACCCTTAGCTTTAAGAAGAGAAAAAACAAAAAGACAACCTGGTAAAAAAGCATTCCTAACTTTCATGTACATCATTGCCTACATAATAGGATCATTTTCTCGTTGGTTTTCAAATTTAATTCAAACTTCAAATTTATTCGGTCAACAATTTTAATTTTTAAATTTTACACTTTGTTTAGTAGAAGATTCTACTAACCACAAATAATTTATCCTAAAGTCTCAATCATTGTTTTTCATTTTATTTTAAAAATCCCCAAGTTTTAGGGTAATAGAAATGGAATATAATAGTAACACTAACATAGAAATTTTCTACAACGGTTATTATGTTAAAGTGTGACAATTTTGATTTTCTTTTAATGGGTGTAGATGTCATGGCATATCTAATCTAATCGTCTTGCCATCAAATTTTTACTACTTATCAAAAAAAAAAAAAAATTATGAGACAATTTTTCTTTACATTATAATAGGTTTTACTTTTCTTAAAAATTAATAAGACACTATCTCTAATTTAGATATATCTCACACAGTTTTTTTATTTTTTAAAAAGATATATCTCATGCACTTTAGACACATTTCCTAAAAATTAGTACACAATATCTCTATTTAAAAATATCTCACACCTCTCTTTTTCTTTTAGATTGTCTCTCCATTTGTTCTCACCCTTATTTTGGTGGTAGTTTAGTACAGCACAAAGAATCAAATTCTATCTTTGGTTTTTTTTTTTTTTTTTTTAATCTTTGTGTTATTAATTTCACTATGTTTACAATGGTGGTTGTTGTATTTAGTTTAATATGTTAATAATTATGGTTTTTTTTTTCCTTCCTTTTTTTAAAAGGGCAAGACTTAGGTACAGTACTTAGGTCTTATTCTTTAAGTTCCTCTTATATATATACATATATATATATATATATATATACATATATAGACACACACACATACCCTTAACTTTTTTATTTTTTTATAAACGTATATACCTTTAACTAATAGCTAGGGATGTATTAATTAGAGTATGTTAACGAATAATACAACCTCAAATTTCATAGTGTTTTGTGGTCGCATGGTTGGCTTTGGCTTTGGCTTTATTTTCAAATGTTTTATCTTGCTTGTAAAAAACAGTTGATATCATACAATATTTATAATAATATTATATTCATGTTATGTCTTCTCTTATTAATTGCCCTTTATTAAGTACCAAGATATCTACTTATTATATAATTGTATAATTGTTGGCATGAGAATATATGCTTTTAGCTCATTTACCTTTGTCCCCCACCTTCCTTGGTGCACATGTTCGTGTGGCTTGGACTACTTAGTACGTGAATTCCCCAAAACCACAAAATATTGGTGTAGGTTTTTTCCTTATGGTTACTACACTAATTAGTGTTAATTTATCTATTCCTAGTGTTAAATGAAAAAGAAGAATGCACTTACAAGTTCTTAATTTTTTGCAGAACTTGTGCAATCATGGTTGGTGATTAGCTGTGAATAAGTAATAGACTTTAACTCAGTAAATGAAAAAATTCAACAAAACTTTTTGATGTGTTTAAATTCTTAGTTTTCCTTCTCAAAAAAAAAAAAAAAAAAAATTCTTAGTTTGAAATTAGTTCATTAGGTCACAATGGTTATTTATGTTGAACACCTTTTATGGCTACACTACTCTTATGTTAATATTTCTAGATGATTTGCTGTTTGGTTTCAGCGTGTTTACATAAATTATTCAGCACTTAACTTTGTCAGCCATCACTGTACAGTGATAAAGATGCGAGTGTTGTGCCTATTTAAAACATTGAATTAGAGGCCATCTTTCAATGCAAGGTAGCAAAGTTGGACCTGACATTTTATAAGCAACAAACAACCAAATTAACTTTGAAAACACCTTCCACTGGACAATGCTATTTCAATAGTAGATGCATATTCTTATATTCCGTGGCATAAGAAGCAGCCTGATGAAAAATCTGTGATGAAACCAGGTTTGTCCCATTGACACGACTTTCATTTCAAGTAATTTGTGTCAACATGACGGTGGATGCTCTTATCCAAGTGGTGGGTGTGCATCATTTAAATTTTTGGCCAAAATTGATGGAATGATTGTTGGACAATCCCAAGTCTATCATATACGTGTTGGATACTCTAATACAACACCTCATGGTCCTATGGGCATAAATGAACCTACATTATTGTTCAATATTTTGAAATTATGTTTCTTTGGAAAAGTGTTAGTTTTAAAAAATGCTAATGAAATTGGGATTTTTTTTTTATATAAATAAAGTGTTTGATAAAAGCTATTAGAAAAAAATAAACAATAAGTCGGCTTATAAATGCATCCCAAACGTGCATGAATCTCTAGTAATTAATAGTTTCTAAGAACTAAAAATTGTAGCAACAATAATACATGCCATTCAACACTAGAAAAAGAAAAATATGAAGTTCAAAAACAAAAAGAAAGAAAATAAATAAATTCAACATCTCTTTTTTTATATCATATTCGAGAAGTAATTTATGTGAACTGCTTTTTTTAAGAAGAAATTTCTATCAACTTGAGAGACAAGAATACTTTACTACTTTTGTAGTTCTTGGATACTCCAATCCAAAGTGGTGGGGGTGCATAGTAGTCTTTCTCATCATTAAGTAGCTTATAGCCAATCTTGACCAAATCATTCTTGGAAAATGCTACCTAAACGTGTTGGATACTCTCATTCTTGGAAAAGTCCACCCAAACATTTTTATTTTTATTTTTACAGATACAACCCAAAACGTGTTGGATATTCTAAATCCTGCTTATGCAAAAAATCTACCCCTATCTTGGATAGACATTTCATTGATTCAAAAATGCCCCTACAACCCTAGGTTTAAAAAGAGAAAAAACTAAAAGACAACCTAATAAAAATGCATCCCTAACTCTCATGTATAACATTGCCTACATAATAGGACCATTTTCTTGTTGGTTTTCAAATTTAATCTGAACTTCAAATTTACTCAGTCAAGAATTTTAATTTTTAATTTTTATAATTTGTTTAGTAGAGGATTCAACTAACCACAAGTAATTTATCCTAAACTCTCAATCATGGTTTTTCATTTTCTTTTTTAAAACCCCCATGTTTGGGTAACGGAAATTGAATGTAATTGTAACACTTGAAAAGAAATTTTCTACGACAGTTATTATGTTAAAGTGTGACAATTTTGATTTTCTTTTAATGGGTGTAGATGTCGTGGCATATCCAGTCTAACCGTCTTGCCATCAAATTTTTACCACTTATCAAAAAAATTTATGAGACAATTTTTCTTTGCATGTAATAGGTTTCCTTTTCTTAAAAATTAATAAGACACTATCTCTAATTTAGATATATCTCACACATTTTTTTTTAAAGATAGATCTCATACATGTTAGACACATTTCCTAAATATTAGTACACACTATCTCTATTTAAAAATATCTCACACCTCTCTTTTTATTTTAGATTGTCTCTCCATTTGTTCCCACCCTTATTTTGGCGGTAGTTTAGTACCGCAAAAAGTGTTTTATTTATTTCACTGTGTTTACAATGGTAGTTGTTGTATTTAGTTTAATATGTTAATAATTATGGTTTTTTTTCCTTCCTTTTTTATCTAAATTAGTTTTTGTGAATAGGTTGTGAGTGGGATTGCTTTGCCATTGGAGTCCAATACGATATACATGAAATAAAGATGGGCAGGTCGCCCTGGTGGAAATTAATAGCTTTTAGCAAATCTTGACCAAATGATTCTTGGAAAATACTCTCCAAAAGTGTGGGTACACAAAAAAAAAAAAAAAAAAAAAAGCTGGTTTCTTAATTTATTGATAGAAATAATCATCAAGAAGTGGAGTGGACATCATAAATTTAAATTCTACTATATTTATAAAAAAAAAAATTCAATTTCTCAAAGAAATAAATTCAAGTAATTTGTGTCACAACGACCGTTCTTGTACACTCCTATACAAGTGGTGGGTGAGCATCATTTAACTTTTTGGCCAAAATTGATGGAATGATTGTTGGACAATGCCAAGTCTATCATATACGTGTTGGATACTTTAATCCAACACCTCACGGTCTTACAGGCATAAATGAACCTGCATTATTGTTCAGTTTTTTGAAATTTTTTTTTTTTGAAGTGTCAGTTTAATAAAATACTTGATGAAATCAGGATATTTTTTTTATATAAGTAAAATGTTTGATAAAAGCTATTAGAAAAAATAAGTAATAAGACGGCTTATAAATACATCCCAAATGTGCTTGAATCTCTAGTAATTAATAGTTTCTAAGAACTAAAAATCGTAGCAACAATAATACATGCCATTCAACACTAGAAAAAGAAAAATATGAAGTTCAAAAACAAAAAGAAAGAAAAGAAATAAATTCAACATCTCTTTTTTTATAGTTAAATTCCACAAGTAATTTTCGTGAACTGCTTTTTCTAAGAAGAAATTTTATCAACTTGAGAGACAAGAACATTTTACTACTTTTGCAATTCTTGGACACTCCAATCCAAAGTGGTGGGGGTGCATAAGAGTTTTTCCCATCATTAAGTAGCTTATAGCCAATCTTGACCAAATCATTCTTGGAAGATGCTACCTAAACGTGTTGGATACTCTTATTCTTGGAAAATTCCACCCAAACATTTTAATTTTATTTTTATAAATACAACCCAAAATGTGTTGGATATTCTAAATCCCGCTTACACAAAAAATCTACCCCTATTTTGGATGGACATTTAATTGATTCAAAAATGCCCCTACAACTCTAGGTTTAAAAACAGAAAAAACTAAAAGACAACTTTAAAAAAATGCATCCCTAACTCTCATTTACGACATTACCTACATAATAGTACCATTTTCTCGCTGGTATCAAATTTAATCCGAACTTCAAATTTATTTGATCAAGAATTTTAATTTTTAATTTTTACAATTTGTTTAGTAGAGAATTCTACTAACCACAAGTAATTTATCCTAAACTCTCAATCATGGTTTTTCATTTTATTTTTAAAAAACCCATGTTTTAGGGTAACGAAAATTGAATGTAATAGTAACACTTGAAAAGAAATTTTCTACGATGGTTATTATGTTAAAGTGTGACAATTTTGATCTTCTTTGAATGGGTGTAGATGTCGTGGCATATCCAATCTAACCGTCTTGCCATCAAATTTTTACTACTTATCAAAAAAAAAATTTGAGACAATTTTTCTTTACATGTAATAGGTTTCCTTTTCTTGAAAATTAATAAGACACTATCTCTAATTTAGATATATCTCACACTTTTTTTAAAAAAAAAAGAAGATATATCTCATTCACGTTAGACACATTTCCTAAAAATTAGTACACACTATCTCTATTGAAAAATATCTCACACCTCTCTTTTTATTTTAGATTGTCTCTTCATTTGTTCCCTCCCTTATTTTGGCAGTAGTTTAGTACCGCAAAAAGAATTAAATTCTATCTTTGTTTTTTTATCTTTGTGTTATTTATTTCACTGTGTTTACAATGGTGGTGGTTGTATTTCGTTTAAAATGTCAATAATTATGGTTTTTTTCCTTCCTTTTTTTTCTAAATTAGTTTTTATGAATAGGTTGTGAGTGGGATTGTTTTGCCATTGGAGTCCAATACGATATACATGAAGTAAAGATGGGTAGGCAGCCCTGGTGGAAATTAATAGCTTTTAGCAAATCTTGACCAAATGATTCTTGGAAAATACTCTCCAAATGTGTGGGTACACAAAAAAATAGCTCGTTTCTTAATTTATTGATAGAAATAATCATCAAGAAGTGGAGTGGACATCATAAATTTAAATTCTACTACATTTATAAAATAAAAAAAAATTCAATTTCTCAAAGAAATAAATTCAAGTAATTTGTGTCAACATGACGGTTCTTGTACACTCCTATACAAGCGGTGGTTGTGCATCATTTAACTTTTTGGCCAAATTTGATGGAATGATTGTTGGACAATGCCAAGTCTATCATATACATGTTGGATACTCTAATCCAACACCTCATGGTCCTACAGGCAAAAATGAACCTGCACTATTGTTCAGTTTTTTGAAAATTTTTTTTTGAAGTCTCAGTTTTAAAAAATGCTTAATGAAAAAAAAAAAGTGTTTGGTAAAAGCTATAAGAAATAAGCAATAAGTCGGTTTATAATGCATTCGAAATGTGCACGAATCTTTAGTAATTAATAGTTTATGAGAACTAAAAATCATAGCAACAATAATACGTGCCATTCAACACTAGAAAAAGAAAAATATGGTGTTCAAAAACACAATCAAACAAAAAGAAATAAAAGAAATAAATTCAACATCCCTTTCTTTTAGTCAAATTGGACAAGTAATTTCTGTCTACTACTTTTTTCTAAGAAGAAATTTCTATCAACTTGAGAGACAAGAACACTTCACTACTTTTGCAGTTCTTGGACACTCCAATCCAAGTGGTGGGGGTGCATAATAGTTTTTCCCATCATTAAGTAGCTTTTAGCCTATCTTGACTGAATCATTCTTGGAAAATGCTACCCAAACGTGTTGGATACTCTCATCCTTGGAAAATTCTACCTAAACATTTTTATTTTTATTTTTATGGAAACTACCCAAGCATGTTGAATTCTAACTTCAAATTGAATTCTACCTAAACGTTTTCTTGTTGATTTTCAAATTTAATCTGACTTCAAATTTATTCGGTCAAGAATTTTAACTTTTAATTTTTACAATTTATTTAGTAAAGAATTCTGCTAACCACAAGTAATTTATCCTAAACTCTCAATGTTTTAGGGTAATAGAAATGGAATGTAATAGTAACCCTAACAAAAGAAATTTTCTACGAGGGTTATTATGTTAAAGTGTGTCAATTTTGATTTTTTTTTTTTTAATTGGTGTAGATGTCATGGCATATCCAATCTAATCATCTTGCCATCAAATTTTTACTACTTATCAAATAAGTACACACTATCTCAATCACTTTAGACACATTTCATAAAACTAAGTACGCACTATCTTTATTTAAAAATATCTCACACCTCTCTTTTTCTTTTAGATTGTCTCTCCATTTTTTCCCACGCTTATTTTGGTGGTAGTTTAGTACCACAAAAAGAATCAAATTCTATCTTTGGTTTTTTTTTTTTTTGTGTTATTTATTTCATTGTGTTTACAATAGTGGTTGTTGTATTTAGTTTAATGAGTTAATAATTATGGTTTTTTTTCCTTCTTTTAATAAAAAAAAAAAGTTTTTGTGAACATTTGTGAGTGGGATTGTTTTGTCATTGGACTCCAATATGATATACATTGAGTAAAGATGGGCAGATTCAGGGGTGTCCATGGGTCGGGCCGGGTCGGGTTTGTGCCCAACCCAGAACCGACCCGACCAAGTCGGGTGGATTAAAATGTGACCCGAAACCGACCCGAACAACTTGGCCGGATTTTTCGGTTTGGGTCTCGTTGGTTTCGGGTTGTATCAGGTCGGTCTCGGGTTTCATTGCCGGGGCTGATATGTGGCCGGATTCGGCTAGATCTGGCTGAAATCTGGCCGGATCCGGTGAGATATGGCCGAAATATGGCCGGATCCGTCAAGATCTGGTCAAAATATGGCCGGATTGGTCGAGATCTGGCCTAGATTTCGTCGGATAATGGCGAGATCTCGTCGGATTTGGCCTGGGATGCTTAATATTTCGCCGGAAACATTAAATTATCGGAGATTTGGTCTGGGTTGCTTAATAGTTCGTCGAAAACGTTAAAGGTATCGGTTCGGGTCGGGTTTCACGGGTTTTGAAATGCAAAACCGCCAACCGACCTGCCGGTGTCGGGTTTGACAGTTCGGAACCCGCGTCCGACCGCCGGAGTCGTCGGATCGGGTGGCGGCGGGTCGGATTCGGGCAGGTTGGCCGGGTTGAGCGGATCGCCGGGTCTCCTGGACAACCCTAGGCAGATTGTTATCTTTTTATTTTTATTTTCTTGTATTTCATTTTATTACTTGATTTGATTTGAATGTGTACATTTCTCTTTCATATTACCACCAATGTGATTGTGTTTATATTTAGGTACATGTTGATTTGGTTTGATGTATTTGTTTCTTTAATTTTCAATAACTTGATATACACCTTTACGATTTGGGTAGAACTATGGAAGAGTGTTATTTTTGCAATCAATGGTTAATACGAATTTTGTGTTGAATGAAAAGAAATGACACGAAACCCAAAATAAAGCTAATTTTATAGTTTTAACTTATTGATAAAAATAATATGAAAGACACCATAAATTTAAATTCTACCATATATATGAAAGAAAAAAAAATTACATAATCTTGAAAAAGGAATAACATGTTATAAAAAAAAATTTTAATTTCTCAAAGAAATAAATTTCAAGTAATTTGTGTCAACTTGACGGTTTTTGGACATTCTTATCTAAGAAGTGAGTCTTTTTGGCAGAGATAGACTGAATGATTGTTGGACAATTCCAAGTCTATCAAATACGTGTTGGATACTCTAATCCAACGAACAACTCTTGGTCCTGTTATATCTCATGGTTTGTCTCGTTTGCACGACTTTCATTTCAAAACATTGTTAGCACTCACACCACAATCGCAAAAGTTTCCAATTTCCAGAATATCTAGCTGCTTCAAAGCAATATCCACCGTGCCTATGAAATGCCTCACTCCACACTGTTGTAACTTATCCAGGGAACAAATTCCATACCTTAAAGCATGAATAGAGGAGTGAGCTAAAGAAAATTCAGGACAATGCCTTTTGTTAAAGACTCCAATGATATCACACGAGTTCGTAAAATGCCCTTACAAGCTCTCCAAATAAGATTTTTTTTTTTTTTTAGTCAAATTAAACGACTCTAGTATAGTCATTTCTGTCAACTGGGTTTTGTTTTTTTTGAGAAGAAATTTCTGTAAAATTGAGAGACAGAACAATTTACTACAGTCTTAGTAGTTCTTTGACACTGCTATCCAAGTGGTGGGGGGCGCATCATTAATTGCTTTTAGCCATTTTGACTAAATGATTCTTGAAAAATATGACCCAAACGTTTTGTATACTCTACTCCCGTATACAACCAAAAAAACCAGCTGGTAACTTGACTTATTAGTAAGAACAATCGTGTTGTATACTCTACTCCCGTATACAAAAAAAAAAAAAAAAAAAAAAAAAAAAAAAAAAAAAAAAACAGCTGGTAACTTAACTTATTAGTAAGGACAATCATCGACACCCCATATATATAAATTCTACTATATCTATATAAATAAAAATAAAAATAAAAAATTTCATGCTCTGCTTATAAAAAATGAATTGCATGTTATAAAAAAATAATAATAATAAATACAATTTTTTTAAGAAAAATATTATGTCCACAATATTTTCACAATAAGTTCTAAATGGCAGGTTATTTGTAGTTATTTATGGGTGAGGAAAAGAGTACTTTAAGTGATGAGTTCATATATATTAGAACCAATAACAATTAACCACTTAGAATTTATTGTAAAAATGATGTGAAAATATTATAGATATATCACTTCTCTTTCTCAATAAATAAATTCAAGTAATTTCTATCTGTTGGTGCAAACACAATAATAATGGAAATAATACAAAAAAAAAACTGAATATTATTAATTTGAAATTAGAAATTACACAATACTATTTAGACTGAGGTGTGACTCTCGCTTTGTTTAAGGAGATTCAAGCCTTTGCGCATATATTCAACCCAATATCTGAATCAATTCATATTAGCCCATTAATCACCACAATTAAAAAAAATAAAATAGTCTCTCTCTCCTTTTTAATGTGAGATTAAACAATTTCAATAATTCCTCATCTTCTATATTCACTCCCATATTTTAACATTTATGTTGTAATATTTATTTATTTTAATTAATTAATATTAAAATGCTCCAACACTATTAATTTGATGGTTTTTGACACTCCATGGTGGCTGTGCATCAATTTTTTTTTTTTTTTTTTAACTTTTTGCCCAAAATTGACAGAATCATTGTTGGAAAACGCCAATTTTATTATATATGTGCTGGATACTCTAATTAAACAACTCAAGGTTCTGTATGCAGAATGAATTCACCTGCATTATCGATCAGATTTTTAAAGAGTGTGCATCAATTTTTACTTTTTGACTAAAATTGACTAAATGATTATTGGACAAGGCCAAGTCTAAGTCTATCATATACATGTTGGATACTCTAATCTAACAACTCAAGGTCCTATGTGCAGAATGAATGTACCTGCATTATTGATCAGATTTTTAAGATGGAAAATGGTAGGGACACAAAATAATCTACAATTTTTACTACAATTTACCACATAGTGAACTGTATCAAAAGTTGTGGATTATTTTGTGTTCCTAAACATTGCCCCCTTAAAATTGTGTTTTTCTAAAAAAATGGTGTGGTTTTAAAAGTGTTTAGTGAAATTGAGTTCTTTTTATAAAAGTTGAGTGTCTGGTAAAAGCTGTTAGAAAGTAATTTTCAAAAAATTGAGTGTTTGGCAAGCACTTTTATAATAATGAGAAAAAAAAATCAAATAAATACCAATAATCCAAATTTAAAATGTACTACATGATAATTAAAAAAAAAAACAAATTAATGTTATTAGATTAGGGAATTAATTTGTTCCTTAAAAAAAAGTAGGGAATTCATAATTGCACATTCATTTACATTATCAATTATCAATTTATAACAGTATAACTATATAAGCAAATTTGTGTTATCAAATTTGAATATAAAATACAATAGAATAACTTAATACAAAATAAATAAATAAAAAGTATAAGTTTTCTTTGAATATATAACAAACGGTAAAGAAAGTTACGTTACTGAATATATCATTCTCAAAAAAAAAAAAATTACTGAATATATATATATATATATATATATATATATATGTAGATCTGACGTTAAAGGATAGGAAACCTTTATTATTCTTAAGGAAGAAATTACAAATATTGCAGCAACTAAATCCCCCATGTCATATAACTTAAGGGTAAAATTGGGATTTGGAAATAAAACTAAGGGTACTTCGGGATAATAACCAGCTTCCCTCAATTTCTTATTTCTTTTTTGTATTGGAATTGGACTCAGCTGGTCCGACACCCAACGTGCCTTTTGGGATATAAAGCACTTTCCAAAAACTTGCCAAACGCAATAACGCCAACGACTTTGATTGACTTGGAAATTGGAATGGAAGCACTATAAATATTCATCCCATCCCAACCCTCCTATTAACATCAGATATATTTTTATTCAGCCAAAAAAATCAATAATATATATTTTCTTAGTCTTTCAAAATCAAAATGGGGTGTTTGAGTTGGAAGTATCAAGTTTTGTGTCTACTCTCCTTCCTCTTTCATTCTACTCCATCGTCTCTTTCTTCTTCCTTGTCTTCAATCTCACCTTGCTCTGCTTTACTCCATTTTAATCACTCTCTTTCTCTTGATAAAGATGCTTCTCCTCCTCTTGATAGATTTGCTTATTATACTCATTATAGATCTAATATTCAGATGTGTGATAATTCTTATCCAAAGACAGCCTCTTGGAAGGAGGATGAGGACTGCTGTACTTGGGATGGCGTCGTGTGTGACCAAACCACACGCCATGTTATTGGCCTCGACCTTAGCTGCAGCTTGCTTGGAGGCCCCATTCATTCCAACAGTACCCTCTTCTTTCTTCCCCATCTTAGGACCTTGAATCTCGCTGGCAATTGCTTCCATGGCTCCCTAATTTCGTCTGAGTTTGGCAAGTTTAAGACTTTGACTCATCTTAACCTTTCTTTTTCCTGTTTTTCTGGCAAAATCCCGTACGAAATCTCTCATTTGTCTTCGCTGGTTTCACTTGATCTTTCACTCAACGGTGAGCTCTTAATTGAAACACCAGTATGGAAAAGAGTCATTCATAACCTTACTCAGTTAAGGGAACTTCTTCTGGACGACACGAATATGTCCTCAATTAGACCTAATTCTTTGATGAATCTATCCTCCTCTTTCACAACTCTTAGTCTCCATCACTGTTACTTGCAGGGAAAACTCGAAAATAACATCCTCTGCCTTCCCAGTATACAAACCCTTGATCTAGGGGAAAATTGGAATCTTAATTTGGGTTCACTTCCAAAGTGTAATCGGAGCAGTAGTTCCCTAAAGTTATTAAGTCTCTCTTCTATAAGCTTTTTAAGAGAATTGCTTGATTCGATCAGCAGTTTGAAGTACTTGAAGGTTTTGGCTCTCGATAATTGCAATTTTACAGCTTCAATTCCAACGTCACTTGGTAACCTTACAAAGCTTACTACTTTGGATCTGTCGTCTAATAGTTTCAACGGTGAGATTCAATTGCCACTTTTAAATTTTAGTTGTTTTTGGCATACGCATGTACTAACAATTTGTTTTAATTATTGGGGAATATTTCAACAGGTTTGCTGCCGTTGTCACTATTGAATTTGCCCAATCTCTCAACTTTAATCCTTGACAACAATCAATTTGTTGGTCCCCTTCCTAATCACGTAAGTGGGCTTTTGAATATAAATGTACTCTCTTTACGTTCAAATTTTCTAAATGGGACACTGCCATCTTGGTTGTTCAATTTGCCATCTTTGGTAAGGTTAGATCTTGGTTATAATCAATTCATTGATGAGATTGGTGAATTCAAATCCAATTCATTGGAGTATCTTTGTTTGGATTATAATAAGCTACATGGCTCTATACCTAGGTCATTATTGAATTTGCCCAATCTCTCAACTTTATACCTTCACAACAATCAACTTGTTGGTCCCCTACCTGTTCACATAAGTAGTTTGAATCTAGTTAAGCTCAATTTAGGTTCAAATTTCCTAAATGGAACACTGCCATCTTGGTTGTTCAGTTTGCCATCTTTGGTGATGCTAAATCTTAATGGTAATCAATTCATTGGTGAGATTGATGAATTCAAGTCCAATTCATTGGAGATCCTTGATTTGGGTTATAATAAGCTACAGGGCTCTATACCAAGGTCAATATCTAGATTTGTTAACCTTACTTATCTATCTCTCTCATCAAATAACTTTAGTATGTTGGAGTTAGAAATGATTTCAAAGCTCAAAAATCTCTACGATCTTGATTTTTCAAATAACTTAGTTAGCATCAACAATAATTTCACCTATACGTTGCCCAATCTTCAACAGTTGAACTTGTCTTCTTGCAACATTAGTGAATTCCCAGTTTTCTTAAGAACAACAACAAATTTAGAATCCTTAGACCTTTCCAATAATAGAATTTATGGTCAAGTTCCAAGATGGTTGGGGGATGTGGGGTGGGATTCATTATATTTTCTTGATCTTTCTCACAACTTTTTGACAAGTATAGATAATATTCCTTGGAAGCACTTACAATTTGTTGATCTTCGTGCCAACTTACTTCAAGGACCATTTCCAACATTAAGTGTTCTTCGCCTTGTATATATCTTTGTCTCCAATAACAAATTAACCGGAGAAATCCCTTCCTTAATTTGCAATGCAAGTTTCCTTGAAGTTCTAGACTTGTCTCATAACAACTTAAGTGGCATGATTTCTAAGTGTTTGGTACACTCTAAATCCCTCTCAGTGTTGGATTTGCGAATGAACAGCCTTCATGGTACCATCCCTGCAACATTTTCCACGAGAAATTATTTTAGGCATATTAACCTTAATGGCAATCAATTGGAAGGGCCATTGCCACGATCTTTGGCGAATTGTAGGAACTTGGAAGTTCTAGATCTTGGTAGTAATAAGATAAACGGAACCTTCCCTTATTGGTTGGAAGGTCTTTTAAATTTACAGGTTCTTGTAATAAGATCCAACAAATTTCAAGGTCATATAGGCAATCCTAAGACCAAATTTCCTTTCCCAAATTTGCGAATCCTAGACATCTCTAACAATGAGTTTAATGGTCCTTTGCCAATAAAATATTTCAAATATTTGAAAGCCATGACAAATGTGGATGAAGGAAAAGTTGCGTTGAAATATATGGGAGAGGGGTATTATCAGGATTCTTTGAATGTGATGATGAAAGGGTTTTATATTGAGTTGGTGAGAATCCAAACTGTCTTCACGACCATTGATTTTTCAAATAATAGTTTTAGAGGAGAGATGCCAAAGATAATTGGGAGGCTAAAATCATTGAAAGGGCTCAACTTTTCTCACAATAACCTTACAGGTTATATTCCATCATCATTTGGAAATTTGAAAAATCTTGAATGGTTAGACCTCTCTTTCAACAAGCTTATCGGGGAGATTCCTAGGCAATTAGCAGATCTACCATGGCTTGAAGTCTTAAAGCTGTCGCATAACCAACTTACAGGACTCATACCTTCAGGAAAGCAATTCAATACATTTGATAGCGACTCGTACACTGAAAACCTAGGATTATGTGGCTTTCCATTGGCAAGAATGTGCAACAGCTGTGAGGCAAAAAAACCACCACCATTGACCTCACAACAAGAAGACAATTTAGAGCCTGAAAATGGGTTTGGTTGGCAAGCTGTATCGATTGGTTATGGATGTGGAGTGCTATTTGGAACGTTGATGGGATATCTTATGTTTAAATTTGGAAAACCAAAGTGGATTGTGAGGATGGTCAAGTTAGAGCAACATATTATGCTCAGAAAGCTGAAGAAGAATGCCCAGAGACATGGTGGAAAAAAATAACTAGTCAAAACAATTTGTGGGTGGTTTTGCTAGAGTTTTTCAAGAAGTTTTATGGACCCCATAGACACTGGACACCATTCTTTTCCAAGGTATACACCCTTCTTTAGTTACATCTTTTGGTGCCTTTATCACTTTCTTCCTTCTTTTTCTCTAAATTCAAAGGCTCATTCAAAGGGAAATCAAGATGCTGGGCTTTGTAATTATTATTTATAAAATAAGTGTTTGATTTATTTATTTTAATGCAGCGAGTTAGCATTGTTGCTGTTGAAGTAATTGGTAAGCCCGAGCTCTCTTTCAACTTTGCAATTTCGTGTTCTGTTTTTATTATATTTGTTTTTTATTGATTTGATTTGTTTGCTTAGAAAGGTTCAAGGTTGTTGCCTTCAATGTTTTGAAACATATCAATAACCTCTGTGCTCTTGAATAGATCAAGACCTCTACTGCTAACACTAAGGTCCTATTTCTCTCTTTCTTGATTTTTATGGTTGGGTTCTGTACCATATCCATATATATTCAAATTTTGCTTTTGTTTTTGCATCCATTTTTTGATTCGTTGGTGAATCATTTCTTAATGTTTAACATTTTTTTATCCATGTTGAATGTGAATATTGTCACTTTTTGATTGGAAAAGGAAAAAATGAGAATTCTTGGTTGAAGATTCATGATGATATTGACATTGTATCTTGATATATTACCATGTTAAATTACCAATTCTACAAAAGCATAAGGTATTAGAAAATGATCAATTTAATCATTTAACCATATTATAACAAGTATCATTTCTCAAAGAGGCTATGTTAGTTAAGTCATGGTGTCTAATAAAATTCCTGGTTTGAGGTTGCAAAGAGAATTTTTTGTTAGGGGGGGGGGGGGCGAGGGAATTTCTCTGACTTTGATCATAGGCCTAATTGAGGGTTTTAGTTTGATTCTTTGTAAGTTTAGTTGCAGCTTCTATCTAGTTTTTTGCTTGCTCTGTTTTTGTTGTTAGATATTGCAGCTTTTTGTTGTTTCTTTGATAAATTCATTCATTCATAAAAATAAATAAATAAGAGATTACAGTTATCTATGATTTTCCTTAAGGACTTCTAGTATATTTGCTCACTTAGTTTTTACATTGCCAAACAGTCTACGACGAAAGTACGCATTCAAACCTGAATTCCCTTGTAGCGAAACCTTAATGTTCTAACTAAATTAACTCTTTTTATTGGTAACATTGCTCTTGTGGTTATAGTTTTTTTCCATTTACTGTGTTCTTTTTTGTGGTTTAATTATTGAGAAGTTCTAGATTTGGATAAAAAGCGTAAGAAAATGAAACTTTTGAGGAAGGTTCGGCAACAGTTGAGGTTTTTATCCTTTAAGAATTAGTCAAAGGCGATTGAGATTTCAACAGTAGTTGTGCAATCCCTTTTCCCTTTTTTTTTATTCAATTTCTATATTTGAATTTTTATTTAATGTATCTTACTGTTAAGATATTAAATTTAATGATAAAGAAATTTAGGTGTTTCAAGTTCAACTCTCAGAGACCATAATGATATCGATCTATCTAGGAATGTTGAATCATGTAATGCTCAGTGTGGTAAAATCTTGAAAGATCCAATTAGTCTAAAGGTTTAGATTTGTTATTTCTTTTTACATTTTAGGTTTAGCTTTAGTGATCATTATTCTGGTGAGTATTCTTGCCTATAGGTTGGCCAGGTTTGGGATTTAATGATGCATTTGATTTGGGTTCATCTTCAATGACCCTTACCTTTGTCAACAATGATTCTAACTCCAGCCTGTATTCATCATCAAAGAAAATTAGAACATATTAATCAAACTTCAAAGAAATATGCCTCCATCTGAATACAACCTTGATGCCAAGCTAGGCTGCCTTCTTTAGTTACATCTTTGCAGGCCTTTGTCACTTTCTTCTCTCTTTCTCAAATTTTAAGGCTAATTCATATGTAAATCAAGCTACTAGGCTTTGTAATTATTGTTTATAAAATACTATATATATTTGTTATGTATGCTAAATCTAAATAGTATTACTTTTCAAAAAAAAAAAAAAAAACCTTTGAGTTCAACTTTAGTGAAGATTCAAGATGATATTGCAATTATATATAGAAGTTACTAGTTAGGTGAGATGTAAGTCAGCATGAAGGTATAGACCTTAGGTCTGTTTGGATATTATTTATTTTGCTGAAAACTGAAAACACTGCAGCAAATAATTTTAAACGCCAGCTGATTTTTTGGGGCTGAAACACTGTAGCTTTCAGCTGAAAGTACTATAGTGTTTTTGTTTTTGTTTTGTTTTGTTTTGTTTTTTTTGTTTTGTTTTGTTTTTTTTTTTTAATGTCCCTCCTCTCCCACCCTAACGCTTGTCTTTGAGAACACAATCCAAGTCCATGCCCAGAAGAGAAATCCACAAGGAAGAGCTCCCAGTCCGACACCGACAAAGATTGGGTTGAGGTTCAGCAGAGAGCACTCTTCCTTCCATAAACCCATTTCACCCCTCTTCCAATTTCACTCCTCTCCCACCCCAACACCAATTTTTTTTATGTTTATTGTGACATAGATTTACAGTGCATTTTCTGTTGATTTTTTTGTTGTTATGTGCATGCATGTATTTGACTTGTAGCAGATTCTCTTCTTTGTTTTTCTAGTTTCATTCTAAGACATCCCAAGTTTTCTTTTTTAACTATTCTTTAATTTTTGACTTGATTTTCAAAAAAATTTAATGTTTGAGTTTTTCTTGTCAGTTCCTCTGTATTTTGTGGAGAGTTTACATGGGTTTATTTTTTGTCTGTTTCTTGTTCTGCATAAATGGCACTAGCTTATAAGAGGAATTCAATTGTGAGGCAAATACGTGGAGACGTGGCTCAACTGATCAAAACTGGGCATGAACAAATTGCCTTCACCCGGGTATTCTAATGAATTCTCCACTATGAGTTTATTCAAGCACTCCTCTGTTGTTTCCTCTGTTTTCTTTGTTGATTATAGAATTTCTCTGTTTTTAAGTTTCATTGCTTGCCTAAAAGTTTCTATAGGATTTGTATAAAGTACTATAAACCAAGTTTCCATGATAACTTGATTTGCAATCTTTGGTCCTGTTTTGTCGTTATAAAGTTAACCAAGCATGCATGATAAGTTTAATCATTGATGATAAAGCCTTGAGTTAGGTAATGATCATTTCTTGACACATAAAGTGCTGAATCACACAAAGATTGAGATAGAGAGAAACTTAGAAACAGGAAAGAAAAAGTTGTAGAGTACACAAAATTAATTGTGTTCTTAGCCAGATTGGCAATTTTGATTGAGGATGTGGTCCCATTCATGCATACAACAATAATAGGACTTAAATA
Organism: Lithocarpus polystachyus; assembly: GCA_033629205.1. Taxonomy (NCBI): domain Eukaryota; kingdom Viridiplantae; phylum Streptophyta; class Magnoliopsida; order Fagales; family Fagaceae; genus Lithocarpus; species Lithocarpus polystachyus. Next base: position 129,742 of record CM066168.1, read on the forward strand.
ATATCAACTCCAACTTTAATATGATTGATAACTGAAATTTATGCCTGGTTTGGTTTTGAAGAGTCAGAAATGAAGAAGTTATACCTAGAAAATGGTGGTTAATTGCACAGTTACTGTACAAAAGTGCCTCCAATCTCTTGTGAAAGATAATCAAAATATGTTATAAAGGAAATAAAATAGAGCTTCAAATGATTTCTTTGTTTTTATTAAGTGATTGGTAAAACTTGAGAGCTAACAATTGTGAAATTCTGGGGTTTGAGGTAACGTGGTTATGAAATCATGACTTTTTCAGCTGATATGCAATCTTTTGCTCTGTTTTTTTTCTGTATTTAATTGAAGGAACTCAATTGTGGAATATCTGAATAGCATCCTGTACTTACCAATGCTAGGATTGTATTTGCTTTGTTGTCTGTGGAATTGGTTTCTATTATAGTTACCAAATTTTTATTGCAAATTTTACTTATAGCTTCAGGTATTCGTTTTAGCAGGCCTGCTTATGTGATCATTTTTCTGCTTTTTAAGGTTGAGCAGCTCATTAAAGATGAAAGCATAGTGGCATTGTATGAATTGTTGGACCATTTCTGTGAATCAATCCTTGTAAATCTTTCTTATATCTGAAAGCACAAGTATGGGACTACAACAACCTCTTTCTAAAGTCACCCCTCTTCCCCCCCCCCCCCCCCCCCAGCCTCTTCTTGTTTTTTTCCCTATTTTCTAAGTTCCTGTGATCTAAAACAATGATCTTTTATTGTAATTTTCCAACCTCAGGGACCGTCCGAGTGATATTAATGAAGTAGTTTCAAGTCTTATATATGCCTTTTGCACTATAGTTTAAAGAAGATTTTTGTTTTCAAATCTTTAGAGATCAATAAATATATTGGTGTTTCATAGGTCATTATTGTGTAAACATGCTCAACTTATGATATGATACCCTCTATGTGTTTACTTTATCTTTCAATCATAAAAAAAAAAGTGTTTTACTTTTTTTTTTTTTTTTTTTTTTTTTCTTTCTCACTTCTTTTTGTTTGTTTACTTTTACAAGTACTTTTTTTTTTATAATAGAAAAAGTTTGGATTAACAGTATAAATTATTAGATCAAACAAAGATAATTCTAATGTGTAATTCTTGGGGGTCATGCAGACCTGTTTATATGATGGTGTAGAGTGAGTTTGTTGTACCGTTCACTAGTCTAAGCCAACGTACTATCTACTGCCAATTCCTACCAATGTCGGAAATGAGTAACTATCTCTCCAATTCTGATGGCCATTTCTGTGACGTTGACAATTGCGTCATTAGGACATCCCTGAAACTTCATACCTTTGGTAGGAGGTTTTATAGTTGTTGCTATTGGTCGCCGGTAAGTACCATATTTAAGTATTGGCAAAATATTTGTGTTGTGCATTAAATAATTAATTCGTTGTATTCTTATTTATGTGCTGTATTTTATTGTGCAGGATGATGACCGTGCATATAAGTTCTTCAAGTGGTTAGACAACAGCATTTGTTGTACGCGTGGCACAGCAACAGCACCTTTCATACGCACAATTACCTTGAATTGTCAGTTTCCACTGCAAGACTATAAAATACAGTCTAAGTTTATGGAAATGAAGAGATAGCTATTTCATCACTATTAAGATTGATTGTAGTTTCATAGATTGGCCTTGGGCCTTCATGTTACTCTTGTTGGACTACGTAGCTTGATTAGACGCTTGATGAAAGAAAGACTAGCTGGGATTGGAAAGATGAGCTAGCTGGGATTAAGGTGGGAGTTCCACTTTAAAATGGACTTAATTCTTGAGAAGTTCTGCTTGAGGTCTGAGATGGTACACTGTGTTGGTTTTTTTTTTTTTTTAGGGGGGGGGGTGGGGGTGGTTGAAATATAGCTATTCAACCAGGGGACAAACGGTTTTTTTAGGGGAACTAAAAGCAGGCTTACAAAATATGGTTATGTGGTGGCAGTAATTATTCATGTTTATTATACAAATAACAAGGTGATTGTTCAAAGACACAAGCACAACACTATTAACTGTTCCATAGGATTTTGTGATTATTTTGTGGTTAAATACCTGTAGAAAAGCCTTTATGCTATGATGCAAATTTTTGACAGCTAGATATTTCCTTAAAGACGTTATACACAATGGAATTTATGATTTAAATTAACTTTGGTAAACGGTTTATGGAATGAGAGTGTGACGACTCAGGTAGGTACGCCAAAAACTATTGATCATTGGGTAGATCGTATTGATATTCTTGCTTAGACATCAGCTAAAAGGCTGTCTGGTGAACTTTGCTGAGTTACGTTATAGTTGACTAAACTTGTTTTGGTTTGTATATACTCTTTCTTGATTGTTGGATAGATCATACTGATATTCTTTCTTAGACTGATGCTAAAGGCTGTCTGGGGAACTTTGCTGCATTACAGTATGGTAGACTAAACTTTTTTTTGATTTGTAGATACCCTTTCTTGATCGTTGCTTAAAATCATCTTCTTAATCCTTTTTTCTTTTTAATCTATCATCTTCTTGATTTGATGATATGTTCATAGATAATGATTATGAGAAACACAGACTTGGAAAAGCATGGTGCTAATGTACGTGTCATTGACCAGACTTGTTGGTGACCATTGGCTCCCATCCATGTTGTCTTATTCATGTGACAAAACATTTGTGATGCTAACTAGTTCATGGTAACCTGAAAATTATGTGCAAAACATGAGAATAGTAGTGAGTCCCTTCAGTCTTGGCTTCTTGCCATAATCTTTTAGCTTGTGTAGTGCTTGGTATTTCTGTATGCGTGCGCCGATCAAAGTGCTTCCTTGGTTTGGAAGAAGCCAAGCTGATATGTAATTAGATGTATGGTTGCATGCTCACATTATTGCAACAGTGTTTATATGAATCTCACTGTAATTAATTTGTTGCTCATCACATAGAGTTGGATCCATTTTCCGTTAAAGCCATTTTTGAATTGGGTAGAATTAGGCTTACTAATTTCACCACTCCCACAACAAAAACCTCCTCCTCTTCAGCCTCTACTCACAGACTCACAAAGAGTCCTACGCATTGCATAACGAAAATGACCCCGACTCACCCAACACTCCAGGTTTGATTACCCTTTCCATGTTCCATTCCTTAAGTCACCTTGCAAAATATACCGTGTGGTCAGTTCTTGTAACCGCCAGTTACCGCCTTCTCTGCCTTTCCAATGATAAACTATCTTACACTAAGAGATTATGTCTTTGGAACCCTTGTGTTAGAGAGTTAGTTGAACTTCCTCTTCCCAATGTCACCTACGCCACACATGGTAGCTTTGAGGTGACTATTGGGTTTGGATTTGATCCCAAAACTAATGACTATAAAGTGGTGAGAGTTGTGACCTTACTAGATAGTCTTGACCTTGAACATTCTCGACCCGAGGTTGAGATTTACTCACTTTCCACTGGTGAATGGATAATGCTTAGTGCTAGTTTGGTTCCCACATGAGCTTTGAGTCGTCTTGAGCCACAAGCACTTGTCAATGGGGCTCTGCAGTGGGTTGCTTCTAGGAGGGCTGATGATAACTACCTTCAACATTTATTTAGTTTGACAAGTCTTCTTTTATGCAAGCATTCAAGAGGTTTTGGCTCCATTTTAGCTCACTGATGAATATATTACCTTATTTGGAAGGGAAAATTATTGAAGTTCGTAGGTAATAAGCATATTTTTAGCCTTTTATTTCTCTGTAATTGAAAAATGCTTATTACAATGTTCTTTGTCTGCGTGTATTTGTCTTCAGGTTACAACATTCAGTTACTAATGTTTTTTTGTATATATGTATAAGCATAAATTTAGTTCGACCATTATTCTTTTATGCAAGCATTCAAGAGGTTTTGCCTCCATTTTATCTCACTGATTATATTTCCTTAATTAGAAAAGAAAATTATTGAAGTTCATAAATAGTAAGCATCTCTCTAGCCTTTTATTTCTCTATAATTGAAAACATGCTGATGAACAAAGCAATTGTAGGTTTATAAGATTTAAGAGTGATTTTTTTTGTAGCAATGAGATCTTTGATAATTTTCTATTGTTACTTGGGAAGAAATTGTGGTTCAATTTGTGGTGTTTGCATTTTTTTCTTCTTCTTATGAAGGATGTCACATTTCTGGTACTTTCCCTTGGTTAGGTTGTTTCTTTACTTTATAACTTTCCCCGGTTCAAAGGTAGCAATAGATTGTAGGCATGGCAAGCATTCTTGCCTACATTTTAGCTCAATGATGAATATATTACCTTAATTGGAAGGGAAAATTATTGAAGTTTGTAAGTATCCAGCATTTGCTAGTCTTTTATTTTCTGTAATTGAAAACATGCTAATGAAGAAAGCAATCTTAGGTTCATAAGAGTGATTTTAGTTTGTAGCAATGAGATCTGTGATATCATCTTATTATGTAATTGTTGGCATGGGAATATGCTTAGATCATTTACCTTGGTCCCCCATTCCTCCTAGTACACATGTTCATGTGGTAATGGCTTGGAGTAATTTTAATATGTACATTCCAAAAAATCACAAATATCAGTGTTAGTTTTTTTTTTTTAATTTTTTTTTTAATTTGATTACTACACTAATTGGTGTTATTTTATCTACTTGTGGTGTTACATCACAAATACGATTGCACTTACAGGTCTTTATTTCCTGCACGACTTAATGCAATCATGATTGGTGATGAGTTGTAGAAACATAATTTAACTTAGCAAAACAAAAGATGCAACAAAGCTATTGGAGGTGTTTTGTCTTAGTATGGAATTAATTTATTTGTGAAAATGAATTGTAGCTGTCTATGTTAAGACTCCTTTTATGGTTACACTATTCTTCTATTATTATTATTTCTGAATGATTTGCAATTTGGTTTTAGTGTGTTTGTAGAAATCATTAAGTACTTAATTTTCACTGTCATGCTTGGATTGTGATGCAGATGTTCACCCACACAATGTGTGTTTTGGTGACAAGGATGTGTTGCCCAACTGTATTAAATTTCTACTTGCCTAGTTGTTGTTTTTTTTTTTTTTAATTATTATTTTCAAACATTTTATATAAATGTTTAACTCCTTTTGTGGCTGCATTCTTATGTTAGTATTTCTAGATTATTTGCAATTTGGTTTCCGTGTGCTTACAGAAATCAAAAATGATTAAGCACTTAAATTTGCTGGGATACATTTAAATGGCAGAACATGTTTTGTAATATTATTTTTCTGGTTGTGTTTTGTACATAAAATGTGAATTTTATCTTTGATAACTGATATCCTACAATGATAACAAGTTTTAAGGGTCAAAACCAAATGGGATAGATGATCAATTATGAAGACCTCAGTCCAAACATTGAATTGAAGGCCACCTTTCAATTCATATGAAAAGCAGAAACTTTAGACCCAGAATATAGATTCTTTTAGGATTGCACCATGCCGTTAAGAAGAAATAGAGGAGGCCTCCAACTCGGTGAGTTTGAACGCTGGAATTCGAGTATTGCAAGTATAGCTGTATAGGTTTATTTCCCAAACCTTTGTTCAAATTGATATTTGTTCCTGGGTTTATTTAGCATGCCCTCAATTGTCATTTATGACTTCGTTTTCTTCTCACCTCTTCAAAATAGTGTTTTTTTTTTTTTTCCTTTACGGTTATCATATCATATTTATTGATTTTATGGGGATGTGCTATCAACAAGTCGTTTAATTACTAAGTGGTGGCTCAAAAAGTGATTGTATGTACAATTGGCAATACCTATAAAATTTACACTATTTGATATGACGGGAGCAATGGTCTAAGAAGCTCATGTGCAACATGAGTTGGGCAAATTGACAAAATTGGAGAGCTTGAACACAGCAAGAAGCCAAGCTCTATAATCACAAAGAATAGTCGCACCCCTGGAGTCTCATGCATTTTGCTACCCTCCACTGGACAATACTATTTCAACACTAGATGCATATCCTTACGTTCCGTGGCATAAGAAGCATCCTGATGAAAAATTTGTGATGAAACCGAGTTTGTCCTATTGACGCGACTTTCATTTCAAAACATCATTAGCATTCACACCACAGTAACAAAAATTTTCAATTTCCAGAAAATCTAGCCGCTTCATAGCTAAATTCACCATGCCTATGAAATGCCTCACCCTGCACTGTTGTGACTTATCCAGGGAACAAATTCGATGCCATAAAACAAGAATAGACGAGTGAGCATAAGAAAATTAAGGATAATGCCTTTGACAAAGACTCAAATGAGCTCGCGTGAATCTGTAAAATGCCCCTCCAATCTCTCCAAATAAGATTCTTTATCTTATTAGGAGCCCGGATTGAAAACACTCCTCCAGACAAAAAATGAAGACCCATGTTGCTTGAAGAAGTTCCCCAATTTTAGTGACAGAATTTTAATGCATAAATTTTGTTATTTCGATTTTTTTTTTATGATAGAATTTTACGTTGTTGTTTATGGAATTTGAAAAAAATTTAGTTATTTTTTGGAGTGGGGGTTGGCTTTCTATTGTAGTGATTTCTGTCATTTTTTTTTTTAAGGAAGAAATTTCTGCAAACTTGAAATTAGAATTAATTTGTTACCACTACTTTAGCATTAATAGCTTTTAGCCAATCAAACTGAACGATTCTTGAAAAATACTAGCTTGTTTCTTAACTTATTAATAAGAAAAATCATCAAGTACTGGACACCATAAATTTAAATCCTACTATATGTTTGTATCTATATAAATAAAAAATAAAAATTTTATGCTCGGCTTAAAAAAAAAAAAAAAGAATTACATGTTAAAATAAAAAATTAAATACAATCTCACAAATATATAAATTCAAATAATATCTATCAACTTTCTTATACTTTCTGGCATCAAGTAATTTCCATCCAAGTGATGGTGTGCATCATTCACGGAATGACTGTTGGACAACGAAGTCTATCTATCATTGTGTTGGATACTCTAAAGTCTAATTCAGCAACTCAAGGTCTGATAAGCGAACGTGATTTTTGGGATAGAAAGTGCTTTTCCAAAAAAAAAAAAAAAACTTTTTTTTTTTATAGAAGAAATACGCTCACGACTTTGATTGATTTTTGGAAGCATATATGCATTCATCCCATCCCAATGCCAGTGCCTCAGTCTTAACACCAGATATATATATATTTTCAGTCTTTCAAATGGGGTTTTTAAGCTGGAAGTATCAAGTTTTGTGTCTACCCTCCTTACTCTTGCATTCTACTCCATCGTCTTTTTCTTCTTCCTCGTCTTCAATCTCACCTTGTTCTGCTTTGCTCCATTTTAATCACTCTGTTTCTCTTCATTCATCCGCTTCTCCTTCTTATTATACATCTAGAATTCAGCTGTGTGATATTTCATATCCAAAGACAGCCTCTTGGAAGGAGGATAAGGACTGCTGTACTTGGGATGGCGTTGTGTGTGACCAACCACTCGCCATGTTATTGGCCTCGACCTCAGTTGCAGTTGTCTCAATGGCTTCATTCATTCCAACAGTACCCTCTTCTTTCTTTCCCATCTCAGGACCTTGAATCTTGCTAGGAACTACTTCAATTTCTCCGTAATTTCGTCTGAGTTTGGCAACTTTAAGACTTTGACTCATCTTAACCTTTCTTATTCCATGTTTTCTGGCAAAATGCCGCTTTAAATCTCACATTTGTCTTCACTAGTTTCGCTTGATCTTTCTTACAACTTTGGGCTATTAATTGAAACACCAATATGGAATAACCTTACTCAGTTAAGGGAACTTCTTCTGGATGACACAAATATGTCCTTATTTAGACCTAATTCTTTAATGAATCTATCCTCCTCTTTCACAACTCTTAGTCTCAATGACTGTTACTTACAGGGAAAACTCGAAAATAGCATCCTCTGCCTTCCTAGTATACAAACCCTTGATCTAGGATTTAATTTTAATCTTGATTTGGGCTCTCTTCCAAAGTGTAATTGGAGCAGTAGTTCCCTAAAGTTCTTAACTCTCTCTTCGATAAGCTTTTCAAGAGAATTACCTGAATCTATCAGCAACTTGAAGTACTTGAAGCGTTAGGATCTCTCTGAGACAAGGTTTTCAGGAGAATTTCTTGATTCTATGGGCAATTTGAAGTCCATGATGTATTTGGATCTCTCCTATTGCAATTTTACAAGGTCAATTCCAATATCACTTGGTAACCTCACACAAATTACTTATTTGGATCTACATGCAAACAAGTTTACTACTTCAATACCAACTTCACTTGAGAACCTTACAAAACTTACTTTTTTGGATCTGTCATATAATAGTTTCAGTGGTGAGATTCAATTGCTGCTTTTAAATTTTAGTTGTTTTTGGCATACACATGAACTAACAATTTTTTTTTAATTATTAGGGAATATTTCAATAGGTTTGCTACCATTTTCACTATTAAACTTGCCCAATCTCTCAACTTTATACCTTGGCTATAATCAACTTGTTGGTCCCCTTCCTAATCATGTAAGTGGGCTTTTGAATCTAATTGATTTCTCTATAAGTTCAAATTTCCTAAATGGAACACTGTCATCTTGGTTGTTCAATTTGCCATCTTTATTGAGGTTAAATCTTGATGGAAATCAATTCATTGGAGAGATTGGTGAATTCAAATCCAATTCATTGGAGTATCTTGATTTGGGTTATAATAAGCTACATGGCTCTACACCTAGGTCAATATCTAGATTTGTTAACCTTACTTCTCTATCTCTCTCATCAAATAACTTGACTATTATGTTGGAGTTAGAAATGTTTTCAAAGCTCAAAAATCTCTATTATCTTGATCTTTCAAATAATTTAGTTAGCATCAACAATAATGTCACCTATTCCTTGCCCAAACTTGAGAGGCTGAACTTGTCTTCTTGCAACATTAGTGAATTCCCAATTTTATTAAGAACAACAACAACATTACAATACTTAGACCTTTCCCAGAATAGAATTTATGATCAATTTCCAAGATGGTTGGGGGATGTGGGGAGTGATTCATTATATTTTCATGATCTTCGGGACAACTTGCTTCAAGGACCATTTCCCACTCTAAATTTTCTTACTCTGAAATATTTGTTTGTCTCCAATAACAAATTAACAGGAGAAATCCCTTCTTCAATTTGCAATGCAAGTTACCTTGAAGTCCTAGACTTGTCCCATAGCAATTTAAGTGGCATGATTCCTAAGTGTTTGGTACACTTTAATGTCCTCGCAGTGTTGGATTTGCGAATGAATAGCCTTCATGGTACCATCCCTACAACATTTTCCAATTGAAATCATTTTAGGAATATTAACCTTAATGGCAATCAATTGGAAGGGCCATTGCCAATATCTTTGGCAAATTGTAGGAACTTGGAAGTTCTAGATCTTGGAAGTAACAAGATAAATGGAACCTTTCCATATTGGTTGGAAGGTCTTTTATATTTGCAGGTTCTTGTCATAAGATCAAACAAATGAGCTTGTATAGGCAATCCTAAGAACAAATTTCCTTTCCCAAATTTGCGAATCCTAGACATCTCTAACGATGAGTTTAATGGTCCTTTGCCAAGAAAAATATTTCCAATATTTAAAAGCAATGACAAATGTGGATGGCCGAAAAGTGGCATTGAAATATATGGGAGAAATGTATTATCAGGATTCTTTGAATGTGACTATGAAAGGGTTGAATATTAAGTTAGTGAGAATCCAAATTGTCTTCACGATCATTGATTTTTCAAACAATAGTTTAAGAGGAGAGATGCCAAAGATAATTGGGAGGCTAAAATTACTCAAGGGGCACAACTTTTCTCACAATAACCTTATAGGTTATATTCCATCATCATTTGGAAATTTGACCAATATTGAATGGTTAGACCTCTCTTTCAACAAGCTTATCGGGGAGATTTCTAGGCAATTGGCAGATATACCATGGCTTGCAGTTTTAAATCTATCACATAACCAACTTATAGGGCACATACCTTTAGGAAAGCAATTTGATACGTTTGATAATGATTCATACATTGAAAACCTGGATTTATGTGGATTTCCATTGTCAAGAACATGCAACAGCCTTGATGTAAAGAAACCACCACCATTGACCTTACAACAAGAAGACAATTTAGAGCGTTGGCAAGCTGTATTGATGGGTTATGGATGTGGAGTGATATTTGGAATGTTGATGGGATATCTTATGTATAAAATTGGAAAACCACAGTGGATTGTGAGGATGGTCAAGTCAGAGCAAAATATCATGCTTAGAAGGTTGAAGAAGAATGCCCAAAGACATGGTGGAAAAAACAACTAGTCTAAACCATCTATGGGTGGTTTTGCTAGAGATTTTCAAGAAGGTTTCGAAGGCATGTTGTAGTATGTTGTAATTTGTGGAAACCACTTCAATTTCATAAAATGGTTGGGAGTCTATGTAGAATGCATCTATCGTGAGTCTTCCTTGTTTCTAGATCATGGGGTTTTCAACTAAGGAGGAGATTCTAGACTTGCCAGAATCTAACTTCGATAGAAAAAAAAAAAAAATCAACTTCAAATTTGACACAAATGGCGAAGCCCAGTAGAAAGTGGAGCTCTCCTTCAACCCCATCCATGTGATAGGATTAGCCTAAAGAAAAAACATCTCTAAACACTCACTTCTTCATCAACCTTATTCGCTCTCTTCTTCATTTTATAAACAATGGAGACAGCATAGAGTTGTGATTTAGGAGAATATCAACCTTCTTTCATGGCCCCCAAAGACACAGGACATCATTCTTTGCCAAGGTATGCCTGCCTTTGTCACTTTCTTCCCTCTTTTTCTCTAAATTCAAAGGCTCATTCAAAGAGAAATCAAGATGCTAGGCTTGTAATTTTTATTTATAAAATAAGTGTTTGATTTGTTTATTTTAATGCAGCTGGTTGGCATTGTTGCTGTGGAAGTAATTGGTAAGTCCAATATCCCTTTCTACCTTGCAATTTGATTTTTTGTTATTTTAATATTTTTTTTTATTGATTTGATTTGTTTGTCCAGTATGGTTCAAGGTTGTTGACTCTTTCCACCTTGCAATTTGGTTTTCTTTTATTATAATATTTTTCTTTTATTGATTTGAATTGTTTGCTGAATAAGGTTCAAGGTTGTTGCCTTTGATGTTTTGAAACATATCAATAACTTCTATGCTCTTGAATAGATCAAGACCTCTACGGCTAACACTAAGGTCCAATTTCTCTCTTTCTTGATTTTTATGGTTGGGTTTTGTACCATATCCTTATATACTCAAATTTTGCTTTTGTTTTTCTTGTTCATTTTTTGTTTTATTGGTGAATGCATTTATTAATGTTTAGCATTTGCTATTTATGTTTGAAAGTTCAAATAGCATATAAAACACTTTGAACGTTTAGACCCCCAATTAACAAATTACCAATTCAAGCTTAATATCAAACAAATTAAGTGCGGAAAATGAACATAAGCTTATAACAGAATTGATAAACAATCTAAACCAAATAAAATCACATCCATAGTAGAAACTAAATGGCAAAGATTAAGGGAAGAGAGATGCAAACACAAGGACAACATAACGATGTGTTATTAAAGAGGAAACCGAAGCCCTCGGCGTAAAATCTCTCCGCCACCCTCCAAGCGATAAATAATCCACTAAAGAATGTAGTTGGGATACATGGATAGCACTAAACCCTCCAAGCCTAATCTACCCAGTGTACCTAAGTCCTCCAAGCTCCTACTCCAACGAGGTTATGCCAAACCTATTTCTTCTTTAGCTTCCCAAATTCCGCTATAGCTCATAGCATCAACCAATATCAATTGGTCCCTTCCTAACTGCTTCCCAAACCACCAAAAAGCCTTCTCACAAATGTGGGTATGGTGAGAAAATGTTTTAGGTAATGAACCTCTCAAGAATTTAACAATGGAGAGGCTGAGAGTAGAGGAATTTAAAGAGTCACAATGTAAAGATTATGGATGAGTCAATCTTGTTTTCTCTAGGGTTTCTCTCTCAAAATTCTCTTTGGAAGTTCTCTACATTTTGTGGGTATAAGGGGTATTTATACTGGGGTGAGAAAGGAATGCAAAGAGTCAGTTTTTCCAAAACAGAGTTGGCTGGCGACTTGACCTCGCGACTTGACTGAGTCGCGAGTTCAAGCCGTGAGCTAACTGAATGGCCAAGCTGGAAATTTTTTCATGTAGTGCAACAGTTGGCAGACGGTTCAGCTTCTCCGCACGCTTCACTCGTGTGCATCTTCTGGCGGCTTGCCAGTCGTGAGCTACCCGCGAGATCCAGTTGCGAGTCCCTGCTTCACTGCACAATCTTGAGTATTTCTTCACACTCTCTTACACATTACCCTTACATGATTCTCACCTAAATACAGGGTTTCTAAGTGCTGAAATATAAGTAAATTGGCACGGAATAAAACCAACAAAATTGTTGATAAATTTCAACCTTACAATGTTGAATGTGAATATTGTCACTTTTTGATTGAAAAAAAAAAAATGAGAATTCAACTTTGTTGAAGATTCAAGATGATGTTGTATTGTAATATATTACTATGTTAAATTACTAATTTTCCCAAAAGTTTAAGTTATTAAAAAATGATCAATTTAATCATCTAATCATATTCCAACAAGTATCATTTCTCAAAGAGGCTATGGAAGTTAAGTTATACTAAAGAGTATACCGAAGAGTATTGTCATTTCTATATGACTCTTGTGTACATTCTTAGGGGGAGAAATTCTATTTCTTGTGTACATTCGTAAGGGGAGAAAGTCTTAAAGGAGATGCATATAATAAGGGAGAGAAGACATTTTTTTATAAGAAAACCAAGTTTTGTTTTGTTTTACTTTATGTTTGTTTTCTTGTTATCTTTATGGTGCTTTGAGTTACTTTTAGTATCTATGCTTTGTTGTTCTCATCACATCGTGTTTATGTGTTGGACATGCATACATCCTTATGTTATTGTGCTTTATTGATTGCATATTCGGATGATCATTTGGTTTACTATGTGATCATTGTAGTATTTTTCATATGATTGTTTTGTGGTTGATCAAGTTGCTCATATGCTTCACATCTTGTTTACATGATCGTTCTTTGCTTGTTACTTTATACTTGTTCTTTATTACTTGATTTACCTTAAGGGTCTAATGTATTTTGTGCAAGTGTTTCAGGATACAGATATTTTGTTCCAAGTTCATCACCTGTTTTAGATTTAGGTGTAAGTAAGTGTTGCCATTGTTTCCAAACTCTCGTTTAAGTCTAGAGTGTGTTATTGGGTGTTTTGTCACGGAATAGCCAAAAGGGGAGATTATTAATTTATGGTTTTTCACATAACATTTATGTTGGCTTTGTTCTATGACAAAAAGTGTTGTAATTGCATTATTTTATTTCCTTGTATTTTGTGGGATTTAATTGTAATGGGTTTAGTATTAAGTTGGTGAAGATTGCTCAAGAAGTTGATCTCACAACTTGGCTCGCGAGTGGTGCAATTCGTGAAGGTCACATGAGGAGCACATGCTAGAAGCTGAAGATTCAAGTGCTAGGCTATATTTCGCGAGTCACTTCGTGACTTAGCTAACTTGCGAGTGACCCACAAAACTCTCTGCCTAAAAGATTTTAAGTGTGACCTTTCCTCTTCTTTACCCTATTATTTATACTCTCATTACCCACAAAATTATAAGGAGGTTATTCAGAAGAAAACCCTAGAGAGGTTTCTACAACCACCTTGTTAGAGAGAGCTACACACCCTTAAGTGAGAATTCATTTTTACTCTCTTCTTCTTTCACTCTCCCATTGTTATACGTTAAGCAGATATTTGTTTCCAAACACAACCCACACCTATTCAATGTGTAGAGAGTGTTTTGGAGTTTAAGAAGCATTTGAAATTTGCCAAAAGAAGCTGATGAGGCTTGGCGGATGCAATCGTGTGGTATTGCGAGATTTGGGAAGCTAGTGAAGACAAGACTCCGAGAAATCCATTGGTAGCTGGAGCTTAGAGGGCTCAAGTTCTTTGGGTAGATTAGGCTTGGAGGGTCTTTTTGGTATCCTTGTACTCCAACTTATTCACTAATGGATCATTTCGACTTGGAGGGTCGCAGAGAGGTTTTTCGCTGGGTTCTTCGATTTCCTCTTTGATAACACGTTTCAGTGTTATCTTGTGTTTGCATCTCTCTTCCCTATTCTTTAAGTTTTATATTTATTGTTGCTTGCTTGTGGTTATGTATTAGAGAGTTGTTTCGGTTATTGTGACTCATTTACTCTTGTTCCGCACTTAGTTAAGTTAAAGTAAAAGTAATCAAGCCGTAATTTAAAATTAGGAGTCTAAATTAGCTATAGTGTTTCACATTATTTGAGATTTCAATTGGTATTAGAGCGAGTACACTTGTTTCGGTTTAATTACCTAAGTGTGATTCTTGGCCCTTTGTGTTTATTGCTATGGATTTATGTGCTTCTTTGCATATTTTGGATGGTGTTAAATGTAACATGCCATGTGTTTGTGAAAATGTCTCTATGAGTGTTTATCCTCATGCTTATGATGACATATTACATGACTCGTTAGGTGTTGTTAAAATTCCAAACATCAAACTCTTGAAGAAAAAGTCTAAGAAGTTTTGTGAGAATTTGAGCAAGCTTATTTGTGAAAATGATGATTTGATTGCTAAGCTCAATGAATCGAACAAATTGGTCGAGAAATATAAGAAAATTGCTAAAAATTCTCTTGAAAAATTAAAGGAGTTTAAATGTTTGAATATGGACTTGGATGCTAAAGTTGTTTTGTCTAACGAACTTGTTGATGATCTTAAATGTGAAAATGAATCTCTTAAGATGCATGCCAAGTGTTTGATTGCTAAACCAATTACTAAAAAGGAAGATGTTATTTGTTGCAATTATGTTGTGAAGTCCGATTTTGTGCCAAATGTGAGTTCTACTTCTAAAGACAAATTGGTGCACATATCTCTACACAAAAGAAATCAAAAAGTGGAGAGAAAGACTCTTAAGCCAAAGCCTTCATTTAGGTCTCATCCTAGGGATTTGAATGGATCTAAGTTTGTTCCTACTTGCCAACATTGCGATGTGATCAGTCATATTAGACCTCAAATGTTCCACGTTGAAGAGACAACAAAACCATGTTATTAAATCCCCTCCTAAAAAGCCTAGTGGACCTAAACAAATTGTTTGTCACCATTGTGGTGCTTTTGGTCATCTAAGATCTCATTACTCTAAGTTTCAAGCTCTTAAAAGAATTAAAAGAAAAGAGAAACTTGAGCTTCATAGAAGTTGTGCTATGAAAGCAAAACCAGATTTGGGAGAAAATTATGTGTTGTTGATACAAGTTCTTAACGCTCTTACCTACTTGTCTATATGCATCTCCAGTTCTCATTCTTCCAACCCTCGTCATTCTTCACTTGAGACACTCACTCCAAACAATTGTTCTCTGTGAGTAAGGAAGGGTTCTTATTATTGAGTTTTTACTCTTTTGGTCCTTGATCTAATTCTTTTGATCTTTGTAGGACTCTTCATGCATTGAATGCTATATCCTCATTCATTTGTGCATCTTGCTTTTCTTTGTATGTATTGTTTTTGTTTTTAATCTTACTTTTATGTTTTTGTTTTGTGTGTGTAAAAATCCAAAAATGCATAAAAAGTGAAAACTTCAAAAAGTTTGATAATTTTTGCTTAAGCAAATTTATCATGTAGAGTTTGGCCTAGTACCTTCATACTAATGGCATAGTGTATTTATAAGCTTAGCATGTTATATATGCACATATTAAATGTGAGTGAAATCTAGAAATCTATGTTTGATTGTTATAAATAGATCTTCAAACTTGTCATGAATGTCTAGCCAATAGTCTTGATTGATCTTGATACATGCGTAGACTTGATCCTTTATATGTCCTCACATTTATTTTTATGTCAAAAAACTCTTCAAATGTCAATCTCTAAAAGGAGAAAGAGCTGAAAAAGTCTTGCTTTGAAAACTAGTTAGACTAGGAAAAGGTGGAGCAAAAATTGTATTCAAAATGTTTGATGCCAAAGTCACAAAGGCTTACTCTTCAAAGAAATATGAAAAATTTCATGGCATCGTTGCTCAAAAATTGAGTTATATTGACAAAAAAGTATGAAAAATGGAAACCAAATGAAAAGTTTTCAATCATTGTAAACACTTTGGTGGAGAGGAGTCATATATGTTCATTTCTACTAGTGAGATAGGTTACTTGACTTCGTGCCTTTTGTGTATGACTTGATTAAATTGATTGTTGAAGCTTTATACTAGACTATAGACTAATTCATACTTGATACTCACACACAACGCACAAGTCTAATGTCCAATGAATATCTATTTCATTTGTGTGATTGTACATGTTTGAAAGTGATGTGTGTGTGTGCTTAAGCTTATCATGATTGAATCAAAAATATTTTTGATCATTTTATTTGCTTTTGGAAGTGATTTTTATCACCCATGTTTCTCAAAGTTTTTCAAGTTGATTTTGTGTGAAAAACATGTTTTTTGGGTGTTTTCGCGACTCATTTCGTGAGTGGTACAAGTCACAGCCAAGTTGTGAGTTTAAATGATCCAATTCTCAAAATTTTCAACTTTGGACAGAGAGTTTCGCGACTAATTCGCGACTTGAAACTTGACTCGTGAAATTTCGTGGGTGGCTCACAGGTCGCTTGCTACCCAGCACTGAGTCCCCAAATTTTTTGCTACTGGTTCTTAAGTCAGGGACTCGTAAAATGCCTAAAATCAGCTTTTTAAAGGGCAATTCGTGGGACATTTTTTTTAAATTTCTCCCATCTTCTCCAAACCATTTATTTCAAAGTTTCTACATCAATACCCAACTAAATTCAGTTTTTTTTATTCCATTTATTTTCATTAGTTTTGATCCTTAAATTATGTTTTTTGGGGGTTTTGTGTACATAGTTGGAATTTTCTCAAATGGGGGTTGGAAAGTTTAATTTATGTCAATCTTTTTTATTGGGTTTAGTTTTAAATGTCTATTTGCTTTGGATGTTGGCCCCTTGTGGCATTTAGAATATGTATTGAAGGTAGTTTTCACTATGTTCATGTATTTCATTTCATATAGGGTTTAAGGGTGCACGCTAAGTGTTTGATGAATTGCCTTTTAGGCATTCTCTCACTCATTTGGACTCCGATGAGTACCAAATTTTGGAGTTTTTCATCTTTCCTCACTAGGAACATGTTTGGTTTATTGGTTGTGTATTTTACACATCTTGCCTCACATGTGCATTTTTCATGCCTTGGTCATGCTTTGCACTTAGACACCATGTGTACACACCTTTGCTACCCTTACCATGCCTTGGTCTATATCTTGCTTCCTCATCCTTAGCATGTCATGTTTACTTTATGATTTGTAGCATTTTTTTAGGTGTTTTGTCTTTTGTTTGAGCTTCATTTTCTCATTTACCTTGTACTCCTCATGCATCATCATCCTTGTTCATATCTTCTTTTCTTTCCCTCATTTTTCTTGGCCCCTTTGTCTATTCGTGTCAAAAAGGGGGAGAGTATACTAGAGAATATACCAGAAATTATTGTTATTTCTGTATGACTCTTGTGCACATTCTCAAGGGGAGAAATTTTATTTCTTGAGCACATTCGTAGAGAGAGAAAGTCTTAGGGGAGATGCATATACCAAGGGAGAAGACATTTTTTTATAAGAAAACCATATTTTTCTTTGTTTCACTTTATGTTTGTTTTCTTGTTATCTTTATGGTGCTTTGAGTTACTATTAGTATCTATGCTTTGTTGTTCTTATCACATCGTGCTTATATGTTGGACATGCATACATCCTTATGCTATTGTGCTTTATTAATTGCATGTTCGGATCATCATTTGCTTTGCTATGTGATCATTGTAGTCTTTTCTATATGACTGTTTTGTGTTTGATCAAGTTGCTCATATGTTTCACATCTTGTTTACTTGATCGCTATTTACTTGTTACTTTATACTTGTCCTTTATTACTTGCTTTACCTTAAGGGTTTGATATGTTTTGTGCAAGTGTTTCAGGATACAAATATTTTGTTTCAAGTTCATCATAGGTTTTAAATTTAGGTGTGAGTGAGTTTTGCCATTGTTCCCAAACTCACATTTAAGTCTAGAGTCTATTATAGAGTATTTTTGTCATGGAATAGCCAAAGGGGGAGATTGTTAAGCTATAGTTTTTCACATAACATTTATGTTGGCTTTATTCCATGACAAAAAAGTGTTGTAATTGCATTATTTTATTTCCTTGTATTTTGTGGGATTTAATTGCAATTGGTTTAGTATTAAGTTGGTGAAGATTGCTCAAAAAGTTGATCTCGTAACTTGGCTTGTGAGTGGTGCAACTCGCAAAGTTCACATGAGTAACATATATTGGAAGTTGAAGAGTCAAGTGTCAGACTATATTTCGTGAGCCATTTCACGACTTGGCTAACCCGTGAGTGACCCGCGAAACTCTCTGCTTGGAGGATTATAAGTGTGACCTTTCCTCTTCTTTGCCTTACTATATATACTCTCATTACCCACAAAATTGTAAGGGGGTTATTTAGAAGAAAACCCTAGAGAGGTTTTTACAACACACCCACCTTGTTAGGGAGCGCTACAAATCCTTAAGTGAGGATTCCCTTGTAGCCTCTTCTCCTTTCCCTCTCCCATTGTTATACCTTGAGAAGAGATTTGTACCCAAACACAACCCACACCTATTCAAAGTGTAGAGAGCATTTTGGAGCTTGGGAAGCATTTGAGATTTGCCAAAAGAAGCCGGTGAAGATTGGTGAATCCAATCAAGCGGCATTGTGGGATCCAGGAAGCTAGTGAAGACAAGACTCCGAGAAGTCCGTTGGTAGTTGGAGCTTGGAAGGCTCAAGTATTTTAGGTAGATTAGGCTTGGAGGGTCTTTTTGGTATCCTTGTACTCCAACTTATTCACTAATTGATCATTTCGACTTGGAGAGTCGCGGAGATGTTTTTCGCCGAGTTCTTTAGTTTCCTCTTCAATAACACGTCTCGATGTTATCTTGCGTTTGCATCTCTCTTCCCTACTCTTTAAGCTTTATATTTATTGTTGCTTGCTTGTGGTTATGGATTAGAGATTTGTTTCAGTTATTGCGACTCATTTACTCTTGTTCTACACTTAGTTAAATTAAAGTAAAAGTAATCAAGCCGTAATTTAAAATTGGGGGTCTAAATTAGCTATAGTGTTTCACACTATTTGAGCTTTCATAAGTCATGCTGTTTAATAAAATCCTCGGTATATACTTGATACCATGTGTCAAGTCTGAGGAGACATTAAGGCTTGATTTGAGGTTGCAAAGAGAATTTTTTGTTAGTGAATAGCCAAAGAGACTTGATTTGCAATCTCACTTCTATGATCAGATAAATGCAGAAGATTACAAGATTTCAATTTGGTCTTTTGGACTTCAGTGCAGTCACTTCCCCATATTCTTTCTATCAATTACACATTGCACGTTGCTATGATATCATTATACCCACTCCCTTTTTCAACTTATTGAATTCTTCCACTACTAATTTATTTTGTTTCTCAAATCAAAGAATTTGTTTCATTAATATTTGCTTTGCATGTTCTAAAACTTGTTCTGTTGTATATTCCCGTTTCCCAGATCCAAATTAGATCTATGTTTCATTTCTTCTAGGCAAAACTCAATGTATTTTTTGCCTTTTATTTTCTTTTGTCCTTTTTATTCTTCAAATAGTTATGTTGTCTATTGAATATCAAATAAGTATTTGCTACACAAGAAGCTACGATTATAATCTCTAAAAAAACCACCCCCCTTCTCCGTCCCATAAATTTTGATTTTTGTAACATTCATGCAAAGTGTTTGATAAAATACCTAGGGTTTTGTTCTTTCTATTAGAATTTAATATTGATAACATACCTTCTATTTCATCTTGCCAGCCCTTGATAGAAATTTCAATGTTTATGAGGTTTGAATCAAAATGGAATCATTTTATTTTGTTGTAGAGAAGATGCAACGAATGATAGGATGATATTACCCTATACCTTTAACTTCTGTGATTTCACTCTACTGTTATATAAATCTCCTCATGGAACAAAGTCTCAGGTTAATTAAGCTTTACTCCACTTTATTGCATTTGAGCCATTTGCACAACAATGTGTTCTTAGGAACCATTTGTGGTGTGTGATAATGAAAGTAATGAAAATGAAATACATGGATTTTATACATGGGAAGGAAGCATTTAGTGATTTAGGCATCTAACAACTAAAGCTTGGTGCTTCTTTAGGTAATTGTACAGTGAAAATTACCATTAGCTAAATATCATTTCTTCAACTCATGAATTTGAGAATCTGCTTAATGCCTTTATTAGTGTTCTTTGATTCAATGTTTTTGTGTTAGTACTATTCTTAGTTATGAATGAAAAAAAAGGGTTGATGGGTTTTGAATCTTTTACATTGAATTAGTATGTTATTTATAGTTTTCAATGTGAAATATCAATTTAGTACATAGACATGAAGGTGGAAATAAAAGTGCTTGATGATCTTTTTTAAAGCTCTCTGATTTATTATTTTTTCTGCTGCTTACTATGTTGATTTTAAGGACATAGATGACAAACTAATTTTGTATTGATACTATTATTTTAGTTGTGGGGAAAATTTGAGGGGTTTTCTAAGTCTGTGTTTGCAGTTCAGAGGGATATCAGTCCACTGGATGTGAACGGTGATGTTGAGCTACCTATCTTCAATATCAATATTTTTATTTTCCCTTTTTATCAAGTTGTAATTGTTGCTTTCAAATCTAATGTAGTTCCATTTATGATAGTAGGGCCAGCATAGTACATTCAAAGAAACCCCTATGAATTCATTTCTTTTTCTTGAGTTATTGAATCAAACATGCATCCAAATTCTATTCTAAATTTAGATAATTCAATTGATGATTCTTAATTTTTTGTTAGCAAAGATGATGTTTACATTGAATTGTTTACCTGATAGTGAACTCATACACATGGATAAAGTGGAAGAAAACCAAAAAATGGAGTTCTTTAGAGTTCTTGAAAACTTTTCTTGAGTTATAATCAGGAATTCTGTGGTGATTAA
This sequence comes from Lithocarpus polystachyus, assembly GCA_033629205.1. Lineage (NCBI taxonomy): Eukaryota > Viridiplantae > Streptophyta > Magnoliopsida > Fagales > Fagaceae > Lithocarpus > Lithocarpus polystachyus. Next base: position 150,778 of record CM066168.1, read on the forward strand.
GAAGCTTGGTATCAGGACTAAGTACCTTAGTATCGAACATGCTGAAAAAATTAGGTTTGAAGGAAAGAGGAAACATCTTGAATGTGTCAAAGGCTAATAGAGCACATGTTGACTATTTTGGGGTTTGATGGGGCCACAAAAGTGAAAGTCTTCTCTCAATTACTAATGTCTAATTGTCAGGCACTTCTAAATAAAAAATAAAAAAAGCTACTAAGTTGCCATGCATGTAATATATACTAAGTTTGAAAATATAATATTTCCTTGAATAATCGTGCTCTGTTTACTATTTAGGGTCACTATAGCGCATGCTTTAGTTTTACGGCTAGAAGAGCAGTCTTATGCACCACTGTAATGGCTTTTCTGATAGTGTGCAATGTATGACGGATCTTGGAAAACTAATTTTATTGTAGACTAGTACATCTACACACTATCTTCAGGGTAAATATTTCTAGAGCTATGGGGTTGGTAGACAAAATGGAGTGGAAAGGCTAAGCCATAAAAAAATTGCTGAGGCAATGGCATTGTTTCCAAAGATGGAAGGCTGAACCATAATATTTTGATTTATTACAACATCTTGATTGAAGGTTTGTGTAATTTTGGGAAACTTACAACTACAAGAAAAGAAAAGTCTTTTATAGTCTCCCTACGAAAGTATTGCAGCCTGATGTTCCAACTTATAGTATTATGATCAAAGGGCTTTGCCAAGAGGAACTGATAGATGAAGCATGTGAGTTGCTTGAGAAATGGGATGGGAATGGTGGCTTACCTAATGATCGCACGTATAACAAAGTCATCCAAGGGTTACTGCAACATGATGAGACATCAAAGGTAATGAAACATCTCCAAATAATGGTTGACAAGGGTTTTTTTTAGCAAATGCAACCAATGCATCCATGTTGGTTGAATTGCTATCTATAAATCCAAGAGATAAAGCAATGCAAGAATTACATCAATAACTTGTAAAAGGCTTATAGTCTTTTCTATATACTAGGGGCGTGGCAGAGAAGTGGTTTTGGGAAGGGAGATAGTATTGCTATGCAAATCACTAAATGTGAGGCAGAGTGCAATATAGTCCTGAATTTAAATTTTGAGACGCATCATGGTATAAATAACAACTCACTAGCATATAGAGTGAACCTTTTGGTTGAATAATATAGTCATAGGCCATACATTGTGCCACTGTCTAGAAGAGCAGAAAAGAATATGATTATTCAAGAATGTGATTATTCAAGAGAATATCATTAGTGTGGCACATTACTACTCTAAACTAATATGCGCCATATTAGTTTTGCCGAAGAAATAAATAACAACTCACCCTTAAAAAGAGAATTGACAACAACTTTAGAATCACCCTAAAAAATCGAGTGATTAATCCCAATTTCTTTGGCAAATAAGACTGCTCTTCTAGCCGCTAGCATCTCCCAGACAGTCATCGAGGATAGTATTAGGATTTTCTCAAACAAAGAAGCCATAACCTCACCATGGGAGTTTTAGGTCACCACACCTATGCCTTCTTCTCCTTCATTTTCAGAAATTGCACCATCAAAGTAAGTCTTGAAAGTTTCAGCAGTAGGAGGTTTCCAAACTGGTGGCTTGTGGATTTTCTTAAACTCCAGCAGATGACATTTAGTCATACTAGCTAACCTGTTCAGTGGTATAACGGCCTCATTTAATCGACTTTTGTTGTGTCAAATTCATAGGTATCAAGCGATAACAGCAAACAGTTCTACTGCATGAGGTTGGTTTTGGATTAGAGCAAATAAATCAGGGAATGAACCAAGGGAGATTATGACCCGATCCATCCATCTAAAATCTTGATTCCACATGGGTTGAGTAGCTTCGCACTCCCAAGGAGCTTGTAACAATAAATCCTACACTTTAGCTTTTCGATATTATATAAACTAGTCGCTGACCCACGCATACACTTTAGCTTTTCGATATTATATAAACTAGTCGCTGACCCACGCGATGCGTGGGGATAGATAATTATTTCGTAGTTATAGTATAATATATAATTTGTTCTCTCTAAATTTTGTGGAAAATAATTTTTTCTCCCCAAAAATTAAACAATTTCTAAAATTATATTTCATTTATCTATCTCAAAAAATATATCATCATCATTATTTGGATTTTTTTTAGTTGATATTATTCATTTTTAGGAGGTCCGTATTTTTCTAAATTATGTTATTGTGCATTATGTTTTCTTAATTTTTTTTGTACAATTAAACTATTTAAGTTTCAAATATGTTATTCAAATTTCTAATTTTCTTAAAAGAGATTATTATATTTATAATTTTTCTTATCCTAGGAGTAGCTTTAAACTATTAATTGGGTTTTGTTTACTAATATAGATACATGAGATTGGAACTGCATATTTCTTAGATATCCCTAAAAATATTTAAAATAATATGTAGAAAAAAAAAAGTAGACTTTATATCTAAAATTGAACATTTTAGTCTCTCCCAAAAAAAAAAAAAAAATTGAACACATCACCTATCGAAATGAAAGAAAACAATTTGTATAACAATATAAAGAGAACGTGATCAAACAAATAAAAATTGACTACATACACTTTCAATTATTAAGATCAATTGCCTTTAACTGGACATTTATATTGCATTTATTCTTACTACGCTCTTGTTGAGCTTCATCATCTTTCACGTTATTATCTTTTTTATTATTTATTTTTTGCTTTTAGTTTTTTAACAATATTAAATATATAAATATATTGACTTTACAAATTCATCTTAGGCCGTTTTAACTTTAAATATTTGTTTACTTTAATTTTGATGTTATAACTAAATAATAAATCAATGAAAAATAAAAATAAAAATATTGGCTATACATATTCATCTTGGGTTGTTTTAATAGTCGATAATCACATTCAAATACATAGCCAAGATTATATTTTGATATAAATTCAAAATCTCACTTTCAAAATAACTAAGTATTATGTCAAAAAAAAAAAATCAAACAAAAGCTATAAGTAGAGGGAGAGAGAGCAGACTTGTGATGAAAAAAACAAAAAACTCTATAAATTGTATTAACCCAAAATAATATTATTAAAAAAATACAATGATTCATCAACCTAAAGTAAAATTTTGCAAGAAATAATAAATGAATTATATATTTACATATATATGAGATGAGTTCAAGTTACACCATTTTTATACCATTAATTCAAAATAGATCCAAAGTTTAAAAATACACTACAGGTCATATCATCAATTTTCTAAAATTGATGATTTATCTCGTATTTCCTGTTAACTTCAATAAATGCCCCTCTCAATTTCTCATAGTCTCTTTCCATCCCCTTTTTCTCTGCCATTTCCTCAACCCTTCATTTCTTTTAAGGTTCCAAATAATTCCTCTGTCACTTTTTTGCAAAAGTGTCAAATGGTATAAATCCATGAGAGGAGCTGGCAAGTTTGAAAAATAATAGAATTTAAAGTTCTCTACATGTATCAAACAAAATTCTCAGCTCTATCCCGTACTCACTTTTTTTCTGTTTAGTGTTTGTTTTGATTTTTTTTAATGGACTTAGAGAAGTTAGTCTTGGATGTTCTTCTTCAATAAACCCCTTTCCATCTGTAAAACTCACGCATAAATAATCATTTCCCATATATGAAAAGTCCACCAAATTTGGGAGGGAAAAAAAAATCAAAGATACAACAATTTACAAAGTTTTCAACCAGTACTCCCAAAACTTATTCCAATCAGCCAACCAAATTAATTAAAAAGAATGGAAAACATAGCAGCAACAACAACAACAATAACATAGAAGAACCTAAAAGGCTAAACCAGAGATACCCATTAATCCTATGATCAAGAAAACAACCAGCAAAAACCAAAAATAGTAAACCTCATAATATTGACAACGTAGTCACTCCCACACTTACCGTCACATTGCCCATTAAAACTAACTCACTATAAAAAATGCAACTCAAGAACAACAACACAATTACAATTAATCTTCTAATACTTTTCTGATTCATAGGTTGTTTTCAAATTTTTTTATTGTACAAAATTAATGTATTAGAATTATTTAAAAATAATAACAGATTAGATTACAATCAAAGAGAACAAAAAAAATAACAACTTAAATACAAAATTACAGCGCATCAACCAAAAGTAGAGTTATAAAGAATACAAAAAATTATCAACCTAAAGTAGAGATGCAAGAAAAATAAAAAATCAACCAAAAAATTGAGAGAGAGAGAGAGAGAGAGAGAGAGAGAGAGAGAGAGAGAGAAATAACCTTTTGTTTGTGAGGAAATACTATGCAAATAATGAAAGAGAGTGACAAATTTATAGTAAAATGGTGTGAATAAAAAGAGACAAAATGAGGGAAGATGAAGAGTGATATTAAAGTAAGGGGTAGCGGGGAGATGAAAAGGTAAGACAACGTAGTGGGGAGATGAAAGATTGGACAAAGTCTAAATATTAAAAAAATGAGTAAATGTTAAAAACATAGGAAATTGGAAAGAAATAGGATAATGTCGTGGATGCTGATGTGGCTCAACTGGAGTGTAGCAACAATAAATGCTACGCTTCAGCTTTTAGATATATATAGATTTGATCCAAAAGCTCTCATTGACCTTGTAATGTTTACTTGCTCTAAGAGGATGAATCGTGTTGTGATTTTCAAGGGCAGCCGATTGTTCCTCATCATGTGCTCGTGTGTTTCTTGTGATAATGTGGTATTCCAGTGTTTTTACATCCACTTGATTTTTCTTCTTTTATCAAGCTAGGGTATACTTGCATAAATGGTCCCAAAATAATGGTTAATTGGACCTTAAATTTAAGTGCTTCTGTGACAGATTTAGATGTGAGTTTACAAGTTTTATAACTCCATCAATAAAATGCTAAGCTTTGAAATTTATCTCAAGAGATTTAATAGCCATTGAGCTTTGAAATATCCAATAAAAGACAACATTGAGCTTCATGAGTATAGGTTTTAGGAACTCAATTTTCAAATAATGTAATCATCACTAGGAATGAATAAATTTCTGTACCTTGGGATACATGTCAATGGCTCTATTGAGGTTGTCATCACAATACCGAGCATCTTTTGGCAATGCTTCTGCAAGTGACTGAAAACTGTTTGCACCAAGGTTCTCATCCCTTGCAACTACGGTAAGAAAAACATCTATCGATCTTCCAATGGAAAATAATTTTGCAATGGGTTTGCCCAAAACAAAAAGAAACATAAGATTCTGCCATCCTAATAACAATTCCCTCATCATAGCTGTTAGGTTCTAAGAATTAGGAACTAATGCATTAGAACTTCAATTTGTAATGTTGGCAAACCATGATCAAAACATTCTTTAAGTTGTGTGTTAGACTTGCTCAAAGTATGGCTCTTAATGTAAAGTTGGAATTAAGTTTTATGCAGAATTCACTGTGCACTTTCTGCCTGACTCGATCGATCGAAAATTAAACTCGATCGATCGAAAGTCGTGCAGATTGTTTTTCTGCAGAATTTTCCAACTCAGCCCTAGCCCATTTAATGTATAGGGTTTTATGTTTTACCCTAAGTATATAAGGGAAAACCCTAGCCACATTTTTAGAGTTCTGTCTTGCTGTGTTTGTGAATCTCATTGTGAGATCTAGATGTGTTTACCTTCACATACACTTGGGGTTTCCAAACTCAAGATTGATGTCAAGAGCTTGGTAAATCATACAGTTGCAGAATCAAAGATCTTCAAGAAATACAAGCAGGTGCGCTTGTGAATTGCTGAAGAATTCAAGAAAGAAGGAGTCTGTGGATCTCGGAGCTATCATGGGGTCGTGATAGTAAGTTTCCTACACTTGGGTAGCAATAGGATGTTAGTGGTCTAAGTCTTATTGTGTAAACTTCAATTCTTTCATAGTGAATTCAGTTTACCTTGAGGATAGATAGGTTAAATCCTCCCCAGGTTTTTTACCGGTTTGGTTTTCCTGGGTTATCAGATCTTTGTGTTCTTTATTTTCCGTTGCTTTATTGTTTTTGATTATTTGTGTTAACCTAGTTTTGTTTAAATTACCTAAGTTAATCACTTGGCTAATTCTCTAGGTTAATCTGTTGGGTTTAAGGGGTCTAAACGATCTGACAATAGCCATTATCATTGTCTCTGTAATTCTGTACCAAGAGATCTGAAACATGACATTGCTCCAGCATAGAAGCAATTCTTCTAATATATTCAATAATTCAGAATTTTTTTTTAACCTTAAATCAACCTTGAGAAGTTGTACAAGGTGTAGCAGTGAATTGAAAGAAACTGAATTTTTTTCTGTAGGGAGCACACCAATCAAGCATTTAGTTGTAACTTTTTGTAAGTGATGATTTAGAGGTTTGGAGGCCAAATTGTTGAGTTCAAAAGTATTTTGGAAAAGCCATCAATGAATTATAAATGATCTACCAGAAGGAATGAAACATCTTCAAACCACCAATTATCACATCTTTTTTATTTATTATTTATTTTAGGTTTTGAGTTCTCAATATTTTTTGTTAGAACATACAAGTACTGTACATAATTGTTTCCAAAACCAGTTCATTTGGATTTGGGAAGGAATTCCAAGCAAAGACTTATGTAGCCCATGCAGAAATGGTTTCACTGCTTACAAAAATATAAAAAATTTCCTTCCACGATGTGAGTATTAAGAAGCTTATAAAAGCATCTGTCTTGGATATTAGATTTCCTTGTTCAAGATTGTCACTCTTTTTCTAAGGGATGAGCAGAAAATATAATGGAAAAACATTGGCTTCTATTAACCATCCATCCATAACAAAATTTAACTACCAATTCAGAAGAATTGGTTCCACCTGGTAACTGGAAGATTGTTTAGTTGGATAATGGGGGTAATGCCTCTCTTGCAATTACTTTGGAATACTAGTCTATTCAAATGTACACTTCTTGAAATAATATGGAGCTGACATAAAATAAAAAAATAAAAGAAGAAATATTTCTTTGAAGTTTAATGCATTTGAACATGTTATCTTTAATGCATATCAAAGAAATTGTTTTCAGTTTATTAGTTAAAATATTAAGCATTTCTAATATCTTGAATGATTAATTGATAAGATTTCACTGCCAACTCCATTTTAATCGGGATTAAGGCTTACTTAAGTGAGGGCAATCAAGATGTAACAGTTAAGGTTTTTAAATCTTTTACCTTTTTAGACTAGTTGAACAATTTTGAGAATTTTAAATTACAATAATGTAGTCTGGTTTCAAATCCAACAAGAAAGGAGAATGAGTTCATTTGACTGCTATGTTGTTCTTGTTTGGATTGAATATAGAACACCATATGGAAGCAAATATTCTGGATTATTCAATATATTAAATGGAGATTATAAGAGGCTTGATGTCAGCTTTACATTTGAAGCACAAAGAGATTGATTCATCCTCTGTTGAGAACAGACTAATTGAGTGCACCTTATGCAAATAACTTTTGTCTAGACAATCCTGCGGAGAATAAATGGAACTTGTTGCCATAAAAGGATCATATCTATGTAAATATTACTACAAGTACATTGCCAACACACCATAAAAATGTGTGCATAGAGAGGAGGATGTCTTAAAAAAGAGAGGTGAAGGGTGTTGTTTTTTGGAAAAATGACACATCTATTAGGCTTCCCACCATATATCAACCCACAATTGGAATTTTTACTGTCAAACTGAAGCTGTATTGGTTGCTGCTTATATAGACTGCACTTACATATAAAAAAAAGTTGGGACTTATACAGGGGATATACAAATGCAAATTCAGGTATGTAATAGACATAAGTACAATGCTGGCCTCCTTAATGAGATTGTGCAATATTTAGTTATAGGTGAAAAGAGTGGAAAGAATGAGGCCAACACCATGAGAATATCTTGTTTGACAATCACATCCACCTATAGAGAGACATTAACAAAAGCTCCTTTTCTATTTGTGTCACTCTAAAAATGCATTTAAGAAAATCGTTCATTTGATGAAATTATTTCTCATTAAAAAATTAAAAATGAAAGGAAAGTTTTCCCAACCATTCAATAGTTTCATCTTTTGTTCTTATGTGAATAAATGATAAGAACTATGCATTATCAGGTGTGCTTCAATTTCAATACCCTCTAGTTTTTTAATGCCTCTAGTAATTCTTATCTCTCACAACAAACTGATAACTATTTGCTGCCTCCTGCCTGTTAGGATTTATGCCCTTAAATCCAATTGTATGATGCTATGTATGATATTATGTATGACATTATGTATGACTTAATGTTGTGATTAATAAAGTTGTTTTATTATTATCTAAAATAATGGTAACATGAATATCTGGACATTATCATATAGTCCAATTATTATCATATATTTGGACATTATCAATTTCAATACCCTCCAATTTTTTTAATGCCTCTAGTAATTCTTATCTCTCACAACAAACTGATAACTATGTGCTGCCTCCTGCCTATTAGGATTAGTGCCCTTAAATCCTATTGTATGATACTATGTATGATATTATATATGACATTATGTATGACTTAATGTTGTGATTAATAAAGTTGTTTTATTATTATCTAAAATAATGGTAACATGAATATGTAGACATTATCATATAGTCTATGAGATGCATAGTATGTGATTTATGTGATTTAGTCACAGAAGATATAAATTTTAAGTTCTTTGTAAACTCAGAATTTTAGTTCGTAGTCGGTGATGAAATTGGGTATTTTATCTGGGAAGACGATAACATATCAACTAAGATGATTTGTTTTGATCGTGGAAGTGGAGACTTCTAGTTGATATGTTGATATGTTGTAAGAGTTAAGACGTATTGAACTAGACCGCTGTGAGATTTATTATTCTCCTAACGACAGTCAAATGAATAATAAATCTCACAACTTCTATTTATATGAACTTTTAATCCTGAGAGAATAATGGACCTGATCATGAAGTGTAGGTTGTTTTGATATATCAGGTTTGAGATCTAAAGTCACGATCAAAACAACAGTATGTTGAGCAGCCACATTTAGTGTTGATGGAACATATATTTTTAAGATGGAATTCATAATCTCTTAATTGAGATATAAAATATTCCCTTAAGATAAGTTTAACGGGTTTGGTTATTCAGAATGTTAGGCCTAACTACTTTAGTAAAGAGTTACTAAAGTATATATTTATGAAATTGAATTTCATAAATATATGATGAATAACTTAAAGGATTAAACCGGATACTCAAGGGTTAAGATGTAGTAATCTTCAAAGTGGCAGTACACATTTATGACTTTGTATTACTACGAAATATTTTATGAAGGGGTTGCATGTACAATAAAATCTTGGGATATAATTTATTAATAAGGCCTAGAGTGCAATTATATTTATATAGTGGTATTAAATATAATTAATAGTAATTTTGGACTTATCAAGAGTTGACAGAAAAGCCCAAGGCCCATTGGCGCTAGTGTCTTATTTGTTCCCTTTTGGTCTCATTCCAAGCCACATACTAAAACCCAATTAGAAATACCCAAAAGGCTAGCTCAATTAGATAATCAGTTATAAGAAGAGAAACATACAAAATTTTGTAAGAGAATGAAATGGTTTGTATGTGAGTGTTGGACACTCTCTTATTCTTCCTTGAACACATTTATATAAACTGATTGAGAAACCACACTTCTTGGGGCTTTAGTGGAATTGGAGTGAAGATTAAAAGTGTTTCCAAGTACTTCTAATCTTTGTTTTGAAATTTACTACACCAAGGTACACTCTCTTGTTATTATATTCAGAAATTTACACAGTACATGTTATCAATTGAGAATGAAGTAAATCCGTTGATTTTCCACTGCGTATATTTTATATGCGATACAAACATGTGTTTTTTCTATCACTGCCTTATTAGGAAATTCTAAGTAGCAACACCAACATACATAAATTATCACACCAAATGAGATTTAGTTAGTAAGATTTCAAATAGGTTAGGTTTTTGTTTTATATCAGGGAAAAGGCCAAAAGAGTAATTATCATGAATACATTATTGTCGGACCATGGATTATGTCATTCCACCTCAAAACCAATTGGTGATGAAGAAGACACACTCAAATCTTTTATGGGGAAAATATTGGAAACTAACACCAAGCCCCAAACAATTTTGTTAGTTAGCAACGTTTTCGAACTATTTAGGAAACTAACATCTCGAGTCTAAGAGACTTAATTTTGCTCTTTGAACTCAAGCCACAAAGCCTCGAGTTTTATGATTTTTTTTTCCCGTGAAACTCGAGTCTTAAAGACTCGATATCCATAATGAACAAAATTCAAAGAACAGCGCAGTGAAGAAGACAAAGAATTCAAATAACTTCAATGAAGAAAGAACGCAACAAAGAAGGCAGAGATTAAAAGAAGAAGCAGATGCAAATCAACAAAGAAGAAGAAGGCAAATCAAAAACAACAAACCCAAAACCCTTAACAGAAACAACGAAACCAAAGAGATAAAAAATAAAGAACCCGCCTTTGGCTCCGCCCACGAACCTAAATCTCCCTAACCATCCTTTAGCTTGGATTGAATCCAAGCGACGACAGTTAGCTCAGACTAAGCTCAGGCAGCAATAAGGGCTCCAGGTGAAGAATTTGTTCAGAGCTTTTCTTCTTCCTCAGGCTTTTCCTCTATCTCTTTTTCTTTAAATGTGCAGAGCAAGAACTTGAGTGGTTCATACTCAAGTTTCACTAGAACTCGAGGCTTTGTGGCTCAATTTCAAAGAGTAAAATTGAGTGTCTTATACTCGAGACGTTAGCTTTCTAAATAGTTTGGAAACGTTACTAACTAATGAAATTGTTTGGAGCTTGGTGTTATTTTCCAATTTTTACCCTTTTATTGCATTCAATATCATGCCACGCAGGTCTGTTTTTAGAATTGTTGTAGAGAGTCAAATTATGATCCCCCCAACAATCCCTCCCTTCCAATAACACTCCCGTGAGTCATACCTATGACCTTGACTTTGATACCGTTTGATGGACTGTGAGTTGTACTATTTTACTTCAAAACTAATTGGTGATGAGGAAGACACACTCAAATCTTTTATGGCATTCGACATCAAGCTAGGCGTGCCTGTTTTAAGAGTAGTTGTAAGGAGTCAAATTTTGGTCCCCCAACAATTATAATATGAAATATATATGTATTTTATAATTTGTTAGTTTCATTTATTTTAGATTTATTACTTAGTTTAAATTTGTTAGTTTGATTTGTTTTAATATTTTGAGAGTTAGTTTTGATCTACTTGGAATATTATAACTAATTATTTAAATTATAATATATTTTTTTTGGCTTAGAATTGTAATCGTTTACTGTATGTCGAATTTTTTGTTTATGCCTAACAAAATGGTTCCAACCCAATTGGTTCCTTAATGGTTAGGCTGGGTTGGTTTTTAGACCAACAATGGATTGGGTTGAAAAATACCTTCAATCTAACTCAACCCAACTCATACACACTCTTAAACACGAATCTTGCTTTAGAATGTGACCCAGTTTAAATTCATCTTTAGGTTTTGATTATTGAGCTCTAAACGCCGATGCTATCAGTACCAGCGTTACTTGAAGTGGCTCCTCCTAAATCGACGTCTTCCTCACAACCCACCTACAACTCTCTCTAAACCCTAGCCAGTAGCGCCCTCTCTCTCTCTCTCTCTCTAAAATCGGCAATGCCGGACAACAACAACAACAAATTGATTCGATGGGAGGCTTTAACTTCTGAGATTGCAACCGATATCTTCCTACGCTTACCCATCAAATCCATAATCATCTGCACCTCTGTTTCAAAAGCATGGAAATCCCTAATCCAAAACCCGACTTTCATTTCCACCCATCTCCATCAATCCCACAACAAAAACAAAAACCTCCTCGTCTTCAGCCTCTACTCACAGACTTACAAAGAGTCATACGCATTGCATAACGAAGATGATCCCGATTTCACCCAACATCCCGATTTCACAGACTCACAAAGAGTCCTACGCATTGCCTTTTTTAAAATGGCACAATGCATGATGGAAGAAAGTTTTTACTTTTTAACTATACTAGAGGGTAATCGGAAATATCCTATGACAAACAATTCTTGCTTTAGCTTCATTTTGTTAAGTCTACTCTCCCTCCGCCCCCCTTTCTGTTTTGCTTTTTAGGAATACTAATGGCATATTTTATTAATATTTCTACATTCCAAGACTAAATGTAAGTCATAGTTTTCCAAACATGAGCTTCCAAGAAATGTTTGTGTTGATTTATACACCTGTTTGCATATTAGAATTGTGTAATTCATGTTCAATATATTGCAGTTGTTTGTTTGCCATAATAATAAATTAGTAAATACTGCAATTTATGATCTCATATGTAGTTAGAAAGAATAGTGCTTAAATTTACTGATTTTATGATCCTTACTAATGCGGGCACTTCCAACACTGATTATGCAAGTTTATGGAATTTCCTTTTTGAAGTTTTCTTATTGAGGAATTTGGTGTGAAATTATCACTCAAATATAAAATTAGTTTGGTTTTGTTGTCACTAACCACAAACCAGATTTGGGGACTAGCATTTGGTCTCCTGTGAACTGTATTTTTGTTACTAGTGCTAATAACTCAGGGCACTTTTTTCATGAAGCTTCTGTCATCTTAGGATATTTGGATGAAAACTGATAATGGTTGGCAACATTAAGCTCTCAGATATTCTTCGTTTTTGCACTGACTTGGGAATGAAATTGGGAATTGCATTGTTATCGGCTCAAGCAACTTGGATCCATAAAATTATTATCTAATGTGCTAAGTTTATGTAATTTTTTTATTTGCTCTTTGTCCTAGATTTTTCTTTGTGGTAGACTTAAATGTTTTGTAGCTAGTGACAAGTAACTTATTTTCATTTGATGTCTAATGATAATTGGTTGAATTGCTTTGGAACTGTAATAGATCTACTATAATTGCTTGGGGGCCAAAGAGGACACTTACACTTCTACCTATCTACATGCTGATGACTTGTTTGAACACTTGGTTCTCAAATTGGAAAATTGTGCTGTTAACAGATCGGTAGAGTTGTGCCCCTTGCTAAATCATTTGAGTGGTTAGTCGTAAAAGCATGACTATGTCCTCAACGATATAAACTATGCTGGAAAAAATGAATTTTAGATTAAGCAATGCATCTGCACAGTTTCTTATAAAATTTTATTGAATGGTTCCCTGAGTAAAATCATTTCAAGGGGATCCACTTTTGCTTTATAATTGCGCTATTTTTGTTCAAGGTACTAATGATATGCAGCATAGCGTTTTGAAAATTTTGAGTTGGTGTTGTTTGTAATTTTTTCTAGAGACATTCTAGGGAACAGGTGAATTCATTTACTAAAGTGGATTTTTATCTGTGCTTATCTAAAAGAAAGATCAGGGGATAGGAATTAGGATGTGGAAAATGGGTCCTTTGAATAAGGTTTGATAGCAAAGCAGTTGTGTTATACAGGAGTTATTTGTAATCCAAAATGTTTGGTGCATAAGGAGTTAGTGGCTAAGTACTGTAAAGGAAAGCATTTTTAGTTTCAGGTTTAAGCGCTCTGACTATTCGGATGGAAAGTTGTCCTGTCTTGTATCAGCTTTGGCTTAAACTAAATGGTGTATTGGAGATGGTACTTCAGTTTCGCTGAATCATCTACTTGGTTTAAGGGTAGATTGAAAAATGAGAGTTTTTATGCCAACTGTAGATCTAATTGATCGTGACAGATTGTGTTGGAAATTTTCTCTCACTAGGAAACTTTCCCAACCTACAGTGGTAGGTGAAATATGTAAGATTTCATTGTATAAGGGGAAAATTTAAGGACAAGTTATTCTGGCCACACTCTGAATCTTGTTTGGACTTTTTAGTGTTAAAAGGGTATTTCTTATCAAAAAGACTATACTTTGGAAGATAATGATGGTACTGTTGTTTGTGCTTGGCTGAATAGCTTTTGGGCCAGATTTGAGTGCTTGATATTACTTCTAAGGGTCTGTTAGGAAACAGCTTATTTAGCTGAAACTGAAAACTTTTTGCTGAAAGTACTGTAAATAAAGTTAAAGGTTAATTGAAATAGTACAGTGGGGTCCATAAATAATATCAAAAAGTGCAATAGAACCCAAGAATAATAGCAAATATAATCTAAATAATAAAAGAAGTTGCCAGATATAAGCTTATCCCAAACACGACCTAAATGTCTTATTTTTCTGTGGAAATAATTAATAATGATTTGTTTGTGAAGTTAGACCTAAATTAGAAGACAACTTGTAGTTTCTAATTCATGCGTGATGTCTTGTGAATATGAGAAAATTGTGAATCATTTGTTTTTCTCTTGTCCAGTTGCAGGAGCACTTGGGTTTGCTTCAGTGTGTGGTATTAGAGTGGATTCTTTTTTATACATTTAAAAAAAAAGTCTGGGGGTTGGGGTAAGTTAGAATAGATTCTTTGCAACTCCAATTAGTGAGGGTTAGGTTAGAGAAAGAGCTACATGTTTTTCTTTGAAAACAATGCAGTTATTTTCTTGTTATCGAGGTTACCAACTTTTGCATCTAGTTCCTTTTACATTTCCCTCATTTGGGTTGTTGTTTCTCTACTAAATAGCTGTTTCTCTACTATCATGTTTGGAAACAGCTTATTTAGCTGAAACTAAAAACTTTTTGCTGAAAATACTGTAGTTAAAGCTAAAAGGTAGCTGAAATAGTACAGTAGAACCATAAATAGTACCAAAAAATGCAATGGGGCCATAAATAATAGCAAAAATAAACAGAATAATAGCAAAAATAAGCTAAATAGTAAAAAAATGGCTTTTAAGCTAGTGTCAAACACAACCTATATAATTTTCTGGTTAGGAGGCAGCAATAAGTTGTAGGCATTGGAAACCTTTCCTTATAGACATCCCTTTCATCCCACGCCAATGATGTGAGGGGGTGGAATTTAATCCAAAATCCTAACACAAGTCCTAAAAAAATCTACCAGGAAGCTAAGTTAACACAAGTCCTAACACAAATGCTGAAATTTGTTTTATCTTATAATGTGCTAAAGCTCTTAGTTTTTTCCTTTGGTCAAAGTTATCTTTTACTAACTAATAGCTAAAGAAATAAGTTTTTGGTGTTATATGAATGAAAATAATACATTGAGTGATCAATTATTGTTGCGTGAAGAATGTCAAAAAATTATTGTTGAAGAAGTAATAGCCCTACAAGTAAGACACATTGAACACTCTTGTGTGTCTATATATATAAACACACACACACATACCGTTAACTTTTTTATTTTTTATAAACGTATACACCTTTAACCAATAGCTAGGGATGTATTATTTAGAGCATGCTAACGAATAATACCAACCTTAAATTTTATAGTGTTTTGTGGTTGCAAGGTTGGCTTTGGCTTTATTTTCAAATGTTTTTACTTGCTTGTAAAAAACAGTTGATGTCATATTATATTTATAATAAGATTATATTCATATTATGTCTTCTCTTATTAATTGCACTTTATTAAGTACCAAGATATCTACTTATTACATAATTGTATAATTGTTGGCATGAGAATATATGCATTTAGCTCAATTACATTTGTTCCCCACCTTCCTTGGTACACATGTTCATGTGGCTTGGACTACTTAGTACGTGAATTCCCCAAAACCACAAAATATTGGTGTAGGTTTTTTCCTTATGGTTACTACACTAATTAGTGTTAATTTATCTATTTCTAGTGTTAAATGAAAAAGAAGTATGCACTTACAGTTCTTAATTTTTCGCAGAAACTTGTGCAATCATAGTTGGTGATTAGCTGTGAATAAGAAATAGACTTTAACTCAATAAATGAAAAGATTCAACAAAACTTTTTGATGGTGTTTAAATTCTTAGTATGAAATTAGTTCATTTAGTCACAGTGGTTATTTATGTTGAACACCTTTTGTGGCTACACTATTCTTATGTTAATATTTCTAGATGGTTTGCTGTTTGGTTTCAATGTGTTTACATAAATTATTCAGCACTTAACTTTGTCAGCCATGACTGTACTGTGATAAAGATGCAAATGTTATGCCTATTTAAAACATTGAATTAGAGGCCATCTTTCAATGCAAGGTAGCAACGTTGGTCTTGACATTTTATAAGCAACAACCACCAAATTAACTTCAAAAACACCTTCCACTGGACAATACTATTTAAATACTAGATGCATATCCTTATATTCCGTGGCATAAGAACCAGCCTAATGAAAAATCTGTAATGAAACTGGGTTTGTCCCATTGACACGACTTTCATTTCAAGTAATCTGTGTCAACATGATGGTTCTTGGATGCTCCTATCCAAGTGGTGGGTGTGCATCATTTAACTTTTTGGCCAAAATTGATGGAATAATTGTTAGACAATGCGAAGTCTATCATATACGTGTTGGATACTCTAATCCAATTCCTCATGGTCCTACAGGCATAAATGAACCTGCATTATTGTTTAGTATATTGAAATTATGTTTTTTGGAAAAGTGTCAGTTTTAAAAAATGCTTAATGAAATTGGGATTTTATATATATATATATATATATATATATATAAAGTGTTTGATAAAAGCTAATAGAAAAAATAAGTAATAAGTTGGCTTATAAATGCATTCTAGACGTGCATGAATCTCTAGTAATTAATAGTTTCTAAGAACTAAAAATCGTAGCAACAATAATACATGCCATTCAACACTAGAAATAGAAAAATATGAAGTTCAAAAACAAAAATAAAGAAAAGAAATAAATTCAACATCTCTTTTTTTGTAGTCAAATTCGGCAAGTAATTTCTGTAAATTACTTTTTCTAAGAAGAAATTTCTATCAACTCGAGAGACAATAACACTTTACTACTTTTGCAGTTCTTGAACACTCCAATCCAAAGTGGTGGGGGTGCGTAATAGTTTTTCCCATCATTAAGTAGCTTGTAGCCAATCTTGACTGAATCATTCTTGGAAAATGCTACCTAAACGTGTTGGATACTCTTTAGTAATTAATAGTTCCTAAGAACTAAAAATTATACCAACAATAATACATTTCATTCAACACTAGAAAAAGAAAAATATAATGTTCAAAAACAAAAACAAACAAAAAGAAAGAAAAAGAAATAAATTCAACATCTATTTTTTAGTCAAATTGGACAAGTAATTTCTATCAATTGCTTTTTTCTAAGGAGAAATTTCTATCAACTTGAGAGACACTCCTATCCAAGTGGTGGGGTGCATGATAGTTTTTCCCATCATTATGTAGCTTTTAAACAATCTTGACCAAATCATTCTTTGAAGATGCTATCCAAATGTGTTGGATACTCTCATTCTTGAAAAATTCTACTCAAATATTTTTAATTTTATTTTTATGTAAACTATTCAAACGTGTAGTATATTCTAAATCCCACTTACACAAAAAATCTACTCTTATTTTGGTTGAACATTTCATTGGTTCAAAAATACTCATACAACCTTAGATTTAAGTAGAGACAAAATTGAAAGACAACCCATTAAAAATGCATCCCTAACTCACATGTACAACATTGTTTACAAAATAAGATCATTTTCCCTTTGGTTTTCAAATTTAATCTAAACTTCTAATTTATTCGGTCAAGAATTTTAAATTTTAAATTTTATAATTTGTTTAGTAAAGGATTCTACTAACCACAAGTAATTTTTCCTAAACTCTCAATCATGGTTTTTCATTTTATTTTTAAAACCCCCATGTTTTAGGATAACGGAAATGGAATGTAATAGTAATACTAACAAAAGAAATTTTCTACGACGGTTATTATGTTAAAGTGTGACAATTTTGATTTCTTTTAATGGGTGTAGATGTCGTGGCATATTCAATCTAATCGTCTTGCCATCAAATTTTTCCTACTTATCAAATTAGTACACCCTATCTCATACACGTTAGACACATTTCTTAAAAATGAGTACACACTATCTTTATTTAAAAATATCTCACACCTCTCTTTTTCTTTTACATTGTCTCTCCATTTTTTTCCCACCCTTATTTTGGTGGTAGTTTATTACTGCAAAAAGAATCAAATTCTATCTTTGATTTTTTTTTTTCATTGTGTTATTTATTTCACCGTGTTTACAATAGTGGTTGTATTTAGTTTAATGTGTTAATAATTATGGTTTTTTTCCTTCCTTTTTTTAAAAAAATTAGTTTTTATGAACAGGTTGTGAGTGAGATTGCTTTACCATTAGAATCTAATTCGATTTACATGGAGTAAAGATGGGCTGTTTGTTATCTTTTTATTTTTTTTATTTTTCGTTTTATTACTTGATTTGGTTTGAAAGATTACATTTCTTTTTTATATTACCACCAATGTGATTGTGTTTATATTTAGGTACATGTTGATTTGGTTTGGTGCATTCATTTCTTTCATTTTCAATAACTCGGAATACACCTTTATGATTTGGGTAGAACTATGGAAGATTGTTCTTTTTGCAATCAATGACTAATACAAATTTTGTGTTAATTAAAAGAAATGACACTAAACCCAAAATAAAGTTAAATTTATATTTTTAACTTATTGATAAAAATAATATGAAAGACACCATAAATTTAAATTCTACCATATATATAAAAGAAAAAAATTACATAATCTTAGAAAAAGGAATAACATGTTATAAAAAAAAAATTCAATTTCTCAAAGAAATAAATTTCAAGTAATTTGTGTCAACTTAACAGGTTTTGGACGCTCCAATCTAAGAAGTGGGTCTTTTTGGCAAAAATAGACTGAATGATTGTTGGACAATTCCAAGTCTATCAAATACGTGTTGGATACTTTAATCCAACAAACAACTCATGGTCCTGTTATAATCTCAAAACGTCATTAGCATTCACACCATAGTCGCAAAAGCTTCCAATTTCCAAAATATCTAGCTGCTTCAAAGCAAAATCCACCATGCCTTTGAAATGCCTCACCCCCACACTGTTGTAACTTATCGAGGGAACAAATTCTATAACTTAAAGCATGAAATGATAAGTGAGCATAAGAAAATTCAGGACAACGCCTTTTGTTAAAGACTCAAATGAGATCACGCGAGTCTGTAAAATGCCCTTACAATCTCTCCAAATAAGATTCTTTGTTTTTTAGTCAAATTAAACTACTCTAGTTTAGTCATTTCTGTCAACTGGTTTTTGTGTTTTTTTTTAGAAGAAATTTTTGTTAACTTGAGAGACAGAACAATTTACTACTACTTAAACACTCCTATCCAAGTGGTGGGGGTGCATCATTAATTGCTTTTAGCCATTTTGTCTAAATGATTCTTGAAAAAAAAATATGACCCAAACGTGTTGATACACTCTACTCCCGTTTACCAAAAAAAAAAACAGCTGGTATCTTAACTTATTAGTAAGAACAATCATTGACACCATATATTTAAATTCTACTATATCTATATAAATAAAAGATTTCATTCTCTGCTTATAAAAAATGAATTACATGTTATAAAAAAAAAATAAATACAATTTTTCAAAGAGAAATGTTATGTCCATAATATTTTTACAACAAGTTCTATGTGTTAGGTTATTAGTAGTTGTTATGGGTGAGTAAAAAAATAATTTAAGTGATAAGTTCATATTAGAACTAATAACAATTAACCACTTAAAATTTGTTGTGAAAATATAATAGATGTATCACTTCTCTTTCTCAAATAAATAAATTCAAGTAATTTCTATCAATTTGATGGTTTTTGAGCTCCTGTCCAGTTGGTGGCTGTGCATCATTTTACTACTTTTTGACCATAATTGACTGAATGCTTGTTGGAAAACGCCAATTCTATCATATATGTGTTCATATATGTGCTGGATACTCTAATTAAACAACTAAAGGTCCTAATGCAGAATAAATGTACCTGCATTATTGATCAGATTTTTAAAGAGTGTGCATCAATTTTTACTTTTTGACCTAAATTGACTAAATGATTATTGGACAAGGCCAAGTCTATCATATACCCGTTGGATACTCTAATCTAACAACTCAAGGTCCTATGTGCAAAATGAATGTACCTGCATTATTAATCAGATTTTTAAGACGGAAAATGGTAGGCACACAAAATAATCTACAGTTTTTACTGCAATTTATTACGTGGTAAATTGTGTTAAAAATTGTGGATTATTTTGTGTCCCTAAACATTACCCCTTTAAAATTGTGCTTTTCTAAAAAAACTGGTATGGTTTTTAAAAAGTGTTTAATGAAATTGAAATTTTTTAAAAGTTTGAGTTTTTGATAAAAAATGTTAGAAAGTAATTTTGAAAAAATTAAGTGTTTGGCAAGGACTTTTATAATAATGAGAAAAAAATCAAATAAATACCAATAATTCAAGTTTAAATTGTACTACATGATAATTAAAAAAAAAAAACAAATTAGTGTTATCAGATTAGGGAATTAATTTGCTCCTTAAAAAAAAAGGGAATTAATAATTACACATTCATTTACATTATCAATTATCAATTTATAACAGTATAACTATATAAGCAAATTTGTGTTATCAAATTTGAATATAAAACACAATAGAATAACATAATATAAAATAAATAAATAAAAAGTATAAGTTTTTTTTTTTTTTTTGAATATATAACAAACGGTAGAGGAAGTTAATTTACTGAATATATCATTCTCAAAAAAAAAAAAAAAAAGTTACTGAATATATATATATATATATATATATATAGATTTGACGTTAAAGGATAGGAAACCTTTATTATTCTTAAGGAAGAAATTACAAATATTGCTGCAACTTCATCCCCCATGTCATATAACTTAAGGGTAAAATTGGGATTTGGAAATAAAACAAAGGGTACTTGGGGATAATAACAGCTTCCCTCAATTTCTTATTTCTTTCGGGATATAAAGCACTTTCCAAAAACTTGCCAAACGCAATAACGCCAACGACTTTGATTGACTTCGAAATTGGAATGGAAGCACTATAAATATTCATCCCATCCCAACCCTCCCTCTTAACCTCAGATATATTTTTATTCAGCCAAAAAAATCAGATATATATTTTCTTAGTCTTTCAAAATCAAAATGGGGGGCTGTTTAAGTTGGAAGTATCAAGTTTTGTGTCTACTCTCCTTCCTCTTTCATTCCACTCCATCGTCTCTTTCTTCTTCCTTGTCTTCGATCTCACCTTGCTCTGCTTTACTCCATTTTAATCACTCTCTTTCTCTTGAAAAAGATGCTTCTCCTCCTACTCATACATCTAGAATTCAGATGTGTGATAATTCATATCCAAAGACAGCCTCTTGGAAGGAGGATGAGGACTGCTGTACTTGGGATGGCGTCGTTTGTGACCAAACCACACGCAATGTTATTGGCCTCGACCTTAGCTGCAGCTTGCTTGGAGGCCCCATTCATTCCAACAGTACCCTCTTCTTTCTTCCCCATCTCAGGACCTTGAATCTCGCTGGCAATTGCTTCAATTTCGACCTAATTTCGTCTGAGTTTGGCAAGTTTAAGACTTTGACTCATCTTAACCTTTCTTTTTCCTGTTTTTCTGGCAAAATCCCGTACGAAATCTCTCATTTGTCTTCGCTGGTTTCACTTGATCTTTCACTCAACGATGAGCTTTTAATTGAAACATCAGTATGGAAAAGAGTCATTCATAACCTTACTCAGTTAAGGGAACTTCTTCTAGATGACACGAATATGTCCCTAATTAGACCTAATTCTTTGATGAATTTGTCCTCCACTCTCACTACTCTTAGTCTCCATTACTGTTACTTGCAGGAAAAAATCGAAAATAACATACTCTGTCTTCCTAGTATACAAACCCTTGATCTAGGGGAGAATGAGAATCTTGATTTGGGTTCTGCTCCAAAGTGTAATTAAAGCAGTAGTTCCCTGAAGATCTTAGATCTCTCTTCGATAAGCTTTTCAAGAGAATTGCTTGATTTTATCAGCAATCTGAAGTACTTGAAGGTTTTGGCTCTTGATAATTGCAATTTTACAGGGTCAATTTCACCATCACTTGGTAACCTCACACAAATTATGAATTTATATCTATCACAAAACAAGTTTACTAGGTCAATTCCAACGTCACTTGGAAATCTTATAAAACTTACTTTTTGGATATGTCATCTAATAGTTTCAGTGGTGAATTCAGCGGTAAGATTCAAATGCGACTTTTAAATTTTAGTTGTTTTTAATTATGCCTGAACTAATAATTTTTTTAAAAATTATTGGGGAATATTTCAACAGGTTTGCTATTATTGTCACTATTGAATTTGCCCAATCTCTCAACTTTATTCCTTGACGACAATCAACTTGTTGGTCCCCTTCCTAATCACGTAAGTGGGCTTTTGAATCTAAATGTACTTTCTTTAAGTTCAAATTTCCTAAATGGAACACTACCATCTTGGTTGTTCAATTTGCCATCTTTGGTGAGGTTAAGTCTTTATGATAATCAATTCATTGGTGAGATTGATGAATTCAAGTCCAATTGATTGGAGTATCTTGATTTGAGTTCTAATAAGCTACAAGGCTCTATACCGAGGTCACTATTGAACTTGCCCAATCTCTCAAGTTTTACCTTCACAAGAATCAACTTGTTGGTCCCCTTCCTAATCACATAAGTGGGCTTTTGAATCTAAAATATCTCTACTTAAGTTTAAATTTCCTAAATGGGACATTGCCATCTTTGGTTATTTAGTTTGCCATCTTTGGTGATATTAAATTTTTATGGTAACCATTTCATTGGTGAGATTGGTGATTTCAAGTCCAATTGATTGGAAGATCTAAATTTGGGTTATAATAAGCTACAAGGCTCTATACCTAGGTCAATATCTAGACTTGTTAACCTTACTAATCTATCTCTCTCATCAAATAATTGGAGTATTCTGTTGGAGTTAGAAATGTTTTCAAAGCTCAAAAATCTCCAATATCTTGATTTTTCAAATAACATAGTTAGCATCAATAATAATGTCACCTATACCCTGCCCAATCTTTACCATTTGAACTTGTCTTCTTCCAAAATTAGTGAATTCCCAATTTTCTTTACTTATGAAAGAAAAGAAAAAGGTTGATGGGTTTTGAATCTTTTGTGTAGAAATAGTATGTTATTTATAGTTTTCAATGTGACTAATACTAGTTTAGTACACAAACATGAAGGTGGAAATGAAAGTGCTTGGTGCTCTTTTTTAAAGCTCTTTGATTTATTATTTTTCTACTGCTTAGGGCTTACTATGTCGATGTTAATGACTTTGATGACACTTATTTTGTGTTGATACTATTGTTTTAGTTTTGGGAAAATTTTGATGGGTTTTGTATGCGTGTCTGCAGTTCGCAGAGGGATATCGCCCTGCTGGATATGAATGGTGATGTTGAGCTACCTATCTTTGAGTTTTGGAAAACTTCCCTCAAGGTATGATCTGGAATTCTGTGAAGATTAAGAAGTTTGGTATCAGGACTAAGTACCTTAGTATCGAACATGGTGGAAAATTTGGGTCTGAAGGAAAGAGGAAACATCTTGAATGTGTCAAAGGCTAATAGCACACATGTCGATTAGTTTGGGGTTTGATAGTGCCACAGAAGTGAAAGTCTTGTCATTTACTAAGATGTCATGCATCTAAAGTTGATCGGATATTGAAAGATTTTGCAAAATGCTTATAGTTACAAAAAGTTGTGTTTAGCTACGAAACTACTTACGATGTTCCTTAAAACTTTGGGATATCAGTTAATATGTAACTTCTTTTACATTATGCTTCAAAAATTAATCAACTACGTGGGACGCTGATCCAATGTGGCTATTTCACTAAAATTGCGACTTTTCCAACTTTTTTGACATGGTGCAATATGTTATAGAAAGAGGGAAAAAATCTTGAACTTTTTGCTGTGTTAACCTGGACTATTTGGTATCGTAGAAATCAAATAAGAGCCACAAAGACTTCCCTCAATCATAGGTCCTTCCACAAGCTCTACAAGCTCTCCAAGAATTTTATAAGGTCTCTCGTAATTCGGCCCAACCTTCCTCTGCATAGAATTCTCGGGTTAGGTGGTGTCCACCTCCAATCTCATCTTTTAAGATCAATTTTGATGGTGCTATGTTCAGGGAAACTTTGGAAGCAGGTTTGGGAGTCTTCCTCGCATTCTTATCCGAAAAAGTCACACTTCCCCCCTTTAGTAGATGACATTGAAGCTTTGGTGGCTGTCAGAGCTATTTCCTTTGCATTAGATCTTGGTTTTTCATCTATATGTTATACTTGAGGAAGACTTGGAGACAATTATCAAAGCCTTGCGGAACAATGAGGAATCTTTTGCTTCATATTGCCACTTTATCTCTTCTGCAAAATCTTCTATAGATGCCTTAAGTGATATTTCCTATTCTCATATTCGTAGGTTAGGTAACTCTATAGCTTATAAGCTAGCCAGACATGCCAGACATCTTAGTGCTTTATATGTGTGAATGGAGAATGTTTCTTCACATCTTTTATTGTACTTATGGTCGATTATGGCTAAGTTTTTTTAATAATAGTTCGAGGTATTCCTTCTCAAAAAAAAAAAAATTATTCAACTTTCATATTGGTTGTATATTAAACTTTTGTGTTGTGTGTATGCAAATCAACATTTGGGCACACAATTTATGCATGATCAAACTTATAGTTGCATGGCTAGATAGCTTAGTAAATACATGTTGGTGTCAAATGGGGTTTCTCATATAATTTAATTACTTCAAAGCTTAAATGTGTTAGCACTTAGCACTAATTGTGTTTTCAACCAAACCAAACGATTCTTCTAACTTTTCAATTTAAAATAAACATTTGACTTGCATAACTATTTTTCAAATACAAAATGTACCAATAATGAGAAGCACTATTTCGAAGGGTAGCTTAAATGGAATAATAATTGTGATTGCTAGAGGAGGAGCATGAATTTATAAATTTCTTTTGCTAGTCCAGAATGGGGTAAATTTTTTGGCTATGATTGTGAATTCATCAAACTTATAACAATTAACCATCCAAACTTGTTTTTTTTTTTTTTTTTTTTTTTTGAGAAATAATTACAACATGCTAATAACCTTGCAGCTCGAACCCTTTCCCCCCTAGACCCTTAAGCACTTTGTACATAGGGAGGTGCCAATTCAGCTACAAGGCCTTTGGCATCCAAACTTGTTGTTTAAGTGCAAGAATATTAGGGATTTAATTTTGTAGCTTTCATCCGTCTAGAGGGAGATAAAAAAAACATTTAAGTTGTTGAACTTTTTTCCACATTATAATTATACTTATATGTAAATTTTTAATCTAATTAAAACTCTTTTTGCTATTAAAATAAACAATAATCAGATTTTCATTAAATATGTATCATTTATAAATATTTTTTGACGAATATTCTCATGCATCACATGAGTAAGCGACTAGTATTCATGAATGGGAGGATCAACACAAAATTGCCTACTCTACTTTTGAGAATCTTTTAAACTAGATATTCCATTCCAATTAATAGTTACGAAATACATAATCTTTATGTGTGTGTGGGGGGGAGGGGGAGCTAGATTCAACTTCAACACTTAAAACCATAATTGGTATCCCCACCTCTAAAACTCAAAAAGACATCATAGTTCCATCGATGAGTGGAAGAAAAAGAGGAAGCTCCTTTGTTGGTCAACAAAGTCATCACAATATATAAGAAGAACGTAAGATAGAGAAGATCTTAAAAAGAGGAGAGATGGTCGTCAATGTATGGCCTATAATTTTATTATTCAATAGAACTTCTCAAAACGATTGAGATGTCAATGATTTCGATTATCATATTCTCTGAAAATTATGTGACCAAGCAAGTGTTGACTGCCTTAAAGAATGTGGCACCACTAGACAAAGGACTTATGCCTAGTTCGAAAATCTAATATTTTATTGAATAATCATATTCTACTATTTAGGGTCACTATAGTGCATATTAGTTTCACGGCTAGAAGAGCAGTCTTATGCACCATTGTAATCCCTTTTTTGATAACGTGCAATGTATGGCCTTAAGGACCTTTAAAACAGGTCTTGGAAAACTAATTTTATTTGTTAGTTCGTTTAGACCCCTTAAACCCAATAGATTAACCTAGAGAATTAGCAAAGAAATTAACTTAGGTAATTTAAACAGAACTAGGTTAACACAAATAATCAAAAACAATAAAGCAGCGGAAAATAAAGAACACAAAGATCTGATGACCCAGGAAAACCAAACCGGTAAAAAACCTGGGGAGGATTTAACCTAGCTATCCTCAAGGTAAACTGAATTCACTATGAAAGAATTGAAGTTTACACAATAAGACTTAGACCACTAACATCCTATTGCTACCCAAGTGTAGGAAACTTACTACCACGACCCCATAATAGCTCCGAGATCCACGGACTCCTTCTTTCTTGAATTCTTCAGCAATTCACAAGCGCACCTGCTTGTATTTCTTGAAGATCTTTGATTCTGCAACTGTATGATTTACCAAGCTCTTGACATCAATCTTGAGTTTGGAAACTCTAAGTGTATGTGAAGGTAAACACCTCTAGATCTCACAATGAGATTCACAAACACAGCAAAACAGAACTCTAAAAACGTGGTTAGGGTTTTCCCTTATATACTTAGGGCAAAACATAAAACCTTATACATTAAATGGGCTAGGGCTGAGTTGGAAAATTCGGCAGAAAAACAATCTGCACGACTTTCGATCGATCGAGTCTAATTTTCGATCGATCGAGTCAGGCAGAAAGTACACAGTGAATTCTGCATAAAACTCGATTCCAACTTTACATTAAGAGCCATACTTTGAGCAAGTCTAACACACAACTAAAAGAATGTTTTGATCATGGTTTGTCAACATTACAAATTGAAGTTCTAATACATTAATTCCTAATTCCTAGAACCTAACATTATTGTATACGTTTACACCAAAAAAAAATCTATGAGATGGTCCATCCCATTAATTATATGTTTATGTATTTATATAAGGTTGTGGCTTTTGAGAAAAATACAAACAATCACTTAATAATTTGATTGGCCAAACACTTTTTTTTTTCTTTTTAAATTTGCTATATACATGAAAACCACAATTTATGCATATTTATTTATAAGAAAAAATGTTCAAGTTACAAAAGCTATTGCTCAATCATCTTTTCCTAATCCTAAAAATGTAGATGTTGAACCCCTTAGAAAGCCAAATAATGCATGGCTTTATGTCACTTGTATATAAAAAGAGATTCTTAAAAAAAATGGTTCATAATCAATTATAAATTATTTTAGTACAATGAAAGAATGTAAGGTAAAATTTTGTTGAATTAAATTTAAGTTATGAAATAATTTTTTTATTATTATTACTAATGAATTTTATAATTTTTAACTTGGCCCCTTGGAAAAATTTCATGGCTCCGCGGCTGGCTACTCCTGCCATCTTTTAAAACTTTCTAAGCATAGAACCATACACAAATTATCAAATCAACACAAATAATCAAACCAAATGTTATTTAAATAGTAAGATATCAAATAGTTTTATCAGACTCAATTTAGAAACATAATAAAATAGCAGCAGTAATACAACTATTTGTTGTCCCCTATCATCTTCTAAATATTCTAAGTAGTAACACCACTATACACAAATTATTAAACCAAATGAGATTTAGTTAGTAAGAGCATTCACATTAGCACATGCAAAATTTTATGTCTATTTTAACATAAGAACCTTTTTTTTTTTTCTATCTTACATGCTCACATTTCAAAACATCATACATCAAATTATCTATTTTACACTATATTTCATTAAAATTTAATTTTTCTTTATTTTTTTAATTATATCTCTTTCTTTGCACACATCAACCATCATCCACTTTCGTTCTTTATCTTCGGGATATGTAAAGAAAGATTAAAAAACTAAATGCAAAATGAATGGTGTCCATATAAATTTACATGGTTAATGTAGCAAACTTGTAAATTTACATAATTATACACGAATTGGTGTGTGTTATTTTTAGGAAAAATTGTGTAAATTTTACACATTTTTTATTATACACCTACTGATATGAGTGCTTTAAGATATCAAATAGGTTAGAGTTTCTATTTATATCAAAGAGAGGGGGAAAAGAGTAATTAAAAAAAATTATAATATGAAAGATATATGTATTTATAATTTGTTAGTGTTATTTATTTTGGATTTGTTACTTAGTTTAAATTTGATATTTTGATTTGTTTTAATATTTTAAGAGGTAGCTTTGATCAACTTGGAATATTATAACTAATTTTTTAAGTTGTAATAATTTATTATATAATGAGCTGTAATAATTTATTGTAAGCCATTTTTTTTTTATTATGTCTAACAAAATGATTCCAACCCAATTGGTTCCTTAACAATTAGGTTAGGTTGGTTTTTACACCTACAATGGGATTGAAAAATAACTCAAAGCTAACTAACCCAACCCATACACACCCCTACATATGAATTTTGCCTCTGAATGTGACCTAGTTTAAATGGATCTTTTGATAGTTGAGATCTATCGACATCTTTTATCAATGCTGTAGTTGTTGATGATCTAGAAGTTGAATGATATTAGATGTTAATGTTTAGGATAGATTTTTTATTATTATTATTATTTAGTGTTTTGATAGAGTACTAATTTAGGGTTGTATTTATGGATTGATGATATGGCAGCATCTTAAGTCTTAACCATTTACTTAAAGGAAATGTGGGGATTAATAACTCTACATTGTACACTTAATTAGCCTATCAGTCGAGAGCTTAATGTTGCCAACCACCATCATTCTTCATCCAAATTTTCTAAGATGACTAAAACTTCAACATAAGGTCCAAACACCAAATGCAATTAGTGTATTTGGATTGAAAATTACTTAAATTAGTCGCAGACCCGCACGATGCACAAGAAAATATGATATGATTATTTTTTATTGGATAATTATTGAATTAATATATTAGATTGTATATTATTAAAAATTCAATGTGTTATTTGAAATTATGTGTTAAATTAGAAATTTTTTGTAGTGTACCAAAATATATTTTGTAATTAGGTATTATATATAGTGAGATATGTATGAAAACACCATGTAATAATTTTATTTTTTTAAAAAAATGATAGTATGAGAACTATTAGACCAAGTTGTAACTATGTATACTTTGTTTATTACTATAAAAATATATGCAATTTAACTCTTATAGATATATTTTTCTCAAAAACATAGATCCACATCTCTTTCTTCCTCTCAATCGAAGCTAAGTAAAAAAGTAAATAAAGATAATTATGCAATAGATCATTATCAATAAATCATATATTATAAAGTGGAAATATTAAATAAAATAAAATGCAAAAAGAAAAAATTCCTTAAGTTTCTATATATAAAAACATTAATAGCACAATGATGCTATAAAGTAAATTATATTTTATCTTATTCTCTTTTTGGCATTTTTAGTAAAGATGATCAACTAAGCAAAGTAAAAACTTGTTAGTTGTTTAGACCCCTTAAACCCAACCAGAATAATCTAGAGAATTAGCCAAGTGATTAACTTAGGTAATTTAAACAATTTTAGGTTAACACAAATATATCATATCATACAAAAAAGTGGAAAATAAATAACACACGATATGATAACTCAAGAAAACAAACCGGTAAAAATCTGGGGAGGATTTAACCTAGCTATCCTCAAGGTAAAACCGAATTCACTATGAAAGAATTGAAGTTTACACAATAGAGACTTAGACCACTAACATCCTATTGCTACCTCGTGTAGGAAACTTACTACTACGACCACGTGACAGCTTCGAGACCACGGACTACTTCTTTCCTTGAATTCTCAGCAAAGCACAAGCACACCAGCTTGTATATCTTGAAGCTTTTGATTTTGCAACTGGATGATTACCAAGCTCTTGACATTAATCTCAAGTTTGGAAACCCTAAGTGTATGTGAAGGTAAACACCTCTAGATCTAACAATTAGATTCACAAACACAGCATTCAGAACTCTAAAAATGTGGCTAGGGTTTTCCCTTATATACTTAGGGCAAAACATAAAACCCTACACGTCAAATGGGCTTGGGCTGAGTTGGAAAATTCTGCAGAAAAATGATCTGCACGATTTTCGATCGATCGAGTCTAATTATCGATCGATCGAGCCTGACAGATCTGCACAGTGAATTCTGCAGTAACTCGATTCCAACTTTACATAATAAGCACATACTTTAAGCAAGTCTAAAATAAGACTAAAGATTGTTTTGATCATGGTTTGCCAACATTACAAATTGAAGTTCTAATACATTAGTTCCTAATTCTTAGAACCTAACAAACTCCCCATTTGGCAATCCATGACAAAACACAGACTTAACAAAAAGCTCAAAGTTTACAAAATAAACAGCCCATTAAAAAGCAAAAGCCCTACTAAACAAATTCAACCTAACTACTATCTATCAATTGCAAAAGTAGACAGCAGCACGACTGAATCAACCTGTATATTCCTGTAACACTTAACAAACACATAAATGCATGTGTGAAAAATACAAGTAATATAGAAAAGAACTTTTTGATTTCACATAACACAAAATAAAGACATATATCATGAATAACATCATAAATATAAATCAATAAGCAATGCAGCATAGTGAAACAAGAAACATATACATAAAAATGTATCTCAAATATATCTCCCCTATCATGAGCCAAAAATGTAAATACACAGTGAAGCACCTAGATACAATCTAACAGCTTCACAAGCTCCTCAGTATCACAAAAAGATACAAAAACTCCCCCTAAGACAAAAATCTCCCCTACAATACTCCACAATGTACTCCCCCTTTTTGTGACGAATTGCCAAAGGGCACTCACTCATCATCAAAAGGAAGCGGCGGAGGAGAATATCGAAAACTCGCCAAATCTGCTCTCAAAGCACAAAGCTCGTCAAGTACGTCCACCAGAAGCTAACCATGAGCCGCCTGAACGGTCATGACAGTGTCCAAAGTCCGACGAATGTCTAAAACATCCGAAGGAGAAGGTGGAGAAACATCAGCAGCAGCAACAGCAGGATCAATAGACGTCTCAGTCGCAGGAGCATCTGTAGAAGAAGAAGGAGGTGGAGTGACACTGGAAGGCTCTACCTTAGGACACTTAGAGCTAGCTCGAAGTTGAGCAGCCCTTTGCCTCAGAAAGGTAGCACCTATAGGAGCAATAATGTGAACGAGCTTAGAAGCAGGAAAATCACCTAAACCTAGATGAAGAAGAATCCTATGAATAAAGACAGGAAAGAATAAGGCATGAGCCGTAGAACTACTCCGATGGACTTTGTTCAAGGAACGAAGAAACAAATGAGAAAAACTGATAGGAGCATCAGTAACAAGAGCATACAAAAACACACAGCGCTCAAGAGGGATGGTGTGGAGATGAGAAATGGGCCACAAGGAATGACAAGCAATCCTAAAGAAAAGGTAGTGAAACTCAGAAAGCTCAGCAGAGGTGATCCGAGGATCAGAACCCCACTGGATAGAAGACCCAGTGATGTACGACATCACGTCATCAAGGGGCGGAGACTCATCATAAGGAAAGACTGGATGAGAAACCAACAGTACCCCAAGAGCATCAGACACTACCGAAGGGGTAATGCGATACTCAACACCTCATATCCAACTCTTAACAAGAGTGCTGGCATCATAGATGTGGATAGAGAGGTTTGAATAGAACTCTCTAATCAGGGTAGCCGGAGGCGGATGATCTATATCTAACAAAGGAAGCCAGCCCCGACGCTCAAAATTATGCCTCACCTCATCATCTATCTCATCTAGAATGACCCTACGTTCACCCTAGATGTTACGCCTAAGGTTTAGAGTCTCATATGTTTCCTGATTCTTCTCACTCAAGAACCTATCACTATCAAAGGAAGGTGAAGAGACAGAAGTCCTATGTACTCTGGTTTTCCTAGGCATGATGATAAGAATAGAATAGAGAGACACAGATAGAAAAGGACAAAAACAAAAAACTAATGGCAGACTGCAGGTTAGCACAGCAAAAAATATATAAAAAAAATCTATATGATGCATGAGCAAGATATTCAAATGATGCATGAACTAATGCAGTGACATAGTTCAAATATGATCCAAATCCACAAAATTGGCTTGAGCATGAAGCTTATCTCAAAAATTCCTAATTTTCAAAAACCCAATTTTACAAAACTCAACAAATTGAGAAATTGATCATTACACCAGATAGGAAACACAATATAATGATCAAATTAATCAATCTAACAAGCCAATTTCATCAATTTATATCAAATTGAACAAAAACCCCAAATTCGGCAATTTCAAGCCCTAGATTTTCAAATTTCTCATAAAACACCAAATTAACCAAATTAAACCACTTGGAATACTTGCATATGGTGTCCCCACAAAAACCCATGATTTATTTCAAAGAAAAACACCCAAAATCAATGCCAAAAATCCAAATCTTCAAATACCGAAAATACCCAAAAAATGCATGAAAATATGCATGAAAAATGAAAATAAAAGCAAAAAGAGGGGTAAAATGGTCTTACCGGCTTTGGGAGAGAGAATCTATGCAAAAAGAACGGAGGAAAACGACAAAGAATAGCCTTGGATGCTTTGACCGGTAGTTGAGAGTGAAAAAGGAGTTTGAATAGTTTTAGAAAAGTGAAGAACACGTGAAAGAAAATTCTTTTTAAAAACTCTCAGCCCGATTTTTGATCGATTGAAAATTAGATTTGATCGGTCGAAAATCTTTCAATTGATCCAAAACCAATCGAGTACCGATCGAAACACACAGAAACTTTCCAGGGTTTTTTGAAATAATTTCGATCAGTCGAAAAACAGATTTGATCGATCGAAATTCTAGAAAAAGCTAATTTTTGAAAAACGAACCAATTTCAGTGCAAGACTCAACAAAAACATCAAATATTATGAATAAAATGCATGAGTATGAGATGAAATGTTTTTCAAAAACACATGTATTCTTCCCAGATCCCCCAAAACAAGATTCTCATATAAATTTCCTCAAGAACTCAAAACAGCAAACATGTTCTGCATCAATTTCAAGAAATTTTCAAACTTGGTTGGTCAGACCAAAAATACACACAATAACATGTACACAGTTTAGTTTAGCAGAGAATAACTTGTGTAGTGTGTGCGACTAGCAAAAGTTTGAGAAACATGTGAGGAGATATGCAACTAGTGATCAATCACAATTTCTACAAAATTCATCACATGAATTTGAAAGAGACTATTACTTAAAGAGTTACATCATATAACTCTCACATCTCCTAGAATAAAAGCTTGCAATCATGTAAGTTTCTTGATTTGCCTCATAATTAATATCCATTTTAATTGATTAGAAAATTATCAACATAGCCGGGATAATGTATACAGCAATTTTATTTGAATTGTGAAATTATTATAGCCCAATAATGTACACACCAATTTTAGCATTATAAAAGAGGCAACACCTTATGTTCTTTTGTGCATGTGCTACACTTTTTCGAGCACAAAATCTTACGATATGCACTAAGGTGTTCATGATTGGCTAATAAACAGTGGTGAGATGGTTATTTATGCCTTTTTCAAAAAGTTCAAGTCCGACAATCAAAGACATAAGACTTCAAGATCAAGAACATGTGATTAACAACTATAACATCTTCCCACACAACATGCACTACAAAACTTTAGCTAGTAAAATGCAATAAAAATAGTGCATCCAAGCTAAACAAGGTATATAAACATGTTATGCAAAAATAGATTGACCAACCTTGTCTTCAAATTCAAGAAAAATATAACAGAAACACATTTTGCAAATTTTTTTTTTATAAAGGAAATAAACAACCTAGAATGAAATGCATGAATGTTATGCAATGCAAATCCTAAAAAAAATAGTCACAAAAGATAGAACAATGAAGCACAAGGACTATGTCAGACAGACTCAATTGGGTCGAGCCTTTTGCATCCAAAACCTTTTAGATGCAACTCTTGCATTGGAGTTATGATTCACATTAAAATTTTGAGCAACTCCAGGATTGGAATAAAGGTTTAACGCCTTTACCAATTCACCAATAAGTACCATAGGATCTTGTGCTTTAAGTACAAGTACTTTAGGTTTATTTGCTCGCTTTGCAGCTTGCAACTTGAAACAATTTGGACGAATGTGCCTAGACTTACCACAAAAATGACAAACCCATGCCGACTTATCATGCAACTTGCCCTTAGTAGAATTAGAAGCTCTAGAGATAGCCTCTTGAAGATCAACCCTAATCTTCCTAGGCGGTATAACTTCTACAAATTTAACAACTTCACTTACAGAAGGTTTGACAATCTCACTCTTGGGAAGTTGAGTAGAAGGAACAAAATTTGTGGAATGAGGTTCAGGCACAGAGATGCTTTCTACAAAACCTAAACCAGTTTTGTCAGAGGGAGTCTTTTGAATACTTAACATGTGATCAAGTTTGGAGCTTGCAGATCTATTAGTTTGTTCTCTAGTAATAGATAATTCAAGTTCCAAATTTTTAACTTTATCAAGCAACAGCATGTTCTCAGTCTTCGGATTATTCAAAAGCTCATTAGCATCAAACAGTTTCACAAGCAAATTTTTCTTATCAAGTTCAAGAGATGCAATTTTCTTTAAGCCTAAATCAACATTCATAGCATCCTTTGCAGCAACTTTGCAAAGTTTATTATAGGCTTTCTGTAAATCTGCATCTTTAGAGAGTTCCCCATCAGAAGGGTTCTCTTCAACAGACACGCTTTCATTGACTACAGTAGTAGCAGTGAAAGTAATGAAGTTTCCATCCTCATCATTGACGGATTCATTGTTAGAAACTTCATCATCACTAAGGGTTACAGCCATAGCCTTACCCTTAGACTTCAAATATGTAGGACATTCAGATTTCATATGACCATACCCTTGACATCCAAAACATTGTTATCCCTTAGAATTATTAGAGCGTTGACCTACTCTATCATTAGGTTTTTCAGTGTTGTTAACCTTAGTAAGATCACTCCTCCTAAAATTTCTAGGTTCAACAATGTTCTTACCTCTTGCTCTTCTGTTATTATTCCTAAGAAAATTTCTAAAGTTCTTGGCAAGATAGGCAATATCTGTAGCAGAGAGTTCATCATCAAATCCATCAACATCAACATCATCAACAGACTTAAGAGCCATTAATTTGGATTTGTTAGTCTTGGGTAGGTCCAACTCATAGGACTGAAGAGATCTTACAAGTTCATCAACAGGGATGGAGTCCACATCCTTGCTTTCAGTGATGGCAGTCACTTTGGGTCTAAAATCCTCAGTCAAAGATCTAAGAATCTTCCTATCTATTTTAAGTTGATCATAGATTTCACCCAAATTATATGCAGAATTAACAATATTATTCAATTTAGCATAGAACTCATCAAAAGATTCATCATCATTCATTCTAATGCTTTCAAATCTAGTAGTCAATTACTGCAATTTATTAATTTTAATTGTCTTTATGCCTTCATGCACAGTCTAGAGGATATTCCAAGTAGTATGAGCAACCTCAACATTAGAGATTCTCTTAAATTCCTCCATAGAGACAGCATTGAAAATAGCATTCATAACTTTGCTATTGAAAGTAGCTGCCTCCTTTTGAGAAGTTTGCCACTCACTCACAGGAGTAGTGGGCTTCTCCCATCCATATTCAACAGAGTTCCAGACTCTCTCATCAATAGATTTCAAGAATGCTTTCATCCTTACTTTCCAATAAGCATAATTGTTCCCATCAAAATGAGGTAGAACAACAAGAGAGTGTCTGCGTTCCATGACAACAGGGGTCAAGGATCATCTCAAAGATCAAAGGATTAAAAACAAAAAGCTACCCGCTCTAATACCACTTGTTGGTTGTTTAGACCCCTTAAACACAACCAGATTAACCTAGAGAATTAGCCAAGTGATTAACTTATGTAATTTAAACAATTCTAAGTTAACACAAATATAACACACGATATGATAACCCAAGAAACCAAACCGGTAAAAACCTGGGGAGGATTTAACCTAGCTATCCTCAAGGTAAAACCGAATTCACTATGAAAGAATTGAAGTTTACACAATAGAGACTTAGACCACTAACATCCTATTGCTACCTCGTGTACGAGACTTACTACCACGACCACGTGACAGCTCCGAGACCACGGACTACTTCTTTCCTTGAATTCTCAGCAAAGCACAAGCACACCAGCTTGTATATCTTGAAACTTTTGATTTTGCAACTGGATGATTACCAAGCTCTTGACATTAATCTCAAGTTTGGAAACCCTAAGTGTATGTGAAGGTAAACATCTCTAGATCTAACAATTAGATTCACAAACATAGCATTCAGAACTCTAAAAACGTGGCTAGAGTTTTCCCTTATATTCTTAGGGCAAAACATAAAATCCTACTCGTTAAACGGGCTTGGGCTGAGTTGGAAAATTCTGCAGAAAAACGATTTGCACGATTTTCGATTGATCGAGTCTAATTCGCGATCGATCAAGCTTGACAGATCTGCACAATGAATTCTGTAGTAACTCGATTCCAACTTTACATAATAAGCACATACTTTGAGCAAGTCTAAAACAAGACTAAAGATTGTTTTGATCATGGTTTGCCAACATTACAAATTGAAATTCTAATATATTAGTTCCTAATTCTTGATACCTAACAAAACTTACCAAAAAAATTCAGATTAACTAAAAATTTAATGGTGGAGATGCTAATTATTTGTAATAAAATGACCAAAATAAAAACAACAAATAGATTTGAGAAAAACATATAAGATTTCTAAAAGAAATTTTCTCAAACACATGAGATGCAACAATACAAAATTACTATTCTAAATAATTTTTTTACTTTTTTGATACTCTACACACACAAAAAATAACTTCATTCACTTTTTGTCATTATATAAACTATAAAACAATTACAAATAACAAAAAGTCAAAGAACTTATAGCAAAAGGCTTTTTATTCAAAATTTCAGTAGAAGGGAGACTAATAAGTCCTCTACTTTCTTCAAAACATAGGAAATTATGAAAGACCATACATCCTTTGTCTACCCTTTTCTCTTTCTCAAATTCACATTACCAAAGAAGTATATGAAGCTAAAAACATTGTGAATAGATCTCTGTTCAGTCGAAGTCCATTGGTAGGCACATTCAAATTCGTAGCCATATATATATTTTGTTTTGATATAAACTCAAATTTTTATTTTTAAAAAAACTACATATTAATCCAAACCAAAATTCAATCAAAGCTATAAGAGTGATTTGTGATAGAAAATTTAAAAAATACAACACAAAAAAATTAAATAAAAAAACCTTCACCTAAATTACAATTATAAAAAAGAACAAAAATCAAGAGAGAGAGTACTCACAGTTTTTATGTGGAAAAAAAAAATGGATTGAATTGAATAAATGACATCAAATTTATACAAAATAAGATGAAGAGAAGAATAACGGTAAAATAAAGAGTAGTAGGGAGATAAAGAGGTAAAGAGGGAGAGGAAAAGTTGGAAGAAGAGAGGAAGAGTTTTTTTTTTTTTTTTTTTTTTTCTTTCTTTCTTTCTTTAGAATAGGAAGATGAAAAGTTTAAATATTCAATTACTTGAAATTAGAAAGAAAAAAATGAAAAGTTGAAATCAATATGGGTAGCTGAATATGGTTAAACATTTGCATCTAATAAATAGTAACGTTTGTAATGAATAGTAATCATGTGCATATATCCACTAAATGATAATGAATTATTCAATTTTAACAATTACTTGAAATTAATCTCCAAAAAAATAATTACTTGAAATTAGGAAGAAGAAAATGAAAAGTTGAAATCGTAATGAATAGTAATCATGTGCATATATCCACTAAATGATAATGAATTATTCAATTGTAACAATTACCGGAAATTAATTTCCAAAAAAATAATTACTTGAAATTACAAAGAAGAAGATGAAAAGTTGAAATCAATTTGGGTAGCTGAATAATCAAATATTTGCATTTAAAACAAATGAACAGTAACATGTTGAATAGTAATGGAGTTCATTAATAGGTTTTTTCATTAGCTATATTTAATTATTTTATATAAAATAAAATAAATCATAAAAGAAATTAAAAAAAAAAATATTACGTGGCTGATGAGGTGGCTCAACAAGAGTACAGCAATATTAAATTCTACATCTCAACTTTTAAATATACTAGTATTATGCCCGTGCGATGCACGGCTTAATAAAAAATATTTTGATAATATAATTAAATTTACTAACAAATAAAATAAAAAA
This sequence comes from Lithocarpus polystachyus, assembly GCA_033629205.1. Lineage (NCBI taxonomy): Eukaryota > Viridiplantae > Streptophyta > Magnoliopsida > Fagales > Fagaceae > Lithocarpus > Lithocarpus polystachyus. The sequence goes on from CM066168.1 coordinate 188,988, forward strand.
GAGTTAATTCAAAATTTAAGATTAAAAAATAAATTGTACTTGTACACTTAAAAGAAATTTAATTTTTATTTCTTATTTTGATATTTAAATAATTTGTTTTAGTGTTGACTTCATTCAAATGGTTATAAGTTATATCAACCCTAAGCCAGCATATGTATTCATATGTAACATTCTAAATTAATAAACAAAAATATAATACTCTAATTTAATGAAACATTCTACTTACTAATAAATAAATATAACACCCTAACTTAAAGTAATGTTTATAATTGTATTGTGTTTTAGCCTTTAAGAACACATATATTATTTTTTTTATCATAAAAAAAACACAGATATTAATATTACACATAAAAAATAATGAATTCAATAATTGCAACGGTTGAAAACAAAATTAAGCCAAAACCTCAATTCATTAATGAAAAATATCCAAATTTTTGAACTAAAAAAAAATAATTATAATATTATTTAAAAAATTATAAGATTTTATAATTAAACACAGATTGTTGGTATGTGGCGTTAATTTTTACTTTTCATTATTAAATAATATTATTAATAATATATCTTTTAACAATTGCAAACATAATAACATATTAATAAGATGCACAACAATTGCAAAGAGTATAATATATTTAAAAAAAATAATATTTTTGCTATGCAACCTCAATGGTCTGTACTAACCTGATTAGTTGGTCTATATAACTAAAAATATTTTCCAATATGGTCATGGAGGCACTAACGTGATTCAAGCCCTTTAGTGGCAATTAAAATTAAAAACATATTATAATATATAATTAAAAAAACATAGTATAAACATCAATCTATAACAATTTTCTAAATTGGATTAAACTTAAGGAAATCAACTTAAACAAATATACAAAATATATTCAATTTGATGGAAAAAAAAAAGTAGAGTAAATAAATACATACTTGTAAAGTTGTAGGTAGAAGAAGAGAATAGTAGAGATTGTAGGTAGAAGAAAATAATAGTAGAGATTATATATATACACACACTCCACATTGAAGAATTTTATATGAACAAAAAGTCTAAAGCTAATTGGTATAAATAAATAAAAACCTATTCCGGTCACAATTGTTATATACTTTTATTATACTTTTTTTTTTCTTTCTTGGGATATATACGGTTTATCCAAGAATTACAATTTGAAACTACATCCATAAAACTCCTTATCAACATGCATTATTAAATTAGATATAATTTAATATCTTATCAACTCCTTATCAACTCCAGTGACGGTTTATAAGGAGTTTCGTCAGTCTTGGAAAAAACACATGATGACCAACAACTTTTTTTTTTTTTCCTTTCTTGGGATATATACGGTTTACACATGATGAGTATATAATATTATTTTATATAAACAACTTTTTTTTTTCCTTTCTTGGGATATATACGGTTTACACATGATGAGTATATAATATTATTTTATATAAACTTATATATCTAACGTGTGAAGTGTATAAAGTTCACACGTTATAAAGAATATAGATTGGCTTTAGCCACAAATTGTAGGTCGGTCTTTGTGCATGCGAGGGACTCTAATATCTAACGTGTGAATTACAACTCTTATATATATTTTTCTTAAAATTTAAAAATTTAAGAAAATTTCTGAGAAAATTTCTGTAATTTTGTGAAGCCACTTGGCGCAACCACGGCGTCTAAGCCCAACTTTTATTATATATAATATGATATATAGATTTGAAAGAAGAAAAAGAATTTAGAACCCTATGGTGCCCCAAACCTATGTACGTTACTTTTCAGGACAGTGGATTTGGGCTCCCAATTTATTTATTGGTGGGCTTCCTTACAACCCTACATGTTTTGCTTCAAACATAGCCTAGATCGCCCAACCTTTGGAATCCTTGTGGTTTCCAGCTCAACACCCTCTTCCCTTTTGATGTTGCTTCTTACTTTCTCTGCTCTCTTTGTGCTTTCGTCCCCTCTGTGTTTACCCCTTTTCTTTCTCATTTCTTCCTCTCTCTCTCTCTCTCTCTCTCTCTCTCTCAGCTTGTCTATCCACATTGCCTTCTCTCCTCTTTTCCCTCTCTCAAAACAACTCATTTTCTCTATCTGCCCTCATTCCCTTATATAGACTCCCTTTAGTGGGACTTAAATCATTACTTTTCACCAGTTCCCATGTGTTCCCACTTTCACCCATAATCCCTAGAAAAAATCATGTCCTCTGAAGATTCTCTCCAAACATGTTCCTACCGCCAAACTTCGTTGGTAGCAAACTCCCCAAAGGCACTACTAGTACTTGGGGCCGATCTGAATCTGTCTATCTCCTCGTTGATTTTCCATTGTATTATAGGTCAGTAATGGGTCGAGATCTACCTGAACGCATAACGAATTCCCTGAACACTACTATCTAGTCCCTGTCATACTTATTGTCAGGCCGAGCCCATTCGTACAGGGTTCGGGCCAACTTCAATCCCCCCAGGCTAACCTTAGCTACTCAAGCTGATCTTGGGCTTAAGCTTGATGGGCTGGTACTGAACATCCGGGCCAAAGTCCCCCACAAACCCAATTCATGAAACCCAACTAGGAACATTGTATTGGAATTGGTTTTTAAGTCCAGCATCTCGACCCAAATTCTATCTCTTTCACTCTATGAAAAAGTATTTTGTATTAAATGATACCACGTCATTCGTATCAAAACTCAATAAATGAAAGATATGTGTGTAAAAATAACTACTCACTAAAATGTCTTTCATTTATTAGTGAGGTAGTTATTTTTTGATGATATGTCTCACACTTATCAAATTTTGATACCGATAACATGGTATCATTTGATACCAAATACTTTCTCTCACTCTAAGAGCATCGACATCAGTGAATGCAAAATCTTGTATAATAGAAAAAGTCACCACTTTTACACATTTTGTCTCAAAAATGCTCCACATCAATACTTTTAAAAGTGTGCAAAGATGTGCATATTTATTCACTTGCTATAGTAACCGCGTATATTTATATGGTTACTGTAGCTCATTCATTTATTATTTTATTAATTTTTTTTCTCTCTTGTCTCTGCTTCTTTTTTCCTTCTCTCTCTCACTCTTCATTCACTCTTTGCTTCAATGGTTCTGATCAACCTCTTTGTCGCCCTCTTCTTTTCAACCTGCTTTAATGGGTCTAATCAACCTGCTTCAATGGGTCTGATCAACCTCTTCTTTTCTCATTCACTCTCTGTTGGTCCTCTTTGTTGGCATCAACTTCTACTTAAATGGGTCTGATCAACCTTTGCTCCAATCAACCTTGGGTCTGATCAACCTTCGCTCCGATCAACCTTCGGTTTCAGCTTGAATGGGTCTGGATTTCAGCTTGATCTGAGTCTCAGCTTCGATCAACCATGAGAATGAGAAACAAAAAAATCACAAAGCTTGGGTCTGAGAGATCTGGGTTTCGGCTTGATGGTGGTTGGGTGATGATGACGGTGGTTGGGTTTGAGAGAGAGAGAGGCAGTGAGAGAGAGAGAGAGAGAGGTAGTGAGAGAGAGAGAGGCCATGAATGAGAAAATAATAAAAAAATATAAAAGAATGAGTATTTTATTAAATAAATGTGTAAAATAGATAAACTGATTTAAATATTATATAAAAATAAATGTGTAAAAAAAAAAAAAAAAAGAGAGTAAGTTCTAAACGTGCAAAATGAAAAAAAAAAAAAAAAAAAAATTGCATCAACTGACGTGATGCTCTAAACTCTACATGTTACAGTACTCCAAAACCTTCCTTTCCTCTTTGTCATATCTCTCTCTCTCTCCCCCTCTCTGAATTCAGCGGCAATGGCAGACAACAACTCAGTCCGGGGAAAAACTTAGATAGTCCTGGAGCAGTGCTCTGGGCTCTCACAAAGTGGGTGGGGTTCTTCACCTGATGAGATTCTTACCCATATTTTCGTTTTCCTATCCATCAAATCCATAATCATCTGTACCTCAATCTCAAAATGGAAATCACTAATCCAAAACTCAACTTTCATTTCCACCCATCTCCACTACTACCACAAGAAAAACCTCCTTCTCTTCTGCCTCTATCCACAGATTCAGAAAGTATCCCTTGTATTTCATAATGAAGATTACCCTCATTTCACCCAACACTCCAGCTTTGATTACCCTTTCCACGTTCCATTCCGTGTGGTGGGTACTTGTGACGGCCTGCTCTGCCTTTCTGAAGATTTACACTTTCATCTCCATCAGTGAAAGATTATGTCGGTGGAACCCTTGTGTTAGAAAGTTAGTGAACCTTCCTTCACCCACTGCCACATACACTGGGTTTCTTGGGTTCGGGTTTGATCCCAAAATTAAAGACTATAGAGTGGTCAGGTTTGTGACTTCAGAAGATAGACTTGACCTTGCAAATCCTCAACCCGAGGTCGAGGTTTATTCACTGTCAACTGATGAATGGAGAGTGATTAGGAATGGTTTGTTTCGCATATGTACTTTATGTCGTCCTGAGCCACATGCATTTGTCAATGGGGCTATCCATTGGGTTGCTTACAGAGTGACTAATGACGGATTTCAACCTTTTGTTTTGGTGTTCAATTTGGCCGACGAGGTCTTCCGCGAACTTCCAGGTACCAATGAAAATATTGGTGACTTCTTGCGCAGTTCTGCTTCTGTATATGGGTCTGTTTATGTATATGGGAATTCCATTGCCTATGCCCTATAGTTATGAAAAGCAGTATATTTGTCACGATGGGCATGGTCGTCGTCATTTCATTTTATGGGTGATGAAAGAGTATGGTGTTGCATCGTCTTGGACACCATATTTACTGCAGATGTTGATTTCGGAGAGGTCATGCCAAGGCCATTTGGTTTTAAGAGGAATGGGGATGCTGTATTCGTATTTAGTGAAGGAAAACTTGTCTCTTGGAATCTTGAGAGCAAAGAGTTTTAAAGATCTTAGGATGATTGGAAATCACAATACTTTTATTGATTCTTACATTGAGAGTCTAGTTTTGCTTGACAAGGCCGCCAACGGTGCAGTTACATACCAAGGAGAATACGTAATTAAGATGCATTTCATGTTTATTTTTTTTAATGGTTTTTCATTTTGTTCTTTATATATATATATATATATATATATGTATGTATGTATGTATACTTGGTATTGATAATATCATACATTATTTAGATATGAATATGACACTGTTTTATAAATTCTTATTATTGTTGATTCATTACCTTGATCAAGTAGTGGCTTCATCTTTACAATAAATAGCTTATCAAGGTTGTGGTCATTGTTGGTTATATTGAGGTGATAGTTGAATCCATAGCCTATTTACTTAAAATTATTTGTCCTCAATTCAAATTTTGTTTAATGTAATATTTTATTTCTTAAAAAAAGAAATTGATTAGCGTTGCTTATCAACTTTGAGCAAGCTTATTTATCAAGCCCAGTTCATGTTTCCTGCCACTTATAATCTACAAAGTATGGATAGATGTGCTCAATTGTTTCTTTGCTAACGATTTTATGGCAACCTCTCTTAACTCCCTGTTTTCACACATATAATGTTCTTCATGTTCTTGTGTTATTTATTCAAAAGGTTTCTCATTCTGTCAAATGTAATCTGTTTAATCTAAAGATTTTGCTTGTACATTTTAATTCTTCTATTGCCTTAAATGGCTAACTTCTTACTGGAAAACAATGAGAAAGCAACTCTCTAATTGGTATTGCTGGCTTTGGGTGATTAAGAAATAAGAACTGAAATTGGCCTGTTCATACCTCCCAGATCTATTTTGTTATCTTTCATTCTTTTGCATGATTTGCGTCATTGTTTTTACTCCCAATGAAGTAGTTATGCTTTGATGTATTGTTTTGTTTGACTCTATTTCATAACATTGTTTGTCTTTTCTCACTCCTAATCTTTTGTTTATGAGTTAGTATTTTCTATAACACAATTGTTTGACTGTAATTTTTCTTGTCCCTTTGTGTTTATTATTGTGAAAATAAAGCGTTTTACTTCAATAAAGCAATTCTACTTATCAGGAAAAAAAATTACACAATTGTATGAAGTAGAAGCAAAAGGCTAACACTGGTGAAAACAATAGAGAAAAACTATGTAAATAGAAGACATCAACTTAAAACTACTATGGTTTACCCAACAATTAATTCTGGTGGGTGGGGCCAATTGCCCATAGGTTTTACTAGCTATAGGGAAGTCCAAAGGACTCTTCTTTAGAAAAGTTCCCTATGTTGTCAAAAAAAAAAAAAAAAAAAAAGCATCGGTAGAGTTGTGCCTCTTGCTAAATCATTTGAGTAGGTAGTTGGAAATGTATGAATATGTCATCAACAATATAAAGGGAATTTCTATTCTTCATTTCATTGTCAGAGTTTTCTTTCTTTTTTCTTTTCCCTATAAATGCTTGGTTTACATTAGTATGAAATTTTGAAGTCAAAGTAGGATTTTTGATTGTGTGTCTTTATGCATGTTTGTATGTGCTATCACTTCCAATCTGCATCTTAATGCTTTCTATAACTCACTCTCTCTGTGGAGGCCAAACTTTGCAGTAAAGGTTAAGACTTTCTATTCACAATGTCATTACTCTTATTCACACTTTTTTCTTCCAATGATTGTATAAGTTGGTATGCAATGGACGATTTCATGAATTCCCACACGCATATTCTTATATCTTCAGTTAAAAAGTTAGCATTCAGTCAAGATCTCCAAGCTCATCCTCATACCTGTATAACCTGTGCAGACTGCTACATAGTTTTTGTTGCCAGCCATGGTTTTGTTAAAGGGAGATTGATTTCTGATAATCCAAAAATTAGATAGAATAGGAGGGTGAAAACTTGGTCTGTAGACTTTAAAGTTGACATGAATAAAGTTTATGATGGACTTATTAGCTGGGACTTCATTTTGGATGTGCTTGAAAAATTGAATTTTAGTCCTCATTAGATCAGCTTGATTAAGAAATTCACCTGTAGAGTTTCTTATCAAATTCTATTTAATGGTTCCCTAGGTTAAACTTCTTTTCCCTCAATGTGGCTTAAGGATATCTACTTTCGCCTTTATCTATTGACTCTGGCCTTATTGGAGGGATAGTTCCAAGGTATTATAAAGGAGTAACAATTGCAAGAAGTTTGGATCCTATTTCTCATCTATTGTTTGCAATGATTGCATTACTATTGTTCAAGGTACTAATGATATTGCAAGATAGTGTTTTGAAAATTTTGGTATTGCGACCTTTTTGACATATTGTAATTTTGACAAATCTGAGGTGTTTTTCAGTGCTAGCACTCCTAAACAGAGTATAAATCCTGTGTTAGTTCTTCTTAAAGTGAAAAAGCTCAAGGACCTGGTAAGTATTTGGGTCCAACTTAGATATGGGTCAGAAAAAGATAGCTTTTTAAAATTGTAGTTGAAAGTAGCTTAAAAGCCACAATGATGGAAGGCAAAATTGTTGTCTCAGGCAGGTAGATTAACTTTAATCAAACCTGTTACAGCTCATTGTCTATTTATAATTTTTCATTCTTTAAAGTGCATGATGCAATTTGTAAAGATATATATATATATTTTAGAGAGTTTCAACATATGGCGTCCGCTTCTGATGATAGTTCTTTATCATCAAACCAAGACACCAATTAGTTTTTGGTATAGGCGGGGATTGAACCCCAAATCTCTTATACAACCATCAGAGACTTTACCAGTTGAGCTAACTAGAACCCACATTTGTAAAGATATTGATAGAAGGATTTGGAATTTTTTTGAGGACATGATGTAGGGATCAAGAAAATTCATATTCTAAATTGAAATTTTGGCTGCTCACAAGCTCGTCTAAGAAAGATGGATTAATTTTGTAGCAAAGCAGCAGTCCTAGGGTGAGCTCATCTAAGAAAGATGGATTAATTTGGTAGTAAAGCAATCCTAGGGAGTTATTTCTAATTAAATTTTTTTTGTTGTCTACGGTGTTAATGGCTAAGTTCTGTAAGAAGGAAAGTATATTTAGTGTCATTTAAGCCTTCTATCTCTTGGGGTTGGAAAGGTATTGGTGCGGACATGAGGTATAGGCCCCCAATTATACGCATGTTAAAGCAGCACTTGCCGAGGCATATACGTCTTTGTCAACATTAGGCTTTTGGGAATCTCAATTGCGTTCATATATATAGTGTGCATGCATCTACGTAGTGGTCGCATTATGTCAAACCCTGAACATCAATCCACTTCTGAACCTAGGCCTTCCTTAGAGCAAACCATAGAAGACTTAACAAAGAATGTCCGTAATTTACTGGATAGGGTAGAGCAAATTGAGACATCTCAAAGAGAGACCACTAACCATGAGGGAGATAACATGCTTAGGCAAAATAACCATGGTTACTTTAATAGGGCTCCAAACTTTGAACATGACCACTATATTCACAATGGCCCTAGGGATTATGATGATAGGATGTTCAAGGAAAAGATAGAAGCACCCACCTTTGATGGCTGCCTCGACCCATGGATTTTTACTGATTGGTTGCGTCAAATGGAGAAATTCTTTGACTATTACCATTGGGCTGAGAATAAGAAAGTGAGGTATGCCAGGATGAAGTTAATTGGAAGAGCTGACCTTTTTTGGGAGGACCTTGAGGAAATCCTTAGGCGACGACGTGAGCCCCCTATTACTGAGTGGCTTGAGATGAAGGATGCACTCTCGAGGAATTATCTTCCTCCAACTTATAGGAGCTCCCTCCTCGAGGAATGGGATCGCCTAAAGCAAGACATTGCTCCTGTGGCTGAATATATAGAGAAGTTCAAGGAGTTCAAAAGGCGAATTCGAATAGCCGAGGAAGAGGTTGTCACACTCAATAGGTTCAAGAAAGGTTTAAATGCTAACCTACTAGGTGAGATTATCACCCAAGGAGTCACTAACTTAGTAGAAGCATATGACCTTGCTAGGAATTGTGAGTTAGCACCCAAATCTATCTTCTGGCGATGTTCTGAGTTTCGGAGTGTTCCTCCCAACCCTCAACCTCTTGGTAGCAAATCTAGACTTGCCTTACCCCCTAAGGTCAACTCCAATAGTATTCCAATAAACAAAGAGGACAAGGGGAAAGGTATGATCAATGAGCCTTCAAGGTTAGGCTCTCGACTCCAATGCTTCAAATGCAATGGAGTTGGACACATCGCAGCTAGGTGTCCCTCTAGGACCCTTGTCATTCAAGAGGACGATGAAAAGGTAGGAGATGTTGAGGAGCTGGTGTATGATCCAAATGTTGAAGAAACCCAAGATGTTGAGGTAGAATGGAAAGATGATCCTAGATATCTTGCATGCATTAGAGCCATCTCTTCCCAAGCTGATGACTTCAAGGACTTTGGTGTCCCTAGAGTGAATGTGGTAAGGTGTGCTTTGGCAGAGCAGAGGGACACTGATGATTGGCGAAGGAGTGCCATCTTCCAAACTTACACTAAGTGTGGAGACAAAACTTGCAAGGTTATTATAGATAGTGGGAGTTGCATTAATGCGTTGTCCTCTAATGTTGTTTCCCGCCTAGGTTTGAAATTGACCCCACACCCTAATCCATATAAAGTTTCTTGGGTGGATACTTCCTCCATAGCCATAAAAGAAAGGTGTGTTGTCTCACTTCAATTCCTCACCTACAAAGCTGAAATATGGTGTGACGTAATTCCCATGGATGTAGGGCATATTATCTTAGGTAGGCCTTGGCTTTATGATTTGGATGTCACGCTTCATGGGCGATCCGATTCTTGCTCATTTATGTTTGAAGGTAAGAAGATTGTGCTCAATCCCTTGAAACCCAAGCCAATTGACATGAGTAAGAAGACGGAAGCACCAAAGGCGAAAGGCCTGAACATCATAAGCCCAAAGGCATTTGAAAGGGTCGCAGTTCAAGAATCTATTGTGTTTGTCTTATTCGCTAGGGAACTTCGTGGAGAGACCCGTGAGGAGCAACCTGAAGAAGTGAAATCAGTGCTCCAGGAATTTAAGGATGACTATGAGTCATGTCCAGATTTTGGGGAACTCTACACTAACCTAAGTAATGCCTCACAGCCTGTCCTGAATGATTATATCCTTCGAGATGGTTAATTGTTCAAGGCCAACAAGTTATGTATCCCTCGGTCTTCAGTGAGAGATTTCCTAGTTTGGGAGGTACATGCAGGAGACCTTGCAGGTCATTTCGGTCAGGATAAAACAATTGAGGAGGTGGAACGTCAATTCTATTGGCCTGGTCTTAAGAGGGGCGTTGCCAAGATAGTTGGTCAGTGTCGTACATGTCAACTAGCCAAGCATCGCAAGCAAAACACTGGCTTGTACACACCTCTACCTGTGCCAAATCGCCCATGGCAAGATGTGAGTATGGACTTTGTACTAGGGTTGCCTCGCACTTTTAGGAAACATGACTCTATCCTAGTGGTCGTTGACCGTTTCTCTAAGATGGCTCATTTCCTACCATGTTCTAAGACCTCTGATGCTTCTAAGATTGCAAAGCTCTACTTTGATGAGATTGTCAAGCTTTATGGTCTCCCCAAAACCATAGTGTCTGATAGGGATGTTCGCTTCATGAGTTATTTTTGGAAGACCTTGTGGCATTTAGTGGGCACCAAATTGAAATTTTCCACGGCATTTCATCCTCAAACTGACGGTCAAACTGAGGTAGTTAATCGTTGTCTAGGCAACCTCCTTCGGTGTCTAGTAGGTGAAGCCAATCGAAACTGGGATTCAATTCTTCCTATAGCTCAACTTGCATATAATAGCTCTGTCAATAGGTCTACAGGTACTAGCCCTTTTAAGGTTGTGCATGGATATACGCCTAGGAAGCCCTTAGATCTTTTGCCCATGTCCCCACATGTTAGGATTTCTGAGTCTACTGAGGCATTTGCACGACATATTCATGATTTGCATAATGAGATTCGCAAAAAAATTCAAGCAAGTAATTCTCAATATAAAATTCATGCTGACACTCATCGGCGTCATGCAGTGTTTCAGATAGGGGATTATGTCATGATCCGGATTCGCCCTGAACGGTTTCCCTCTGGGACCGTTAAGAAATTGCAGGCTTGTAGTGCTGGTCCGTTCAAGGTATTGAAACGAATAGGCCCAAATGCATATGTCATTGACCTTCCTCATGATTATGGTATTAGCTCCTCCTTTAATATTGAGGATCTAGTTGCTTATAAAAACCCCACAGCTATTCCTGATATCCCTTTTGATGAGCCTGTGCTTGATCCTATTGATGCCCCTATCCCTACCCCTTTACCTTTAAATCTGCCTTATGCACATAAAGAATCTATTGATACTATTTTAGATAAGCAGATTGTTTCTACCAGGGATGGAGGAGTTCACCGTTTCCTAGTTCGGTGGCGAGGGCGACCAGATTCTGATTGCACATGGGTTACTCGAGATGAGTTACAGCGACTGGATCCTGACTTGCTAGAGTACTATCAGAGCTCTTCAGATTTCCACTCGACGGGGTCAAGTTCTTCTCACCCAGGGGGAGTTGGTGCAGACGCGAGGTATAGGCCCCCAATTATACGCATGTATGGGAGGAAGCCCAAAAAGAAGACGGCCCAACCTATGGCCTTATGGATGGAGTCTATTAGTTATTGGGCTTAAGACTAAGCAAGCCCAAACATTTAATAATTAGGGTTTCTTTATGCACTTTATTGTTAGCTATTTAAGCACTTTTTCTGGTTTTTGTAAGACAGTTTTGAGATAATAAAATTATTGAGTTTTCTTTTACGCTTGGTGCTGACTCCAAGCAACCCTTAGATGCTGAATCCTAGGGTTTTATCTTCTGTTCTATTCTTTTTGGTGGATGTCCTACGTCAGGTATACTTTCTTGTAGAAATTCAGCTTTTGCTGAAGCTAAATGGTGAGGGCGTTTGTAGCCAATGAGCTCCAGCTCAAACTGGCACTTCTTCCCCTTATAAGTGCTAGATGGAGGTTGAGGTAATGGGTTCCAGACTCATTGCATCTGTGTGTAACTTACTAATTAAAATAAATAAATAAAGCTGCCAAAGGTGCAATTACGTACTGAGGAAAATTGGTTCAATGCATTTCATGATTTTTTTGTATGGATTTTCATTTTGTTCTTTATATATACTAGGCATTGATCATATCATACATTAGAAATTAACAAACTGTTTGACATGAAATTGTTCAAATAAATTTTTATTGTCGCTATTTGATTAACTTTTTAAGTGGCATTATCTTTAAGATAATTAGTATATCTAGGTTGTGGTTGTTGGTTATATTAAGGCAATAGTTGACTACATAGCATGTGTATTCAAATTTCTTCAATATATTCATTTATTACTTATATAATAAAAAAAGGTGGTCAGTGTTGGTTATCAACTTTGAGCAAGCTCTTTCTCAAAAAAAAAAAAAAAAAAAAAAAACTTTGAGCAAGCTTATCTATCAAGCCAAGTTCTGAAGTTCATGTTTCCTGCCACTTATGATTTACAATGTATAGATAGATGTGTTTAAATTTTTCTTTGCTGGCAAATTTACGGTGACTTCTTTTAAATTCATGTGGAGATATGGTCATGAAGTTACCCATCTTTGGCGATGTGTTATCTACTCAAAATATGGTGAGGGTCAAGGGGGGTGGACTACTAATGTTTGCAGGAGATCTCATTGGTGTGGCCTAGGGAGAAGCATTAATGAAGGATGGGAGAGATTTTCTAAGCATCTATCTTTTGTAGTGGGTGAAGGCGCTCGTATCCGCTTTTGGCATGATAGGTGGATTGGGGACACTACTCTAAAAGATCTCTATCCTAAGCTCTATGTGTGTTCAGCGGTCAAGGATGCTTGTATCTCTGAGGTTTTGTGGGTATTGTTAGAGTGTGAAATTTAACGTTTTATAGAGCTTTTGAAGATTGGAAGTTGGCTGCTTCGTATTCTCCACTTTAGCTTATCCAAACTCACATTCCTCAGGGTACTAGTAGAGATACCCTTTACTGGCAGCTTAAAGGGGATGGTAAGTTTGACACTCAGTCTTACTACCTTGCGATTCGGGGTGCTTCGAATTCTTTGTTTCCTTGGAAGGGGGTTTGGAAACCAAAGATTCCTAAGTGCGTGGCGTTCCTTCTGTGGACTACTGCATATGGTCGGATCTTCACTATGGATAATCTAATGTTTAAAGGACGCCCTTTGGCTAATAGGTGTTGTATGTGTTGCTGTGATGGGGAGTCAGTTAACCACCTCCTTCTTCATTGTCCTGTGACCCATTCACTATGGACTTTTATGCTTCAGGCCTTTGGTATTCTTTGGGTTATGCTAGGATCGGTAGCGGGTTTGTTATCTTGCTGGTATCAGTGGCATGGGAAACATAACTCGGACATTTGGAACTTGGTTCCAGGGTGCTTAACATGGATTGTGTGGTTGGAACGAAATCGTTGATTATTTGAGGACAAAGAGAAGTCATTGGATGAGTTAAAGCTTTTATGCCTTCGTAGTCTTTTGGAGTGGTCTTGTTGTTGGGGTTTTACTGATTGTTCTTCTCTCTCTGAGTTTTTGTCCTCCCTTAGCTTAGTTTCTTGATTCCCCTCTGTTTATTGTACTGTTTGTTCCTTTTATTTCTTGATGTTCATCATCATGACCTTCTTGTTTTCTCTTTTTTCTATCATTTATAAAAGTTTTCTGCTTACCTATCAAAAAAAGAAAAGAAATAAAGTCTAGTAGCCTTTGAAATAAACTCTTACCTTTGAATATTCTCCCCTCTTAAACCTATCTAGTTCCATATGCGTATTACCTGCAGCTCTGACATTTTAACTCGAACTCAAAACGTAGTTTCATAGTACCTTAGAGATATCACAACCATAAGACATGATACCCTTATTATATTTGTCTATCTCTAGTGAGGAGCTTGTTCTTGATATCCAACAAGATATATTAAAAATACTTGGTAATAGACTAGGCATACCATATAAGATCTCATACCAATGCACCACAGGCAATATGTGTCTAGCTAAATGCATCCCATGATTATGTAATTGTAAAAATTTTTGACTTTCTAGGTTTTCAAATCACCATGTTCATGATTAGTGTTTAGTTGGACATTGCATGTCAAAAAAGCATTTCTCTAAATTAGAGTTATAGTTGAGCTTTAAATCACAATGTATCATTATCTAATGGTTGGCTAAGACCAATCTAATTCTTAAGTGATGCATAAACCTTTGCAGGTCAAGGCATTTCAGGATCACATACCCCTCAACGACCATAAGTTTGCAATGGTACCTTAAGTGCCATCTATCTTGCCTTTAGAGCATGTTGTTGGATGATACAATCTTTAACTCTTGGTAGTGTTTTGTGGTTGTCTGGTGGGCTTTAGCTTTACTTTCAAATGTTTGTTTTGGTTGTAAAAAATAGTTGATGTCATATTGTATTTGTGGTCTTTGTCTTACCATGAATTGTTTGATATTTATACTTTCTTATTTTCTCTTGGAACACTCTGTTGTCTCTTTACAGTTGCCTTTTTTTTTTAAGAATCAATTTCCCATTGTTAAGTACTAAAATATTTTTTTATTATATAATTTCTTGCATTGGAATATACTTTAGATCATTTACCATTGTTCAGCATCCCCTTAGTACACATGTTCATATGGTAAAGACTCGGAGTGCTTTTTAATATGTAAATTCCAAAAAATTGCAAATATCAGTACAGGTTTTTTCTAATTTATTCACAAAAAAAAAAAAAAAAAATGATGTAGGTGTTTCCTATACAGTTACTACACTAATTACTAGTTAGTGTTAAACTCCTTTTATGGCTACATCTTTATTGTGTTCGTATTTTTGGACAATTAATATGGTTTCAATGTGTTTACATAAATTATTAAGCACTTTTGTCTACAATGCTTATATTGTGATGAAGATGATGCTCACCTGTGTATTTTGGGGACAAAGGATATGCTGCCCAATTGTGTTAAATTTCTCCTTGGTCAGTCAATTAGATGGCAATTATGCTTGTTTAATGGGTTTATAGGTATCTAAACCATATTTTCGTTTTACTCTTACACTTTTCGTTTAGCACCATCAATGCAATATTCATTTTGTTGTTGGTGGTGCTAAAAGTATTATTTATTTATTTATTTATTTAAGAGCATCGCTATGAATGCTCTTAGAGGTTTACTTTTGTATATCTAACAATAAAGTTGGCAACCTCAATCCAAGTTATCAACCTCAATCCAAGTTATCATCCCCATGTGAGCAAAAAACGTCATTTTGGGCTATATATATTTGTGTCACTAGCAACTTAGTCCCTACATTTTGGTAGTTGTTAATTTGGTCTCTCTATTTTAGTAGTAGTCAAATTGAATCATGTTATTTCAATTTGTAGTCATTACAGGTCCAAATTTGGGTGCTAAGTTGATTTATGTGTCTACTATATTTGAAAATTGGTATTTTTGATTAGTGGTTTTGTATTTGGTTCTCAAGAAAGTGCAAGAAAAATTGTGATTTGATGGTAAGAACCAAATTAACTACAAATTGAAAATAATTCAACAACAATGTCAGACAACGAGAAGTCAATAAGATAGGGTCTTTACCTAATGAGATTCTAAACCGTATTTTCGTTTTACTCTTACACTTTTCGAGTTCTTGGAGATTTATTGTAAGGTTCTGAATTAATAATCAGAGGGCTTTTGGTTGGCAACACACCGGTGCACTCAGAGAGTTTTTTTCTTCTTTACAAGTATTCCAAAGCTTCATAGTTTGGACGATCAACTCACTAATATCTTGCATCATTAGCCAATATATGTATGTTAATAGTTAATGAGTTTGGATTCTAGAGAATCTAATGAAAGAAAAATATTTCAAATAAAAAAAGAGGCCTAGAGTGAAGGATTTCATTAAATTATGCGTTTTTTTTTTTCTTGTTAATATAAACAAACATGTACTTGAAAAACTAAAATAATAGCAAAATTGCTCAATTTTAAGCCTAGTCTACTGGTAAAATTATCTCGTTATTAGCACTTTTGTTTCCCATTAGATGTCAAAGTAGTCAATGCCGTTTGATCAAGCAAGAGAATGAAATATCTCAATACCAGTTAATACTTAAAATCCAAATATTTTAAATGCCCAAATATTAGTCTAAGTATATTAACCCAATTTTATAACCTTTTTTATTTCCTAAATTATTTTTCTAGTAGTAGCTGAAAGACCTGAAATCCATCGCTATAATCGATATAGGTTGGAGTAGACTGGTATTTTATTAGTACGTTTTAGAAGGGTATTAGTACTAACATTGCAGGGTACAAGAATACAATATGAACTTCCAGGTTTAGAGGTAACTCTCCAAGAAATTTGCAGTGTAAGATTCTCTGGGCTTTTATCCAAAAGAATAATAAGAATAGACTGATATATTCAAATCTATATTTCAATCCAATTAACATGTGGCTGTGCCACCATCCAAAGACAAGCTTAAGCCTACCAATAAATATCATAGATTTGATATGAGCAGCTCGCTGACCTTCAATGGCAGAACAATTGCTTGAGACTAGTTAGAAAAATTGTTCATCGTAAACGTACAATAACTCAATGCTGTAATCAATCATTAATTACCATCTAAATATTAAGGTCAAAAGAACAACCTTGTGCAACTAAAGGGATAAAAAGTTCTTTTGACTCATTCAACTGCTATAGTGGACCCCTTATAGCAACTACAATGGATACAAGGCTTCTTCCTAGTCCCACAAACGCCCTCTGTTTCCTGTACTTCCTTTCCTTGATCTCTCAAAACTGAAGCAAAATTGCGAGTTCCCTCCTCACTTGAACTTTTTTCTGTCAACACATTTTTGCATTCATCCTACATATATTGATCCGCTTTGGATATATTCCTTAGTTAATTCCAAATTTTGCTATGGTAATGTGTTCTCCAAACTTGAACTTCCATAGTGTGTCAAACTCACAAAAACCATGCATATGGCTGGCAAAGCAGTTATGTACTTATGGATTCAAATAGGACTCCCAACCATCCTTTTCCAGCTTCTCTGCTTTTCTCAAGACATCATTTCTTGTGTCTTCTTGATACTGGCTCATTCTGCAAAGGATATTATTCCAAAATCAGCTCATGCAAGACTTGTGAATTTTTTCTTGGTTTCATACCCAGCACAAAGTTTTGCATTACTTTCAGATAGGGAAGAGAGAAAAAACCCACCTTGCCAATAGGTCAGCATCTCGAATCCCCATCATCCTTACTGCAAGCAAACCTGCATTGGTAGCATTGTTTATTGCAACTGTTGCAACTGGAACACCCCTTGGCATCTGCATAATCATCAAAGGAATAAAAATTAGGACTTTGTGGTGATCAAATTTTCCTTGTAAACTCCTTGTGTACCAAGGAAACTGTTTCCTTTGCTGTGTTTCTTATTTCTCCTTTTTCAATAAAGCTTCTTAATTACTGATCAAATACCAAAAAAAAAAAAGTGCAAGTAGAAATCAAATATGAACTTGAGATAACAAATGAAACACCATATTTTCTGAGGCTCTAAAATTGGACAATGTTTTAAGGCAATGAAACTCATTGTGCAAATCTCAACATGATTAAGCAAGCGTTTACATACTTCCACCATTCAAATGTTTTTTTGTTTATTGATAGGTGCGATTCAGATATTTGATATTCAGCACCAATGATTTTTTTTTTTTTTTTTTTTTTTGGTTCCATAGAAATTCAGCACCTATGATTTTTTTTTTTTTTTTAGTGACATAGATATTCAGCACCCATGATTTTTTTTTTTTTTTTTTTTTTTGGCTCCAGGCACCTATTGATTAAATTACTTCAAAAAAAATTTTTTTTTCTTCACCTCATAAACATGGCCTAAAAATATTGCCTCCATCAACTTGCCTTAATTTCAGTAGTATTTTTGTGCCAAGGAAATATATGTGGTAATTGTAAATAACAATAAAAGAAAAATAGTAATTCTTTGTGTCAAAAAACACATCCCAAAAAATTAAAATAGAATTTCTCTCATCAAATAAAGCAAACACATTAATTAATAAAAATAAGCAACTATAAAAACCAGAAAATGGGCATCCCTAAGACGCCAGGATTTCAGACATCCAATTTAAATGCCCTAGTTTTTTAGAACTAATATTGTATTCATAGGATACTGGATCTTTACAACACTTACCCACCCCATAAATGTAATAATTTAGAAGTAAGAAAATAATATACCTGCACAATGGACAGGAGTGAATCAAGTCCATCCAATGCAGAAGCACGCACAGGGACACCAATAACAAGCAGGGGAGTAAGTGCAGCTACCATACCTGCAAGTCACAACAAAGCTCAATTGATTCCAGTGAGACATTTAAAGCAACTGTGAAACAATATATGGAGCATAGTTCAGATAAACTTGCCTAGCGAGTGGGCTGCACCTCCAGCACCAACAATGATAATCTGAATGCCTCCCTCCAGGGCAGATGAGGCATAAGAAAACATCATTTCAGGGGTCTGGTGAGCTGAAACTATTTTCACCTGCATATTATAATTTGTTAAGGTAGAACTAGAATATACAAGAAAATAAAATTAAATGATCAATAACTCCTGAATTCCAAAATAGACCCTGTAGTTCATTAGAAGTCAACCTCATAAGGCACACCAAACATATTCAAAATCCTTGCAGCATCCTTCATAACAGGAAGATCTGAATCAGAACCCATAATGATCCCAACACGTGGTGTTACTGCATTCAGAATGGGATCAACATAAACACAATTTGAGTGTAACAAACTTTCAAAATCAAAACTTAAGGCATGTAAACTTCAAACAAAAGGAAAACACTTGCAACATCAACATAAAAAGGGTATAGCTATATGAAAGATTGGTGATCCCCCCACCCCTGACCCCACAAGAGAATACAAATCATAAATGAAGAGTGAAGACTGACAGGAGCAATATCTTGGTAATAGGAGAATTAAATCAATTTTTTAAATGGAAATGATAAATTGTAATCTCCAACGGTTTAGAATCCATGCCTCTTAAAACTAAAATCTTATGGTAATTTCCCTCCCTACGTTGTCACTTTTCCATCCTAAGCCAAAGACAGACTTTTTTTAGGTGTATTGTTTTTTTAATTGGTTGGAGGGAAATAAATTGTTCAGATGACATCGAAAAAAATGTTAGTGGTTCAGATTTCAGAATGTGTGTTTAACACAATTGACAAGATTCTCATTTCTCAAATATGCCTGGTTGGTTCATATGCTCTAATGGGTTCCACACAAGTTGTCTTTTTCCCTACTCTTTCTGTTTATATGTAACTTTCTCCCATTTGGGATTTATGGGAAATTGAGTTTACCTGAAGGTATTGGGAAAAAAAAAAATTCAGAGAGAATTTTCTGGCCATGGATGAGAACTCTGTTGAAAAGCCTCTTTTTTTTAGGAGAGGTGCTGATAGTGTGAAGAAAACACCTCTCTGTGTCATGGGCCACGTGGACTTTTAAGTTTGTAATATGGTTTATTTTCCTCTTCCCAACAAAGTTTGTCAATGAAGTTTTGAGAAATGGACTCAATTAACCAGTGGAATTGTTTTTGGGATTACAGGTTGGTACTTTTAATAACTTGTTCTTCTACAATTTTCCCCCCTCCTCCCGAACATGATTCTTATCTGCTTGGTGGCCACTGGTGTTGCAAAAACGGCAGGAAGCATATTCAAGGTTTTCAATGGCACAGTTTTTGTTATTTCATTCCTTTCCATAGCCTATCTCATCATCTCTAGGGAAGAGGAGCTCCTTGAGTATGTATTTTATATAGTAGACAGAGTTCTTATGTTTCTTTTTTATGTGCTAACCAGTGAATTGAATCTTTGTCTTCCATTTGTATGTTGAGCTTACCCTTTTAATTAAATGGATAGCTTGTTTTGTAATTTAGAACCTTTCTTTGTAGGAGGAAGGCCTCAACAAAACCAAAATTTCGCTTGTGGACTTTCCCTGATCTTGTATGTTTCCGCTGCCGAACTTATTGGGATCATCCTCTTTGTTGTGTATGTTATCTGGGCTAGCTGTGTATGCATATACCACCTATATCG
Source organism: Lithocarpus polystachyus (assembly GCA_033629205.1). Taxonomy (NCBI): domain Eukaryota; kingdom Viridiplantae; phylum Streptophyta; class Magnoliopsida; order Fagales; family Fagaceae; genus Lithocarpus; species Lithocarpus polystachyus. The sequence continues at coordinate 208,969 of CM066168.1, forward strand.
TACCAGTTGACTTAAAACAGAAGTGGTACAGTTATTTTTTATTTTTTTATTTTTGTTTTCGGGTTCATGAAGTTGGTTTCATTGACTGAGAGTCCTTGTTTATTTGAAATTTCCAGTTGTTTCATTTTGGAATTTCTGGGACTTCGCTTTGGTTTATTTGGACCATATTGCTTGGCAATCTCGTTTCTTCCAGTGGCAAGGGAATCAGTTCCTCTTCGCCATGTAAATATCCCTTTTGAGCATGCAAGAAGATATTGGATATCTCACAATGATGCTGTTTAGTGTTTTCTCTCCATGGACTATTCTATGTAATTGCATGGAGAAACCTCCTACAAAAAGTGAGTGCAAATGGTGTAATTCTTATCTTGTGTGTTGCTATATATATACACGTGTTTTTCTGTTGCGTCTATATATATATATATGTTTGTTTGTTTGTTTGCCAGAGGAAGCATACAGCATATATATATATATATATATATATATTCATATATTATAAAAAAAGCAAAGGAAAAGGACAGAAGCAATTGAAATTGGAAAAAATAGCTAAGAGTTTCAAGGCTTACGGATTGAGAAGTGCTGTGTGGCAGTAACAGCTATTATTTTTGTTGGTGTGCGTTTATCTTCAGATTAAAAAAGTTAGCTTATTTTATTATTCAGCTTATTTTTGCTACTATTTATGAACTTCACTGTACTTTTTGATATTATTCATAAGTCCCATTGTTCAGTTAACTTTTTTTACCTTAATTCCATTTCTTTCTACTTGGGCTGTTCCATCGACAATTATTTGGTTAAAACAGTTTATTTATTATTCATATGCATGAATTACCTTAAAACAGTTTTCAAGGCAAGACTAGTAAAATACAGAGTATAGACTAAGTTTATTTCATGTTTTTTTTTTTATTTTATTTTTTTTTTCATTTTGTTCTTTACATATACTTGGCATTGATCATATCATACATTCGATATGAGTACATACGGTTTGATATGGCGTTGTTCTATAAATTCTTATCATTGTTGATCCTTAATTAAATGGCTTTGTCTTCAGGATTATGAGCTTATCAAGATTGTAGTTGCTGTTGTTTATATTGAGTAGATAGTTGTCTATGTAGCATGTAGCATTTATACATAAAATTGTTTGTCGTCATTTCAAATTTTCTTTAATACACATACTCTCATTTATTACTTGCATTAAAAAAGTGGTTAGTGTTGGCTGTCATCTTTGAGCAATCTTATTTATCAAGCAAATTTCATGTTTTGTGCCGCTTCTATTTACATAGCATATAGAAGTGCTCAACTTTTCTATGTTGGCAATTTTATGGTGACCTCTTTTAACATCATGTTTTCACACTCATTCTAAATGTTCTTCATATTCTCCTTGTATTATTTATCTTAAAAGTTTCTCATTCTGTCTAATGTGATCTGTTTATGCCAAAGGATTTGCTTGTACATATAAAACCTTCCATGATCAAAGAGAAAGCAGCTCGGCAGACAGTATTGCTTGCTTTGGGTGGTTAAGAAATAAGAATTAAAAATGACTGTTTATTCTCCTCTGGATCTATTTTGTTATCTTTTTCCTTCCCTAGCATGACTTGCGTTATTTTATTTTTATTCCCAATAAAGTAGTTATGTTTAGGTGTTTTGTTTTGTCTCCTTTCATTTCCATCCTATCTCTTTTACCCTATCTTAATCTCTTGTGAATGAGTTGGCATTTTCTATTCCCATACAAGCTAATGTAAAACTAAACCCCAAATTCTTGCATAAGAGTGTATTAATGAGGGGTGAGCGATCTTTGGCCAGCCTGCTGCACAAGGTCCAATGCAAGCCTTAATCATTTTGTTTGCTTGTTTGTTCACTCATGAATAATGACCCAAGCACTTACAAAAAAATTTCATTGCTTCTTGTGCCAATTTCAATGAGTAGTTTTTATGCCTTTGTTACATGATCTAAATTGTATCTTATCAGTTATGGTCTCCCATATTACCTTTTATTTCCATGTTGGATCAAGCCTGAAATCAAGGCAATGTTTTGGAATGGATGAGGTCACCCGTGGTGGAAGTGCCATGAAATTCTTTGTAGCTGTATGAAATAAGGATGATAAGAACTGTATTGCTCAATACTGAGGATAAGGGCTGTCTTCTGTCACTTCTGATAATAATATGAAGCATTAATATGTTAACTTAAATAATGCAGAACGTAGTGAAGGAAGGTAAAAAATAATTAACAGAAAGGAAAAACCTTAGGGTTACTAGGTCTACCACCTAAGTGTGCTTGACTTTTCAATAAATAAATAAATAATTATAATATAAATAATATAAAATATTAAAATATAAAGGTTTCAAATCATTTAATCGACATGAGTGTATCACCACCTAGTTGAGAGAATTCTTGATCAGAAATTGTTATTCAAAATGCAATGCCTCGAACTATTCCTAGCACCTCTTTATAAATTTTGAAATAATGTTGTGCTTATTGCATCAGCTGGCCTCTTAACACCATTATTTAGCTTTCTGAATGCATATCCACCCTGACCTGAAATTTTATATATATATATATATATATATATATAACAATTTAAATTTTTTTATTTGTCTACCCTTTAAAAAAAATTTGGAAACACCTTCAATTTTTTTTTTTTTTTTTTGCCAATAAAATTAAATTTTGCTCTATAATTTATTCTACATTCACTGGATAAATTATTGCTTGGTTGTATACATTAAAAGAGATGTAGCTTATAGCATTAATAATGAGACTATTACACACTGATTTCAAAATATGAAAACTTTTAGAAGGCAATTGTAAATTTTATATATTTGCATATTTTTTTTTTTTTTTTTGTTAATATATGAAATTCTCTTTTTATTAGATTGTATAATTTATGCTTCTTTAAGCCTGAGAAAAATTTCTGGAGCCACCACTGTTCATATGTAGAGGTGCTTTTCACATTTTTGAAAACAAGTTGCACCCTTTTTTTCCCCTCATGATTTCACCATGGTTTTAAAAACCGGACCGGACCGGCCGGTCCGACCGGTTCAACCGGGAACCGGCCTTCAATCCGGTCCGGTTATGAAATAAAACCGAAAATAGCCTAAAAACCGGTAAATAGTAAAAACCGGCCGGTTCAACCGGGAAATCGGGAACCGGCACGGTCGAACTGGTTAATATCCGGTTGGGTTTTCTTTTTTGCTTTTCCTTAAACTACGTCGTTTTGGACACGCCTAAAAACTAAACTAACCCTAAGCAAGCCCACGGTTCACTCTCACTCACACAGACACTCTTCTATTCTCTCATCTCTCACGATCGCACCTCAAGCCCTCAGCCATAGCCACTCACTCACAGTCACTCAGCCGCTCAACTCAAGCACCTCAGGTCCTCACGATCGCGCCTCAAGTCCGGTCTCTCACTGTACCACTCAACAATTTCAGCTGCGCTCTCTGCGCCTCAGGTCCGGTCTCTCACTGCAGTGACTGCACCACTCAACAATTCCAGCTGGTCTCGCACTTTGATTTGAGCTCCCTTCTCGCGCCTGAAGTTTGGTTGGGGGCTTTTTTTTCTTTTTTCCTTCTTGGTTGGTCTCGCCCTCGCCTTTTGAGCTCTTCTCGGCGACTGGGATTTTTTCTTTTTTCTTTTTTCCTTCTGGGTTTTGGGAAATAAAAGCCACGCCGGTGGAGGTGGCCAAGAAATAATGGGGCCGACAATGATGGAGGATAATGGAAAGAAAAAAGAAAAAAAAAACAGGGAGGTGAATCAGTGCGTGGTGCTGACGGCGGTGGAGATTCAATCGGTGATGAGTGGCATCGATGAGTGGATCGGAGGCTGGAGGTTTGGTTTGTGGAAGGGAAACTTTGATTAAGTTTGATATTGAGAAAGCAGTCAAAGCACAGTGTCGAGAGAGATGGGTGAGATGGCTGAGTGAATTTGTAAAAAATTTTACTCTCCCTATAGAGGCCGGGCCGGACACACAGTCACACACACCTGTTAATATAAATATATTTTTATATATAATTAAAAAATTATTAATTATTTATATAATTTAAATAAATAATAATTAAATTATTTATTGCGTCACCGGTTCGACCATCGGTCGGACCCCGGTCCGACCATAAAACCGGTAATTAGCTCCTCGACCGGTTCTTTCACCGTACCGGTTTTTAAAACCATGGATTTCACCAAATGTTAAGTATTTGTAATCTTTCTGTATTAATTTTTAGGCGAAAATACTATTTTCATCCCTACATTTTCACCTCATTTCCATTTTGGTCACTACTTTTTAATTTTACCGTATTTAATCCCTAAAATAAAAAACGCTTTCTATTTTAGTCCCTACCATAATCTCACTAACAGAATTTGTTTACTTAGCAAACGGATTGTACAGTTGGCAACCTAAATGTTGATGTGGCATTATAATAATAATAATAAATTTTATTTGACATTTTAAAAATGCCATGTCATTTTTTAAAAATTAAAAAATTAATTTATTAATTTTAACTAAATGAAAAAAAAAGGAAAAAAACAAAAATAAAAACAAAAAATTACATGAATTATGATCTAAGTTTTTTTTTAGAAACAATTATGAATTAAGTTTATTTTGAACAAAAACAATAAGAACACAACACAAAATTAAAAACCAAAAATCACAAACCCAGAAAATAAAAACACAAAATTAAATTCAGATCCACATTAGATTAAACATGAACGCATTAGAATTCATGCCAACAATCTTGACAAACCCAGATAAAATTGATAAATTAAACATAAACACGTTAAACATTTGAGGAAGAACACAAACCCAAAAAATTTAAAACCCAAAAAATTAACCAATACTAGCCATCAATGACACCCGAATCTTTCGTTTAAAACCCAAAAAATTAACCAAAACACATCAATGTTTTCCAATACTCTTTTAACAATAACATCAAGAACACAAACTCAGATTCAAGAACACAAACCCAGAAATTTATAAAAAATAAAAAATAAAAAAAAAACCCGATCTCAAAATTCTGAACAAGGACGAGGACGAGGTACATGACGAACTCCGGCGAGACCCAACGCGGACGAGGTACCTGACGAACTCCGGCGAGACCATGACGGACTCGGTGGTCCCAACGAAACCTCCAGCCGAATCGAGCAGCGGATCGCGACTGAGCCTAGGCGAGGTCTTTGCACAAACCCGGCATAGAACAAGAACACAAACCCGATGTAGATTGAGATTCTCACAAACCCACAAGAACACAAACCCACAAACCCGGCGTAGAACAAGAACACAAACCCACAAACTCGGTGTAGATCGAGATTCTCACAAACCCACAAGAACACAAACCCACAAACCCGGCATAGAACAAGAACACAAACCTGGTGTAGATCAAGATTCTCACAAACCCACAAACCCGGTGTAGATTGAGATTCTCATAAACCCACAAGAACACAAACCCACAAACCCGGCGTAGAACAAGAACCTGGAGGATCTCGATGCCGTCGCCCTCGGTGGAGGCAGATGCGGCGGCAGTGGAGAAAGCCTCCTCCTCAATGAGGCGCGCAGCGGAGGAGGCCTCATCGCTTGGCAAGATGCAAACACAGAGCAAGTAATGGGCTGGAAAGAATGAAGAAAAATGGATCTGAAAGAACGAAGAAAAAGAAGTAGAAAATGAGAGTGGGAGTGTTGTGTTGGTTTTATTTTAATTTTTTGGGTTTGTGTTTTGTGTTTGTTTTCATATTTAATTCTTTGTTCATGTTTAATTTGACGTGGATCTTAATTTTTTGTTCTTATTTTTTAAATTTGTAATTTTTGAATTTTAATTTTGTGTTTTTAAATCTGAGTTTGTGTTCTTGTTGTTCTTGTCCAAAACACACTTTAATCTTAATTATTGAGATTTTTTATTTTTGTTTCTGTTTTTTATTTTTTTTATTTAGTTAAAATTAATAAATTATTTTTTTTTAATTTATATGCTGATGTGTCATTTTTTAATAATAAAATAAAATTTTTTATTATTATTTTAATAATTTCGTTTGCCACGTAGGTCAATGCCGTTAGGGCACTGACGGAAAGGACTAAAGTGGAAGGCATTTTTCTAAACAGAAACTAAAAGCGGTGAAAATAAAATGTACGGACCAAAATGAGAATCGCGTAAAAATGTAGAGACGAAAAGGTGATTTTCGCCTAATTTTAATTTGTTTCTGAACTTTTGAAGAGTTTAATCTTTTTGGCCAAAATGGCAAATACCACTGTTTACCAAAATATATTTCAGTTTACTATTGTTTCAGAAATATATAGAAATCTATCACTTCTTGAATTTGCCTACACATTATATGAAAAATAACATTTTACCCACTTGAGATTGGTACAATAATCAATGATTATAATTTCAAATATTATCAAAATGAAGTTCCAAACTACCAAAATAATCAATCTAATGATTTTTTAAAACCTCTCAAAATTGAAAAAAAAAAAATCAAAGTTTAAAATATGAGAAATGCTATGTTCATAGCATTTTCACAACAAATCTTAAGTGACAGGATCTTATTGGCTATTATGAATGGGCCAAAAACGTTGTGAGTACAAATTTGAACCAATAACAACTTACCACATGTGATTTGTTGTGAAAATATTGCGGATGAAACATTTCATTTGAGGGAAATGCTAACAAATGCCTTTAGGGCATTGTTTAATAATCCATTTAAAGAAAGTTTTTATGGGGAAAGAAAGAAAAGCAATTAATATTTTGACAGTTTTTTCATTTCCCATAAAAGTGATGTTAAAACTTTCCAAAAATAGATCCTTAACCAATGTCCTAAAGGCACTCGTTAGCATGTCCCTTCATTTAAAATATGAGAAATATTACGTCCACAACATTTCTCACAACATTTTCACAACAAATCCTAGTTGGCAGGTTGTTATTTGCTGTTACTAGTAGATAAGAAAGTAATTTTAGTGTTGGATTTAAATTTTAAACCTGTAACATTTTGCCAACTAGAATTTGTTGTGAAAAATATTGTGAACGTAGCAGTTCTCTTAAAATATACTTAAAAATCGACTTTTAATTTAGCAAATTAGTACCCAATCTATTGAATTTTTAAAACGTCTCAAGATTGAAAATAGATCAAAGAAATTTAAGAATGAACTTTATTAAATTTTAAATTATTGAATTTGAAATGAAATTTTCCTCCAAAAAAAATATAAATAAAAAACACTCTATTTGTCTGCATACACAAATATAAATAAAGATCTCGTCGCAAGACCACAAGCTTCGTCTGCATACACAACCTTCCTTTCCTATTTGTCATCTCTCTATTTTTATACGCCTACCTATCAAATCCATAATCATCTGCACCTCTGTTTCAAAAGCATGGAAATCCCTAATCTAAAACCCAACTTTCATTTCCACCCATCTCCACCATTCCCACAACAAAAACTCCTCCTCTTCAGCCAGACTCACAAAGAGTCCTACGCATTGCTTAACGATGATGACCCCGATTTCACCCAACACGCCAGCTTTGATTATCCTTTCCGTATTCCATACACTGTGGTCGGTACTTGTAACGGCCTGCTCTGCCTTTCCGATGATTTAGCCCAATTATTTCTGTGGAACCCATGTGTGAGAATGTTTCTCCAACTTCCTTCTTCCGATCTCACCTGCGATACACACTCTGCTTTCGGGTTTGGATTTGATCCCAAATCTAATGATTATAAAGTGGTCAGGTTTGTCAGCTTACTGGGTACTGGACCCGTGGTGGAGGTCTACTCACTCTCCACTGATGAATGGAGAATGGTGTTGGATTGCCGTGCTTGAAGAAGGGATAAGGACTCCGTTCAATATATGGGTGATGAAAGAGTATGGAGTTGCATCTTCGTGGATAGAATTTCCGCATCAATGTCCAAGTCTGGGAATGCTCCAACCATGCCCAATTGGCTTTAGGAGGAATGGTGAGGTTGTATTGGAAAATGCTATAAGAGGGCTCGTCTCGTGGAATCTAGATAGCCAAAAGATTAAGAATCTTAAAATTAATGGATTTCATAATACTTTTGTTGGTTCTTATGTTGAGAGTCTAGTTTTGCTCGACAAAGCTGCCGATAGTGTAGTTACATACTGAGGGAAAATGGAAAATATGTAAGATGCATTTCGTGCTTATTCTTTTGTAGTTTTTCATTTTGTTCTTTATATATACTTGGTATTGATCTCATTGCTTATTGATTGCATAAATGGCTTTATCTTCAGGATAAATATCTTATTAAGGTTGTGGTCACTCTCAATCATATTGAGATGATAGTTTAGTGCATAGCATGTATATTTAAAATTGACTGTCCTCATTTCAAATTTTCTCTTATATAATTATTTATTACTTATAAAAGAATGCACTTATAGTTCTTAAATTCTTGCAGGACCTCATGCAGTCATGGTTAGTGATGAGCTCTAAATGAGTAACAAACATTAACTCAGCAAAAGAAAAGATTTGACAAAGCTCTTTGATGGTGTATAGTTTCTTAGTATTGAATTAACTTATTATGTCAAAATGGATTGTAGTTGTTCTATGTTAAACTCCTTTTGTGGCTATATTGTTATATTAGTATTTTTCAATGATTTGCAGTGTAGTTTCAGTGTATTTGTATAAATTGTTAAGCATTTAATTTTATTTTCAATGTTTGCATTGTGATGAGGATGCAAGGATACACTGCTCAGTTGTGTTAAATGTCTTCTTGCTTGGTCAACTAGATACCCATTACACCTGTGTAATGGGTCTAAAGGTTTCAATTGATAAGAAGTTAAAAGGAGAGGGAGACCGCCCGCCGGGGGGGGGGGGGGGGGGGGGGGTGGGGACAATTGCATATTAGATATTACTGCCTAATAAGGGTTTTGTAGGGATACATTTTAAATATTTGCATATGTTCTATTGTTTTATTTTTCTGATAGTGTGTTATACATAAAATGTGAATTTTGTCTTTGATATCCTAAATTAATAACAAGTTTAAGAGATAAAACCAAATGGAATTGGTGACTGATCATCCAGACCTAAGTCAAAAAATTGAGTTGAAGACCATACTCTATGGCACATGAAAGGCAGACTAGAGATTCAGAGGGATTTTTTTTTGGGGACTACATCAATACAATTCCTAAGAAATAGGGGAGTGGCCCCCAACTTAGTGAGTTCGAATGTGTGAATTATAGTCTTTGTAAAAATAATATTGGTAACTAAAAACTAAATTTGATGGTTTTAAACATTTAGTGGCAAGCCTAGGAGCGTGGGCTTTTGGCATGGCTTTATTTTACCCTTTGTGTTAATAATATGCTAGAATACATGTTAAAATATGCTAGATTTTATTTCTGGTTTTGTTCATGATTTTATTTGATGCAAATTTGAAAAGACATATCGGAATTTTAATGAATGATACATAGAATGCTATTTTATGTGAGAAACTCATGAGTCATGACATAGAACTTTGTATTGTCATTAACCTAAGCGTATGGCTCTATAAATCTAAGGATTTCTGCATGATAACATATTCTGTATGGCAAGATTTATTGTTCTAATGCATTAAATCATATGCTGATGCGTTGTGTGTGTACATAAATCAAATCCCTCACCTGTCCTAAGCCCAAAAAACCATTCTTGCCCGCAATATGCTTCCACCTTTAGTATTATGTTTCTTTTGGTATTTGTACAGATATTAAGTCAATTACTTGTAGATGAAGGCATTTTAATTGAGGCTTCATTCTTTTTTTTTTTCCTTCTTTTTTCTCACAAGTCGCTTGTTTCTTATTTTATTTTTTTATTTATTTATTTTAATTAAATTCTCTTGTTTCTTAGTTTAGTAAGAAGGGAATGAATAAAACTTATTAGCCTCAATGCTCAAAAGGGATGCTCCAGCCTGTAACTCTTTAATTACTAATTAGGTACTTGAAAAATTATATGTTTTTACACTCCTTATTGGACCTGGGAATGGGATTAAGCCTATTCATTTTACCTTGGTTGTAACATTTGTATGTGTATATATGTTCGTTTTAACCAATCCAGACAGCCCTGTTCCTGTAATACAATTTAATTTAGTGTGTCGGTAAATGGAGGGTTTTTTTTTTTTTTTTTTACATTATATTCTGTGATTGGTGATGGGAGGGGGATTGGTAAATATTGGTTTGTCCATGACATCATTTCAATAGTAGTAATGGTGAGGGAATGGTTGATGGACATACTGTGAATTGAGATACCACTCCAATTGTCCTCTGAAGTAGTTGTCTCCTTGTGAGTAACACCAATATAATTATCTGAACGGTTTTTGTTTCTTTATTATCACCATATGTTATGTTTTCTCTTCATCTGTGATGTTTTTGGTTGGAGGGAAATAAATTGTTTTAGTTGACAAAAGTGTTAGTGGTTCAAATTTCACCATGTGTGTTTTACACAATTGACAAGATTGTCATTTCTCAAATATGCCTGGTTGGTTCATATGCTCTAATGGGTCCACTCAAGTTGACTTCTTTCCTACTGTTTATGTTTATATGTGGCTTTTGCCCATTTGGATTTCTGGGAAATTGAGTTTACCTGAAGATATTGGAAAAAGAAAAGAGAGAATTTTCTGGTTGATGAAAACTCTGTTGAAAGCCTCTTCTTTTAAGGGAGGTACTGATAGCGTGAAGAATACACCTCTCTTTGTGTCATGGGCCAAGTGGACTCTCAAATTTATAATATGTTATTTTCCTTGCACGGGTTGCTCTTATTTTGCTTTTCCCAGCACAGTTTGTCAATGAAGTTTTTGAGAAATGTTCTCAGTTAATCAGTGGAATTGTTTTTGGGATTACAGGTTGGTGCTTTTATTAACTTGTTCTTCTCCATTTGTAATACCCCCCCCCCCCCCCCCCCTTCCTTTCCCCTACATGATTCTTATCTGCTTGGTGGGCACTGGCATTGCAAAAACTGCAGGAAGCATATTCATGGTTTTCAGTGGCCCAGTTCTTGTTCTAGCATTCCTTTCCATAGCTTATCTCATCATATTTAGGGAAGAGGAGCTCCAAGAGTATAGTAGACAGAGTTCTTATGTTTCTTTTTTCTGTGCTAACCAGTGAATTGCATCTTTGTCTTCCATTTGTATGTTGAGCTTAACCTTTAATTAAATGGACAGCTTGTTTTGTAATTTAGAAACTTTCTTTGAAGGAGGAAGGCCTCAACAAAACCGATGTTTTTCTTGTGGACTTTCCCTGTTATTGTGGATGGCCCATTCGGGGATGTTTCTGCTACCAAGCTTATTGGGATCTTCCTCTTTGTTATGTATGTTATCTGAGCTGTGTATGCATATACCACACCAGATACTTAGCATTATATCATCAGTACTGTTTGAATTTAAAACAGAGTAGGTACAATGTTTTGTGTGTGCGCGCTTTTTTTTTTTCAATACCTGAAGTTTGGTTTTATTGGCTGAGAGTCCTTGTTTATTTGAGATTTTCAGTTGTTTCCTTTTGGAATTTCTTTTTTTTTTTTTTTTTTTTTTTTGAGAAATCCTTTTGGAATTTCTGGGACTTTGCTTTGATTCAATTGGACTTCACTATATTGCTTGGCATTTTTGTTTCTTCCGGGGCAAGGGGATCAGTTCTTCTTTGCCTTATGGATATCCCTTTTGAGCGTGCAACAATATATCATGTATGGCTTGGACATCTCACAATGATGCTGTTTATTCTCCATGGATAATTCTATGTAATTGCATGGGGAAACCTCCTACAAGAAGTGAGTGCAAATGGTGTAATTCTTTTCTTGTGTGTTGCTGTATTTATACGCATTTTCTTTTGCATCTATATATGCTTATTTGTTTGCTTGCCAGAAGAGGCATACATTTATAATCACTGAATTTGAATTACCCCCTTGCTTGAGTGGCAATATATATTCATACATTCTTTATAGCATACAAAAAAAAAGCAAAGGCAAAGGCGAAGGACAGCAGCAATTGAAAATGTGGACAAATAAGAATGACAATAGGAGATAATTATTAATAAAGCAAAGAGTTTCAAGACTTACGGTTTGGAAGTGCTATGCAGCAGTAACAACTATTATTTTTGTTAATTTGATTTGACCCCTTTTGAAATTGATTCTTAATTCCATTTCCTTTTGCTTGGGCTGTTCCATCCATAATTCTCTGATTAAAACATTTTATTTACAATTCATATGCACAAATTACCTTGAATTGTCAGTTTCCACTGCAAGACTAGTAAAATACAGACTAAGTTTACAGAAATGAAGAGATAGCTATTTGATCACTATTAAGATTGGTTGTAGTTATAGATTGGCCTTGGGCCTTCATGTTACTCTTGTAGTCTTGTTGGACTATGTAGCTCAATCAGACGCTTGATGAAAGAAAGACTAGCCAGGATTGGAAAGATGGGCTAGCTGGGATTGAGGTGGGAGTTCCACTTTAAAATGGACTTAATTTTTTAGAAGTTCTGCTTGAGGCCTGAGATGGTACACTGTGTTGGTTTTTGGAGGGGGGGGGGGGGGGGTGTTGAAATATAGCTATTCAACTGGGGACAAAAGGTTTTTCGAGGGAACTAAAAGCAGGCTTACAAAATATGGTTATGCGGTGGCAGACTTTGTTCATGTTTATTATACAAATAACAAGGTGATTGTTCAAAGACACAAGCACAACACTATTTACTGTTCCAGAATGGGATTTTGTGATTATTTTGTGGTTAAATACCTGTAGACAAGCTTTTATGCTATGATGCAAATTCTTGACAGCTAGACAAGTTTTTCCTTCTTTTTTCTTAGTTTAGTAAGAAGGAAGTGAGTGAATAAAACTTATTAGCCTCAATGCTCAAAAGGAATGCTCCAGCCTGTAACTCTTTAATTACTAATTAGGTACCTGAAAAATTACATGTATTTACACTCCTTATTGGACCTGGGAATGGGATTAAGCCTATTCATTTTACCTTGGTTGTAACATTTGTATGTGTATATATGTTCATTTTAACCGATCCAGACAGCCCTGTTCCTGTAACACAATTCAATTATTGTGTCGGTGTATGGAGGGTTTTTTTTTTTACATTATATTCTGTGATTGGTGATGGGAGAGGGATTGGTAAATATTGGTTTGTCCATGACATCATTTCAATAGTAGTAATGGTGAGGGAATGGTTGATGGACATACTGTGAATTGAGATACCACTCCAATTATCCTCTTATGCTTGGTCACTGTAACTACAACCTCTGAAGTAGTTGTCTCCTTGTGAGTAACACCAATATAATTATCTGAACAGTTTTTGTTTCTTTATTATCACCATTATGTAATGTTTTCTCTTCATCTGTGATGTTTTTGTTTGGAGGGAAATAAATTGTTTCAGTTGACATTAACAAAAGTGTTAGTGGTTCAAATTTCAGCATGTGTGTTTTACACAATTGACAAGATTGTCATTTCTCAAATATGCCTGGTTGGTTCATACGCTCTAATGGGGTCCACACAAGTTGACTTCTTTCCTACTGTTTATGTTTGTATGTGGCTTTTGCCCATTTCGATTTCTGGAAATTGAGTTTACCTGAAGATATTGGAAAAAGAAAAGAGAGAATTTTCTGGTGGATGAAAACTCTGTTGAAAAGCCTCTTCTTTTAAGGAGAGGTGCTGATAGCGTGAAGAGAACACCTCTCTTTGTGTCATGGGCCAAGTGGACACTCAAATTTATAATATGTGTTATTTTCCTTGCATGGTTGCTCTTATTTTACTTTTCCAGCACAGTTTGTCAATAAAGTTTTTGAGAATGTTCTCAGTTAATCAGTGGAATTGTTTTGGGATTACAGGTTGGTGCTTTATTAACTTGTTCTTCTCCATTTGTAACACCCCCCCCCCCCCCCCCCCTTTTCCTTTCCCCTACATGATTCTTATCTGCTTGGTGGCCACTGGTGTTGCAAAAACTGCGGGAAGCATATTCATGGTTTTCAGTGGCCCGGTTCTTGTTCTAGCATTCCTTTCCATAGCTTATCTCATCATCTTTAGGGAAGCGGAGCTCCAAGAGTATGTATTTTGTATAGTAGACAGAGTTCTTATGTTTCTTTTTTCTGTGCTAACCAGTGAATTGAATCTTTGTCTTCCATTTGTATGTTGAGCTTAACCTTTAATTAAATGGACAGCTTGTTTTGTAATTTAGAAACTATCTTTGAAGGAGGAAGGCCTCAACAAAACCGACATTTTTCTTGTGGACTTTCCCTGTTATTGTGGATGGCCTATTTGGGGATGTTTCTGCTACCAAGCTTATTGGGATCTTCCTCTTTGTTGTGTATGTTATCTGGGCTGTGTATGCATATACCACCCAGATACTTAGCATTATATCATCAGTATTGTTTGAATTTAAAACAGAGTAGATACAATGTTTTGTGTGTGCGCGCTTTTTTTTTTTTCAGTACCTGAAGTTTGGTTTAATTGGCTGAGAGTCCTTGTTTATTTGAAATTTTCAGTTGTTTCCTTTTGGAATTTCTGGGACTTTGCTTTGGTTCGATTGGACTTTACTATACTGCTTGGCATTTTCATTTCTTCCAGGGGCAAGGGGATCAGTTCTTCTTTGCCTTATAGATATCTATGAAGCACGGGTGCGTTCCGGACTTGGGTGCGGGTGCGGGTGCGGGACTCGCAATTTTTGGAAAAGTAGGGTGCGGGTGCGGCGGGGTGCGGCTATTAAAAAATTATTAAAAATATTTTTATTATATTTTTAGTATATTGCTAAGCAAATACTATTAACTAATCAACTATTAACTAGTCAGTGACTATTAACTAGTCACAATTCACAGATTCACAAATAATAATAACTATTAACTAGTCAATGACAGATTCACAGATTCACTAATAACTATTAACTAATCAAAATTAAAACTCATATCACAATTCACAGATTCACAGACACATTGGGTAATAGTCAGTGACTCAGAGCATGTGAGAGTATAATGATTAATGAGCTTGAGAGTATAAATTAATGAGTTTGATACTTGAGCTTGAGACTTGAGTTGAGAGAGTGGGTCGTTGGTCGGTGAGGTTGTGAGTGAGTTGAGAGTGAGATTGTGTGACTGTGAGAGTGAGATTGAGAGTGAATCGGTGAGACAGTTGAAGTGACTAGTGAGAGCTGAAGATGAGAGGCCGCCAGACGCAGCAGAGGCGGAGCCACGGTCCGCGGAGCACAGAGAGACCAGAGAGTGAGAAAGAGCCGAAGAGAATGAGCTTGAGAGTGAATCGGTGAGAAGTGAGCTGAGGTGGTA
>CM066168.1:837178-1064678 GCA_033629205.1 Lithocarpus polystachyus
CTACATTTCCAATCGGATGTCAAGGTTGCAACTTACAACTTGTAACACATTTTTTTTTTTTTTTGAGAATCAACTTGTAACACATTTTTGATCCCTTACATCTGTTTGAGAAAATTAAAAAAGAAATTAGATAAAACTAGATGTCAAGGCCATAAAGTACAGAGCAGATCTCTCTAATTTCTAGAATGTCAGAGGCTTTCAATCAAGGGTGAAAACATGCAAATATTCACAGTTAAATAATTCAACATTCATTCATGACAAAATTCAGTCTATAAATATTCGAAGTTGTACATTCTCTGCAAAACTAACAAAATTATCATATGGAAATAAGCTTCACAAAGGGTCACTCTCCAAAAAATGCAAAAAAATGATGATGGTCATCCAAATTTCATAAGTACACAGCAGGATACAGGATCAATCCATCAATTATCCAGGCATAGCACACACATGTACATGCACATAGGTCAAACATCAAGAACATATTGAACAATACTAGCCAACCAATGCATTGGAACATACATGTCAATGACAAGTTTGACATGGACACTCACAGCCACATCCATGGACGGCTTTTGACTGTTATTACTTAATTTAGAAGATAGTTTCATTAGATTTGTTGAAGATGTCTCTGAGCAAACTGTAGCAATAACATCGCATACCTCAGCAGGATTCAATCGCAAAGGAAAACAACCAATTCAAAAGCACTAAGGATAAAATTAACAACTTTGACAATTTATTGAGAAAAAATAGTGCTACTCTTAGAATTTAAAAAATAAATCAAAATAAATAAAAAAGAAAGAATACTTTAGGTATTATTGAAATTGCTGAGTGCATCACCAACAAGACCACCGTACCTGTAGTGACGATATTGGAAACCCATTTTCATTCAATCACAACAGATTCGGCCATATTGCAAAGCCCCAATTTTCAAACTCAAGCAAAACCATCAAGCTTTACACTCAACAAGAAAACCCATTAATCAAGCTAATAAGAAAAAAATCCAATTTCCATACACATAGCATCACAGTTTTAGCATAAAAATCCAAAAAAAAAAAGGCAGAATACAGAGAGATAAACTAAAACTCTATGAAGCATTTCAACAAACATCTTCAATGCCCACCCAAAAACCAGCTTTAAAAATGCCAATAATAACAGTTTTTGCTAATATCAGAAATCCAAACAAGAAAACCCATTCATCAAGCTAATCAAAACTGAAACAAAATGTTAATGAAACAAAATGAGTGTCAAAGGGGTTTCGGTCTTGTCTAAAAGGCAAATAAAAATTGGAAAAAAAAAAAAAAGATAAAGAAAGTAAAGAATAAGAGAGCTGGACCCGCAGCCACCAATGGTTGTGACGCTGATGAGAGGCACCACCAACGGCGATAGGTGTGAGTGGAAGCAGAAGCTCGGCTATAGGAGAAAACAGAGAAACCCATATGAGAGAGAGAGTGAGACGAGGAGAAAGCCATAGCAGCAAGCATCACCGGTGGTGGTGAGGAATTTGGTGGCCGCTAGCTATAGTCATGGAGATTCAGCCATAGACAAAGGTTTGGTGGAAGAGAAAAATATTTTGAATTTTTTTGAATCTGATGAGAAGCTTAGGCAGGAAGTAGTGAGGAGAGAGCAAATTGAATTGGCAAAGAGGGCACATGGATTGCCAGCTTGGATTGGTGAGGTGTAAAAGGGTTAAGCCATTAGATTAGATGAATGGCTGGGATTTGAGGTATTGCACATCATGCAATACCCTAGGTATTGCATGGGATGTGAATCCTTCTGGCAGAGTCATTTATGTCCTGATATTCTCTTTGGGTCAAAGCATGCTGTAACTCTGCTGTCCATTCAGTGGAAAAGTTCGCATTAAGAATTTCATGTTTTTTTCAATTCAGGCAATCTTCCCCCGATCTTAGCCTCTGTTTGTGAGGAGACGTTTTTCTTATTTGCTTAATGAATTGCAGATTAAAAATAAATAAATAAAAACTCGGTATTAATAACTTTTGGCATCCTTAGAGCATCCACACCAGCTCATGTAAAATACAAAAAGAGACTAAATTTACACAATATGAGCAAAAAAAGCACCCACATCAGTGGGTGCAAAATCTTGTAAAAATGCACTTATGAACAGTAACCGTGGATATATCCACGGTTATTGTTCATGTGTAAAACTTTTTTTTATTCTTTTTTTCTCTCTCATCTATCAGACTCCTCCCTCTCTTCCCAGACCAACGACCAGCGCGCCAGAAAATAACCAACCACCAAACCCAGCGCCGCCACCAAACCCAGCGCCACCACCAAACACAGCCACCAACAACTTAAAATCAAGACAAACCAACTCAAAATCAATTAAAACTCACCGGTAAACCCAACCCAAAAACAGTCCCAACCCACCGGATCTGCCGCCCGATCTGCTGCCGTCGGGTCTTCCGTTGCTGCCGCCGGATCTTCCATTGCTGTCATCAGTTAGGGGCGGGAGGTGAAGGGTCGTCGATTGGGGGTGGGAGGCGAAGGGTCCGTGGTGGAGGAAAAAGGGAAGGGCGAAGGAAAGAGGGAGGCGAAATCGGTGGAGGGCTGAGACGGCGAGCTGGATCGGCGGCGACGGCGGCTGGGTGAGGCGGCTGTGAGGGAGAGAGTGAGGGAACGAGAGGAATGGGTGAGGCGGCTGTGAGGGAGAGAGTGAGGGAAGGAGAGGAACGGGTGAGGGAGAGAGTGAGAGAGCTTACCAAAAAAAATTGCAGAACGGGTGAGGGAGAGAGTGAGAGAGCTTTACCAAAAAAAATGAAGAACGAGAGAGGGAGAGAGTGAGAAAGCTGAAAAAAAAAAAAAAAATGGCTTAAAGAACCGGTGAGAGAATAGATAGATAGAGAATAAATAATAATAATAATAATAATAATAATAATAATAATAATAATAATAAAACAATAAATAATATTATTTAATTAGAATAGATAGATAATATTAGAATAAAATTTATAGTGCCTTGTTTATCAAAAAAAAAAAAAAATTACAGTGCTAAACTTAGAAAAATTCAAATTCTAATAAAGGTTTACATTAAATAAAAGTAATAATAATTAGAAATTTAGGCATCGGCGACGTTCATCGAAACCACTATTTTAACAATTCAGCCACCGGTAGGCCACTATTCGGCGGTAAGATGGGCGGCGAGACCAATCCGGCGGCGTTCGCCGGAGCCACTATTTTGGCGGTTCGGCCATCGAACCTCCACCACAAGCAGCTCCATTGGCCAAGCCACCGGTGTTGGTAGTTTACTTAAAATATAAGTTTAATTAAAAAAGTATGACAATTAGAGAAAATAATAAAAAATTGATGAAGAATGAATATTTTATTGAAAAGTCTTGTAAAATAGATAAACTGATGTGGGTGTTTTGTAAAAGTGATAGTGTAAAATAGAAAAAGTAAGTTTTTTGTGCAAAATAGACGGAATCTTTTGCACGAGGAATCTTATAGTGTATATCACTTTTGGTCCAAGAAGATAAGGTAGGAGATGAGTGACACGGTTAGGTTCACAATTTCCTAAGGGTTTGAATAGCAAATCAATTAAATTATACTCATAATTTAACTGGTTGACACCTTACAATATTTCAAATGAAAATATTTAAATTTAAATTCTCTTACCTTGATATAACCAGCAAATTATTAATATATAAATAAAAGTTGTATTTTCTCTATTTTATTTTTAATTTTCATGATTTATTTAGATGTTACACAATACACATGCACCTTCAAAATATGGATCAAAAAAAAGGAAAAAAAAAAAAGAAAAGAAAAAGAAGTTAATAACTTTTGGTATCCTTATAGTGTATATCACTTTTGGTCCAAGAAGATAAGGTAGGAGATGGGTGACACAGTTAGGTTCACAATTTCCTAAGGGTTTAAATAGCAAATCAATTAAATTATACTCATAACTTAACCGATTGACACCTTACAATATTTCAAATGAAAATGTTTAAATTTAAATCCTCTTACTTTGATATAACTAGCAAATTATTAATAAATAAATAAATAAAAGTTGTATTTTCTCCATTTTATTTTTAATTTTCATGATTTATTTAGATGTTACACATGCACTTTCAAAATATGGATAAAAGAAAAAGAAAAAAAAAAAAGAAGTTATCCTAAAAAAATAACAATTACTAATTGGAACTATTACCTTTATTTTAGAAAACAATATCAAATCATTGCATTTAAATTTTCTTATTTAATTAAAGTTTGCACTTGTCGTGGAGAAAACATACAGTTATAGCTTTGTAACTATCAATGTCAGGGAAGACAATTCAGCAAGAAGAAAAGTATAATTTTGATTGTGAGAAATCAAAACTTTAGATCCCAAATTATTTGTCAATTTTATGCTAATTATAATTCCAAGCCCAATTGTTAATATGATTAGACAATTGATATATGCCTGTATAAACAAACCCAAGCAACAAATTTCACAAACACATGCACATAAGAGCATCTCTAATGACTTAGGTAAAAGCAAAATAATCTCTATAATAGAGAATGAGACCCAAAAAATAGTCTCCAATGGATTCTCTAAATCATGATTTTTTTTTTTTTGGCTCATGAACAGTAGCTCATCAAATCTAATGGGCTACTGTACATTAGTAAAAGAATAAATCTAATAAAAAAAATTAGCAAAGAAAAGAGTGGGGATGAGGGTATGGAAATATGTGTGTTAAAAAATAAATAAATAATGAATGAAGAAATAATATTTAAATGAGATAAAAAAATGATATAGAATCTATTAGAAGATGTATTTAAAAAAGTAAGTAGGTAAAAGATAAATGTTATTATTCACTATCCAAACAGTACAAAGATATAAAGAAACTGCTGGAGATACTCTAAGTATAAAGACGTGTTTATTAAGAGAAAATCGACAATTAGAAAACTTTTCGAGACCTATACCACCAACCAATCTACTGCTAAGAGTAGTTGTGATACATTATACTTAAAAAAATCCTCCAAGTTAAGTAATGTAAATGTATTCAAGCTCCACGCTCTTACTAACAACCAATTGCACCAATAACTTCTCCTTACTAGTTTCTGATTCTACCAATTGAGCCACCAATCTCAAATCCAAGTTTCCTTAGACACTTCAAAGCCTCTTGAAGATTTTGGGATTGCTCCAATGATTCTTAGCACCAATCTCCAACAATGATCACACAAGGTATCTAACTGTTTAAGGCTTGGGTCTCCTCTCTAAGGATTTGGCAATTTGAGACTATGAAGGTAGAGACTACAAAGAATCTATGAAGTCTTAGGGTATTTTTTATGGGTATAGTGAGAAATATATAAGATGGGTAAATGGATGGGTAAAGCAAGAAAGTGAATAACTGAATTCTCTCGGGTTTTGACGAACTCGTTCGGAAAGTGAATAACTGAATTCTCTCGGGTTTTGACGAACTCGCTCAACCAAGATGAGAGGCAAGGAGCAGGCAAGATTGCTAGAAACTAAATTTCAAAAATTGTAATTCGCCTATCATGTCGCCTGACAAGCCTAATCTCCCTTTACCAAGATTCTTCAAGCAGCTGCTCCAATTCCAGCACTTGGACCTTTCAACCAAATACAATGTAGTCCACAAATGTACAATATAAATTGGAAAAAATAACAAGAAAATTCATAGAAATTTGGCATGAAATATGGCAACACTAAAATTCTAAACAAGTTGTGGAAATTTGAGTATAGACTCACACTTAATTTGGATATTGTAGATTGCAGTGTTAGATGAGTTTCTAAGATCACAAATTGTGCCACAAGTCCGATGTGCCTGTAAGTAATTGTTTATTACTTTTATTACTTCTCCACCAATCACAAACAAACGTATCTTTATTTTTTGCTGAATAATCACAAACAAACATATCAAGTCCCAAAAGTTGTTTCCACAAATTTTATAATGTTTTGATACAGATAAGACTGCAAGAGATCAGAATTTTCTAGGTAGTCTCTGACGCAAAAATTCAGGACGTGGGCTACGCTTGAAAAAACAGGCTCTTGTAATTTTTTTGGGCTGGACATAGTGAAATACAATGTATGTTAGGTCTTTCTATATCACTTGACCCAGTTAAGGCATACTTTTCTAAAGTTTAGTGGAGTTCCTTAAACTTACGATTTTTTTTTCCTGAATTACTTGGAAGTTGGAATCATGATTAGGATACAACTTTTGTGCCCCCACGTTTGCTACATCCCTGATCTGGCTTATCACAAGACACACCACAACATTTCCAAATGCTACAGGCACGATAATTCTCTTTTTCAACAATGAAAACTTGACTTGTCAATTTAAAACCTAAATTTAACAAACCACCTTGAAATGATCCTTCAGAGTTTTTGTTGCCTACAGGAAAATAACTTAGATTATTAAAATGCCTCCTAGAACTGTGCATTTCCACACACACACACACACACACACACACACACACACACACACACACAACAACAACAACAACAACAAAAATCAAAATCAAGATCAACCGACACAAAATGGCACCCCAAAGGATTTGACTTTCATATATATACTCACAAAAATAAAAATAAAAATGCATAACTCAATGAGGTCCAGCGGATAAGCGATTCAACAATATCAAGGAATTTTCAAAAAGAATTCCTCCAGCTGATTTTCATTTATCACTGCACCAAGCCTCTGTGTAAAAACCGCATTGAGAAAGTCTCCAGCATTTGTCATGACATCTGCAGCATGGATCTCATTGTACTCATTCAAGTTGTGCACAGTTCCATCTGCACAGGCAGAAACAGGAAGACAGAAAAAGAAGGCCTTAAAGCCATGGAATTCATAGTTTATAATCAGATGGCTAAGGAATTTTTGCCTTTAGCTAAATAAATAAGCATGAACGTAACACCAACAGTATATAGAAATGATAACCAAGAAAGGGGGGGAGAGAGATGAAATAATATTTACTAAACGGGTGGCTTATTAAGGAAAACAATTAATATCTCTATCAAAATAGTGATTAATTACACTTAATGTTTCTCCCGAATCATCATATAGTTTTGAGGATATAACTCCAAGTCAATGACAGAGCTCATCCATTTCCACCTCTGAATTTGGAACCAATCTGTTCAGAAACTTCTACTACAGCACATTTCTCTGATGTCAATTCTAATCACTGACGTTCAAGTTTTGACATCTCTCTTTATATTTTTGGGGTGTTGTTTTATATATACATGACATAAATACCGCACATCTACAAAGCACAACATCTTCTTTGAGCTTTATTTTTTGCCAAAAACATAGCTTGACAATGTATAAAATGTTTCTTTCTCTATTCTTACATTAAATCTTTTAGCATAAATTAAAGAGAAATTTGCTACCATGAAAATCAATCTGCACTTTAAGCAACTGAATCCATAAAAAAAAGATGGGCAACACCTAACAAAATTTGGGCATATTTGTATCAGCTCTATCTAAATTTGAAAAGGAAATTGAAGATGAATTAAAAACTAATAGCCAAAAATTTTCATACATTTCCAAGCATTTTACCTTCAGCAACTATGGGTTCATATTTCGGAGGTTCAGCAGTCCAGTTCCCAGCAGAATCTTTCATGTGTCTTCTATCAGAAGCAAAGTAACGAAGAAATATCGGAGCATGCACAATGCGGTAAAACCTGACACCAAAAGAAGCAAATTCTTTCAATGAAACCATATAATTTCACACTAGGACTAGGGTTTTGAGATTTTACTTCATTGATCAACATACAAATATGGTTTGACAAAACAATATAATACCAGGATGCTCCAAAGGTGCAGTATAGCACACAATTTTGGGAAATATAATTATTAAAAACCAATAGTATCTTATACTTTTTAACAACAATGCATTGACAAACACATCAAGAATGTGTGGGAAGGGGGGAGAAGAAAAAGAGCTAGTAATGCAGCAAACTATACATACATCACCTTTGATACTCAGAAAAGAGCTGAAATGATGGCTGGAAAGTTTCTGACACATAGGAAGTTAAAGGAGAAGGATATGGAAGACTTGAATCTAAATCCCACACTAAGAGAGGAGTGTCGCCTTCTTTTTTTCTCTGTAAATCATTTGCAAGAACATATAAATTGATAGACCCATCGGCAGAAGTTCAAATGTGATTTTAAATGTTGTATGTAGACAAATGCTAAAACAAATAAACATGGATCAGCAAAATGAAACCGATTCATCTATACTAGTTCTCCTAAAAGAGAAAACATGAATTACTAGACTGCATCTATTTATATTGCAGTGAAGAGGATTCAGCACTCACCTGAACGCAAATGGCATGATAATCCCAGAGAACAACCCCATCTGCTCTTTTGCTGGCCTTTTGATTCCATAATGGGGTCTACAAAAATGTATTAAAAAATATTTTAAAAGATCCATTTTTTTTTTAAATAAAATTCCATGTACTTAAGCTTAAGGACTTGTATCAACTCACCTTAAAAAAAAAAATTTATTATATACAATTCTATCATATATTCATAGGAACAAAAACGGGTATATTCATATCAAGATACATGCCTGCTTCTTCTCATTGGAAATGAAAACAACAAAAAGATCAGATCCGTCAGCATCTGCTGTTCCACTTGCGCTTAATTTCTTGCAAAGAAAGTATACATTCTCCTCGCTACATTATCATAGAAATAATAAAAAATAAAGATCTTAAGAAAGTGTTTGAGCTTATAATTTCAGAAGAGAAGAACAAACTTCCTGCTACAGATTAATGCAATGTATGTTTTAGATGATGATGATAAAGTGACACCATAGTTGTAAAGATTTATCCTTATTATTAGTCAACATTTACTAGTGCATCACAGCCAATATAATTACATATGTTGTAAGGAAGTGTGTTTTTCTTTTGTTTGGTTGCAAAAACCGGATGATGATTCACGAACCCATGACCTCACCCTCCACCTAGAGCTTATAAGGGAGAGGAGGTGCCAATTGAGCTATAATCCATTGGCAAAAATTGTGAATTTAATAACACTTGTAGTAGATATATACGCAAAATTTCTATGTTATTGGTTAATTTTTGAGTAATAGAGATAGTTATGATGTTGGTCAATTCGGGTGGCAGGTGGGCCAAATTTGAGGTGATCAGTAAGCATATGATATTAGCCTGATAGGATAGCCGATACTGATACTTCCCTCGTTAGGAAAAGACACTCCTCTCCTAATGATGAGGTCCTAGGAATAGGAACCCAGAAGAGTTTTTTTCAAGAAATTTCACAAACACTTTGAGGGCCTAATATAAGCCTAGTTACCTGCATCATGGTTTTTCCCATTCCCATTACAATCAGAATTTTCACCATAATGTTTTCAATTTCGTTACTCATAACATATATTGACATATATAAAAAGTAAAAACACACTGCATGATCTAGAAAACAAAAAATGGAAAACACAAAGAAAACATAAATAAAACCCATTATTTTACCAGTAATAAGGAGTATGAAAGGAGTCAGAAAGGGCCGAACTGGTTTGGTCGGAGCCGGACTCTGAGGTCGCCATTGTTGTTTGTTACGTATCTCTCTCTCTCTCTCTCTCTCTCTCTCTCTCTCTAAACAAAGCTCTTGAGTTGAACACAATCACGCTTCAATCAAACACAAAAAGTCTCCATTTTACAGACAGTGGTGGCAACTCGGTTTTCGCCTTTATCTTACGTGTCATAGTGGAAAGTTGATGTGCTATACAATCCCTGCAATTGGTCCTAAATGGCCCAATTAAAATTTGGCAAATCAATTAAAAATATCCAACTCACCTCCGCTTGTCGGCATAATAGCAAATATTACTAGAACTACAATTTTTGCCACAATTTGCTCATGTGGCAAGATAGAGTTGTGGACCCATCATTTTTACTTCACCACTCACGACTTGTTACATTAATAAGTTGTGGTAAAAGTTATAGTTTAAACATGATTCACGTAATAGCATATGAACTTCTTCTAAAGAAAGTTAGATATGGAAGTTTTCTTCTTAAAAATCAAAACGATATATGTATATATTTTTTTTTTTTTGCTCATACGTTACTCCACTATTTTTCTCCTTTTTAAGGCCATTTCCAACTATTATCAATACAAAACAATTTCCTTTAACTTATAACCGTTGAGGCATAATTTAAGAAATGTGATTGGCTTATTATTGGTTAGATTTAAGAAATATTCTAAACTAAAACTTTTTCAAATTTTAAATAGTATTGAGTGGGTTCCAATTAGTTCAACAAGTAAAATCTCTTATCAGAGCTGACTCAATAAAAGTTGGATTCTTTCTTTAATACTTAATTTAAATACTGAGCTTTTCTTCTTAAAAATCCAAAACCATATTCCTTTTTAATTTTTTTTAATACATACGTAACCTTACTACTTTTCTCCTTTTTAAGGTCCTTTATGATGGTTACTGATGTCAATATTCTTGTAGCTGAATTAATAGCATCCTATGCACAAAGTACTTTGAGTTCTAAGAGGAAAATGTTCAAAATGCAGAATTAGCAACATATTGTAACTATCTCAATAACTCTGACTTGGTGTCAACCTCATGCTTTTCGATACTTAAGTTAGATACTAAAATTTTATTCTTGAAATCCAAAGCAATTTTTCTTTTTTGAAAAGATGTTTTTATGCATGCAATACTCCATTATTTTTCTCCTTTTTTAGGTCATTTCTGACGGTTACTAATAGGGAACCGTTTCCTTGAATTTTGTGCCGGAAGGGTGCAACGCCCAATACCCAGGAGGAAGATCAAGAGGCTAGCAATGCCAGAAAGAGAAAAGCTGGGGGTCCAGAGGGAAGCAATGCCCTGAGCCAACCTAAAAGACAAGACACAAGCCGTCCATCAACCACAAACCAAGTCCCGTCTCACGTGGTCGCAGAGATGCAGATGATGAGGGAGTGCATGGATTTCATGATGAACACCCTCAAAGGACGAGTATCCAGTGACCTCGACGACCTCGTCCATCAGGCGGACTCTCCCTTCACCACGTCCGTTAATTCGTTCCCCCTTCCACCAAAGTTTCGAATGCCATAGGTGGAGAGCTACGTCGGATCTAAGGATCCCTTGGATCATTTGGAATCCTTCAAGACGTTGATGCACTTACAGGGTGTGGCAGATGAAATCATGTGCCGGGCCTTCCCAACGACTTTAAAGGGCTCCGCGAGGGTTTGGTTTAGCAGACTGACGCCCGGCTCCATCTGTACCTTTAAAGAGTTAAGCGCTCAGTTTGCCTCACACTTCATCAGGGGACACAGGTACAAAAAATCCACCGCGTGCTTGATGAGTATTAGGCAGTGGGAGGACGAGACATTGAGGTCCTACATAGCTCGTTTTAACAAAGGAGCGCTTTCGAACGATGAAGCAGATGACAAGATACTCGTTGCCGCATTCACAAACGGGCTGCGGAAGGGTAAGTTTTTATTCTCCATATATAAGAATGACCCGAAGACCATGTCGGATGTGCTTTACAGGGCAACGAAGTACATGAACGCAGAAAACGCGCTACTGGCCCGCAAGGAGAAGCCCCCCAAGAAAAGGGAAAGACAGGAAGACGTACGACAAGACAGGGGATGAAAGGCGGCCAGGACAGGAGAAGGCCGAGATAACAGACACCCAAAACCCCCTGCCGGTAGATTCACAAGCTTCACCCCGCTGACAACCCCGATCGACCAAGTCTTAATGCAGATCAAGGATGAAGGGGCTCTAACATTTTCGGGAAAGCTAAAGGGAGACCCCAACAAACGACCCAGAGACAAGTATTGCCGTTTTCATCATGACCACGGCCATGACACAGTCGACTGCTATGACTTAAAGTAGCAGATCGAAGCCCTAATCAGACAGGGGAATTTACAGAAGTTCGTCAGCAGAGAGAGAGCAGACCCGCCTCACCAAGAGCAGGCCCCCCAACGGGATAACGAGTGTCCCAGACTGCCCTTAGGAAACATAAGGATGATTGTTGGGGGCACGACGACTGTTGGCTCATCTAAAAAGGCTCAGAAATCGTACCTCATAACGGTTCAGAATGTCCAGTTTACAGGCGCCACCCCGAAGATGCCGAGGGTCGACAACCCCACCATTGGTTTCACGGAGGAAGATGTCCAACGTCTCCACTTCCCGCACAATGACGTACTCGTCGTCAGCATCCGATTTGGAGATTATAACACATACCGGGTCTTGGTCGACAATGGAAGCTCCGTAAACATTCTCTACTACCCTACATTCCAACAGATGTGGATTAACAGGGAACGCCTGGTCCCAACCAACACTCCGCTCGTTAGGTTCGGAGGAATGAGGGTGTACCCCCTCGGCATGGTCACATTGCCTGTAACAATTGGAGACTACCCTCGGCAAGCTACTTGAGATGTTACGTTCCTCGTCGTCGACTGCTCCTTCGCCTACAATGCCATTATAGGGCGACCTACCCTTAATGCATGGAAGGCCGTAACCTCAACCTACCATCTAATGGTCAAGTTCCCCACCAAATATGGGGTAGGGGAGCTGCGGGGAGATCAGATGGCCGCGCACAAATGCTATGTCGCAATGATAGAGATGGACGACCACTTACAAAAGATGAACGTAGAACAGCGTGCAGGGGAAAAACTCGTAGAGAAGGTTGAGGAGATATCCCTCAATAGCACCAGACTAGATAGAACCACGAGGATCGGCACTCTTGCCAGTTCTACGGCTCGCCAAGTGCTCGTGGCCTTCCTCAGGGAAAACCGGGACGTGTTCGCCTAGAGTCATGAAGATATGCCGGGAATTGACCCATCAGTCATGGTGCATAAGCTGAATGTATCGCCTTCCTTCCCACTCGTCTGACAGAAGAAACGAGTGTTCGCCCCAGAGCGAGACCGAGCGGTAGCGAAGGAAGTCGACAAGTTGCAGGAAGCGGGCTTCATCAAAAAGGTATACTATCCCGACTGGCTGGCAAATGTGGTGATAGTCAAGAAAGCCAATGGAAAATGGAGGATGTGTGTAGAATTTACGAACCTGAATAAAGCATACCCCAAAGATAGCTACCCCCTCCCTCGAGTCGACATACTGATAGACTCTACAGCTCGGCACCAGCTATTGATCTTTATGGACGGCTTTTCAGGATACAATCAGATCCGAATAGATGAAGCGGATTAGGAAAAAATCTCGTTCGTTACCAGCCTAGGTCTTTTTTGTTACAAAGTGATGCCATTCGAACTAAAGAATTCAGGCACAACGTATCAAAGACTCATAAACAAGATGTTCGCAAGCCAAATAGGAAGGAATGTTCAGGTCTACGTCGATGACATGTTGGTAAAAAGCCAAAGGGAAGAGGACCACTTGAAGGATCTTAAGGAAACATTCGGCACCCTCCGCTTCTAAAACATGAAGCTCAATCCGAGTAAGTGCGTGTTCGGGGTGACAACGGGAATATTCCTAGGCTTTCTAGTGTCTCAAAGAGGTATCGAAACCAACCCAGACAAGATCCAAGCCATAATAGAGATGGCTACCCCAAAAAACGTGAAAGAAGTACAAAGTCTAAACGGGAAAGCAGCCGCCCTGAACAGGTTTGTATCGAGGGCGACGGATAAATGCCTACCCTTCTTTCGCACGCTGAAGAAGTCTTTCGAGTGGACAGTCAAGTGTCAGCAAGCATTCGAGGAGCTGAAGACCTACTTCTCTTCCCCTCCATTGCTAAGTCCGTCACAGCCAGGAGAAGAACTTTTCCTCTATTTAGCTGTTTCGTGGCAGCCGTCAACGCGGCCTTGGTCAAAGAAGAAAACAAGGTCCAAAAACCCGTGTTCTATGCTAGTCGGGCGTTCCGTGGCGTAGAGAAAAGGTATCCACCCATGGAAAAGCTCGCCTTCGCTTTAATCACAGCGGTCCGCAAACTCAAGCCATACTTCCAGGCCCACACGATGGTCGTCTTAACTGACAAGCCCTTGCGACGAGCCATGAATAACCTCGAAGCTGTTGGTTGGTTGGCACTGTGGCGATAGAATTGAGTGAGTTTTACATTCGGTACCGCCCACACACCGCCATCAAGGGACAGGTCGTTGCTGACTTTATAGCCGAATTCACCAACGGAGAGGACCAGAAGGCAGATGAATGTCCCCAATGGAGTATACATACAGACAGGTCGTCCAACAGATGGGCCGGGGGCATAGGTGTCGTATTTCTTTCCCCCGAAGGAGACCAGATCGAATGTATGGTCCGCCTCGACTTCCCTACCACCAACAACAAAGCAGAATACAAAACTTTAGTGGCAGGGCTTGATCTCGCCAAAGCAGCAAGAGCTGTAAGCGTGACTGTTTACTGCGACTCCCAGGTCATCACCAACCAAGTAAACGGGGACTATGAGTGTAGAGGCGAGAGAATGAAGAGATATCTAAATCAAGTAAGGAGAAGGGTCGACAAGCTGAAGGCCAAAATCATCCAGATCCCTATAGAGGAGAATAAACAAGCTGACCACCTTGCCAAAGCCGCCTCATCTGAACATATGACTACCCTTGACAATGTGCTCTCTTTTGTTCTGGTTTCTTCGCTAATAGATTCTGTCGATGTGCAAGAGATTAGTTCTGAAAGTAATTGGACCACGCCATTAGTCTCTTACTTAAAAAGTGGCGCTCTACCAGACGAAAGGAAGGCCGCTAGAAAGCTGAAGGTCCAAGCGGCGTGATTCATTTTGATGAAGGACGTCTTATACAAAAAAGGCTTCTCCCGCCCATACCTGAGGTGCTTGGGTCCAGAGGAAGCGGACTACATTATGAGGAAGGTCCACGAAAGGATCTGCAGAAACCACTTAGGATCATGATCGTTGGTACACAAGCTGATTCGAGAAGGGTACTATTGGCCCACAATGCAAAAAGACGCTCAGATGTATGTTAAAGCCTGCAACAAATGCCAAATGTTCAACAACATTATCAGACAGCCGTCCGAAAAGTTGACCTCCATGACAGCCCTATAGCCGTTCGCTCAATGGGGATTAGACATCATGGGACCATTTCCAACAGCAATGCGATAGCTGAAGTTTCTGATAGTGGGCATAGACTACTTCAGAAAATGGGTAGAAGCTGAAGCCTTGGCTACCATCACCGAGAAGAATGTGTGAAGCTTCGTCTAGAGATCCATCATATGAAAGTTTAGGATCCCTAGAGTCCTAGTCTCGGACAATAGGAAATAGTTTGACAATGGCCCCTTCCGGGAGTTTTGCTCACAGCTAGGAATAAAGAATCATTACTCCTCCCCTGCCCACCCCCAAGCCAACGGCCAAGTCGAAGTGACGAATCGATCCTTACTCAAAATCATCAAGACTCGACTCGAGGGGACAAAGGGCATATGGCCGGAAGAACTACCGAGCATACTATGGGCGTACAGGACGACGGCAAGGACACCTACAAGAGAAACACCATTTCGGCTAACTTATGGGAACGAGGCAGTCATCCCAGCCGAGATAGAGCTCACAAGCTACAGGGTGGACACCCACGATGAAAGCAAAAACGACGAAGCTATACGCCTACAGCTTGATTTAATCAACGAAGTCAGGGTGACAGCGGAACAAAGGCTCACGCGGTACCAAGATCGCATGGCTAAACACTACAACTCCCGAGTCTGACACAGAGATTTCTAGGTTGGAGATCTTATTCCGAGAAAGGTCATGGGCGCTACCAGAGACCCTACCTAGGGAAAGCTCGGCCCTAACTGGTAAGGGCCTTACCGAGTCACGTCATGGAGGAGAAAAGGCACCTATCACCTGGAAACGCTGGAAGGACAGAAGCTACACCATCCATGGAATGCCGAGCACCTACGAAAGTACTACCAATAAAAAGGGTGGCATGAAAGGCAACAACCCCTTACTTCTAGTTTACCTTGGTTAATTTTAGATTCACTCCTTCGATTTTCCTACTTTAGTTTTTGCTACAAAAGCTCTTTGAGAGCCTAAGGGGCAGGTCTCCTTCTTTTTGGGAACTACTTTGCATGGTTTAAAAAGTTTATTCAGACATGGCTAAATTGTTCTATAGAAAAGCCCACAAAGTGGATGAAACTGTTGTTAGTGCCCATAAAGCCGACGACTCTATCCCAAGAGGATAAATATGTAAAGCATAAAGCCGACGACTCTATCTGACTCTATCTCAAGAGGATAAGTATGTAAATCATAACACCGACGACTTTATCCCAAAAGGATAAATATAAAGCCGACGAATCTATCCCAAGAGGATAAATATGTAAAGCATAAAGCCGACGACTCTATCCCAAGAGGATAAGTATGTAAAGCATAAAGCCGACGACTCTATCCCAAGAGGATATGTAAAGCATAACGCCGACGACTTTATCCCAAAAGGATAAATATAAAGCCGACGACTCTATCCCAAGAGGATAAATATGTAAAGCAAAAAGCCGACGACTTTATCCTAAGATTAAAAATGTAAAGCAAAAAAGCTGACGATTTGGTCCTAGGAGGATACAAAAATGTAAAGCCCACAAAGTGGATAAATGCACTCCAAAACAGACGAATCTACAAAGTATACGACCCTGTTTCCTAGTCCATAAAATGGACAACTGAAAAAATCATTAAAACCCATAAAGTGGGCAAACCTGTCAAAGTCCATAAAAGCCGATGAGATGACTCGTAAAATAAACGACCATGAAGGGTCAAGACTAAAAGTAAGACAATAAAAGCAAACGAGCCTACTGATCGCACCCATAGTTCACAAAGTGGATAAGGTCGTAAAAAGCAAGTCTACTAGTCCGTGAAAAGGGCAAGACCCTTTAAAACTAAGCAGAAGGGCGCCTGAAAAGCCATAGTCCCTAGATGGACAAATTCTAAGCTGACGGATACTTCTAAGCTCACAAGAACACATCACAAAGCTCAACAAATGAAAAACATACAATATACTGCAAGTGACGGAAATAAAACGTCTAAGTAAAAATATTATCTTAGCAAATAAAGCTCGCGAAACAAATGGGGCACTTTGTCTAAAAATTGAAGCAAAATTACAAAAAGAGAGTCAAAAGTTCAGGAGACAGGGAGGTCTTGCACAACCTCGTCGCCCTTAGGAAGGTCTTGAGCTTCTTAAGTAGGGAAACCTTCAAAACTAGGAAAGTTTGCTGATGGGATCATTGGAGCGTCGGGCTTGTCTAAGGCAAGCTGGGTGAGAACGACACTATCATCTTCTGGATTCATCCTAGACTCGCTGAGGTTGTCGTCCTCTCCAAGAGCAGTGTCACCCACAGGTGTTGACGGCAGAGGGTCATCCATTGAAACCTTTGACAAATCAAGGTAGGGGTGAATAGACTTGACCTGTTTTAGGCAGTCTTTAAACCCGTCACCATAGTATTCAGCGCAGGAGTCAACAAATGAGTATGACACCCTAAACTTGGTCACAGCGTCAGCCTTGGCTGTCTCCACCTGGCCCAAAAGAGCCATCAGCTCCTTTTCTGCCGTCACCCTAGCTTCTTGCTCTTTCTTCATTTATCGATCCCCCTCCTCGAGTTTCTCCTTCAGGTCCTTTACCTCCCTATTCAGGGTGCGGCAGGCCTCCTTGTATTGATCTTGCCCATCAGTCAGATTCTTGATACATCTTTGCTGACGAGCGACCAATCCTTCATTTTCAACTCCTTTGACCTATAAGGCCTTCATATGGACCATAGCCTACAAAATGAGACATCCGTCAGCCTACTAGCATGAAAATAAATGAAGTAGAAAAAGGAAGGGAAAAGGCATACTCGGGCAAGGTCAAAAAGGCCCAAGTCCCCTAACTCCCCTTAGGACTGATTGACACAAGGGCGGCATCCTTGTCTCGGAGGATGGACTCCAGCATTTCCACCGCATATTCCTTATGCGTAAGGAGGCGACATTCAGGGTCCTAGTTGACAGGGCCATGAGCCGTCATCAATCCCTTCCCAACCCCGTGTTTTGGGGGCGATGGCTTCTTAGGGAGCCCCTCAACTAGGGTGACGGATGGCTTCTTAGACTGACGCTCATCCTTCCCGTCAGTTTTCCTCTAGGCAAAATTTTTGCTGACGGTCTTGGGAAGTGACGAGGAGGTCCCCTCCCCCTTTCCTTCCTCCTTTTTACAGGCGGTGGCCGCCCTTACCTGCGCCCTCAACTTTGCAGCTTCCATTTCTGCCAAAAATCAACAGATGTATGTCAGAAAAGCAGACGGCAAAAGGAAAGCTGACGAGGAAAATGAAGCACTTACGACGGTGACAATACTCGTCTAATCTACGAGCTTCAGGAGACGGCTCCGGGCCCCCACAATACAAATGGATAGCATCAAGGGTAATCAAGTCCCTACACTTCCATTCCTTGATGGAAATTTCTAAAACCCAACGGATGAAATCCCACTGTTCGTCAGTTATATGTGGACGAGTATTGGCTGCAAAAGAATAACAAAATAACGACATCAGAACATACTTTAGAAAATAAAGCTGATGAGGGGGGAGCAAAAAAAGCTGACGGGGCTCAACCTGAGGCTTTAATCACTCCCCAGGTATTGTCAAAACCATGGGATATAGTAACCCATTCTTCTGGACGGCATACCCAATTCGTCCCTTCAATAAAGAAGAACCTACTTTTCCAATTTCTATTAGAGTCTAGCATGTCGGACGCAAGTCTTAAGTCCTTCTCCCAAGCGGCAAAATTATAAGTCCCCTTGGAAGAGAAGATGTGCTGTGGACGGTAGCAATAGAAGAACTCGTCCAGTGAAAGCTGACGGTTCCCACCACTCAGACAACCCCATAGAACTTCAGCACTTATAAAGATCCTCCAGGCGTTCGAAGCGATCTGGCTAACGGACAATCCCATAAAATCAGCTAGCTGACGGTGCAGGGCCATCAATGGTAGCCTCAATCCCGCAGCAAACATGGCATCATACATGCCAAATCA
This sequence comes from Lithocarpus polystachyus, assembly GCA_033629205.1. NCBI lineage: Eukaryota > Viridiplantae > Streptophyta > Magnoliopsida > Fagales > Fagaceae > Lithocarpus > Lithocarpus polystachyus. The sequence goes on from CM066168.1 coordinate 856,038, forward strand.
GCGGTCCTCCCTGTGTAGCATTTTTCGTTCTTCTTAGGGAGATGGATGAGAATATAGTCTGGGATCTGGTAACGAGTACGTAACTCCCCGAAGACCCTGCCACTCATTTTTGGCAGGAATTTATTAACGGCCCAATCTTTGGGAAGGATGAAGGGACGGTTGCCCCCAGGACTTCCTGAGGTCCTTTCATAGGATTCCTCGTCATCCTCATTTTCCTCGTCACTATCTTTGTCCCCTTCATCCTCGTTATCTACCCCTTCTTCATCTTCGTCGATGGTGTCGTCAGGAGACCGGGTTGACCTCTCCCTCTCTGACGACCAGGAGAGGTCCTCGAGCTCATGACTTGAACCAAAGACCTCGTCGTAGCCCGCCCCTTTGCGGACCGACGACTGCTCACTCGTCGCTTCACTAGACATCCAACTACCTACAAGCGATGGATTGATTCTAAAAACCTATGTTGAAGACCTCTCTAAGAAATCCTTTCACAAGTCAATCAAGATAAGAATGGAAAATAAGTAAAAAAGAGCATATATATATATATATATATGTGCAACTTACCAAGTCAGACTGACGAGCTCTTGGAAGGTGACAATCTTACTTAGAACAAGGGGGTGCAGGAAATAGAGGAAAAAGAAGGAGAGGTGACATATATATAGAGAAGAATGAGCACAAAAGATGAAGCGACGCCCCCCTCTAGAAGCGGAACCAGTCAAATCACGCCACGTAGCAAAGCATTAAATAAAGACTGCTTGAGGTGGTCGCCATAAATGACTCTCTCTCCAAGATAAAGGGGAGATGACGACAAGACTGTACTCCATAAATCGTTAGCTTAAGCCGACGACTCTATGGAGTAGAGGGCAGCTGATAAGTATGAAGTATAAGCACCATTACCCGTTAGTAAAAAAGGGGCGTGTGATGGACCAACCCGTCAGCTTTGTCTATTGTTTGGAGCCATGTACTCTACAGCTTGAAGCTGACGGGGCAAACCCTGGGACTGATGGGAAGCTAACGGTTGGAAGCTGTGTTAAGGGAAGCTAAAGTTGTGAAGTTGACGAAGTTAGCATGACTTGCCCTGCTCGTTTACACGTGAAAAGATAACTTGCACTCCACGCAATGAAGAATTGTTCCGGTAAGGGAAAGGCTTCATGAGAAACACACAATGGAGAATGGTTCCGGTAAGGGAAGAGTTCCGTAAAGAACACGCAATAGGGAGTGGTTCCGGTAAGGACCAATCTTCCTAAACACGCCACGAACGTCAACTTTACCCCACTATAAATACCCTCAAGCCCTCACAAACGAAGGTACGCACAACTCTCCCCAACTCTAGCACTCTAGGGTTGTGAGCATTCACTAACTTAACCTTCTGAGGGTCATTGGCCGGTATCACGCCGGTGCTCTCCCTTGAGGTTCTTTTTACTTGTGCAGGTTGACTCGAGACCGTGAAGACCCTGTAGCTTACTGAGGAGATTTTTGACCTGATCAGGTAGCAACCAGGGGCGGCTCCAAGACCAACCCAGGGGGGTTCAAATGAACCCCTTGACCTGGTCCTAAAAAAAAAATTATATATAATTTTTTTTGACCCCTACAATAAAAATTTGAACATCCTAACTTTAAATTTTTTGTTAAACTCAATTGAAAAAAGTTTAAACATGATCCTTAGTTTTTCTCTATGTTTGATTTGTATTTATATTTTCTTAAATTTTTTCTATGTCTGATCAAGTATTTTGATAAGTGCGCTACACATTTGCAAGTCTAAGAAATCTTTTACTGTTTACTCTAACTCCGAGAGAGTGACAACGTGCATATTTAAAAAACCATATACTTCAAAAGCAAAATTTTATTACTGGAGTATTATTTTTCTTCGTTTCACGCTTACTCCCAGGCCCAACTCTACTTCTAAGTGTGTTACTATTCTTATTTATTTAATATTTTTTTATTCAATTGATATAACTTATAAATATAAATTATATAATAAGTTATTATTAATTTGATAGAACTATATAATTAGTTTTTTAATTCTATTCGTTTACGCATCCAATGATTGTTGTCTTAACAATCTTTCGAATGTTAATATTTTTTAAGATTATTATACAATATAGTTGTGTTGTATATAACGTGAAAGTTATATATACAGAAAAAAAAATAATAATAATCATTTTATTATTTACTCACGCCTCCCCGGCAATAAATTCATGGCTCTGCCATTATTGACCCCCCTAAATAAAAATTCTAGAGCCGCCACTGGTAGCAACTTATAACTGCCAAAGTGTAATTCAAGAAATGCGATTACTTCATTATTGGCTAGATTTTTGCAAGATTCTGAAACAAAACTTTTGTTACAGATTGAATAGCTCTGACGTGGTGTCAATGTCGTGCTCTTTGATACTTAGGTTAGACACTAAACCTTTCTTCTTAAAATCTGAAGCCATTTTTCTTTTTTGAAAAGATTTTTTTGTGCATACGTTACTCTATTATTTTTCTCCTTTCTAAGGTCATTTCTAACGGTTACTAATAGGGAGCCGTTTCCTTGAATTTTGTTATTGTAATAAATGGCAGGTAGCAACTTATAACCCCAAAGCGTAATTCAAGAAATGGGAGGATTTTTTTTCAAGATTTTGAAACAAAACTTTTGTTATAGATTGAATAGCTCTGACAATGTGTTAACCTCATGCCTTTGATAGTTAAGTTTTTTTTTTTTTTTAGAATACTAAGTATTTTAACACACACACACGGGCACACACGGGAGAGAGGAGAAAGTTTTAAAAATACTAAATTTTTCTCCTTAAAATCCAAAGTCATTTTTTGTTTTTTAAAAGTCTGTTTGTGCATACGTTACTCCATTATTTTTCCCATTTTTAAGGTCGTTTTTTACAATTACTAATAAGGAACCGTTTCCTTGAATTTTGTTATTGTAATAAATGGTAGGTGGCAACTTATAGGAAAAATTGCACTTTGTCACCCTAGACTATATCCTATGTTACATTTTGAATCCTAAACTTTTTGAATGTACGTTTTGCATCCTAAACTATGACTTTTGTTACACTTTGCGCTCCGGCATTAAGTTTGGTGTTTACTTGGATGGAAAATATGACACTATATGAAAATACCTAATTGCCCCTCTTCTCAATCCATAAAAAACAAATAAAAACTTACACTTTATTACCCTAAACTACATTTCTTATTACATTGTGTACCCTAAACTTTGAATTTCCATTCAAGTTAACAGCAAACTTAACATCAATGTACAAAGTGTAAGAAGGATCATAGTTTAAGGTTCAAAACGTGTACTTGAAAAGATTAGAGTGCAAAGTGTAATATGTGGTATAAGTTCTTGTGGGGTAAGGGTCAGTGAGTCAGTGTTCAAGTTTTTATGAGACAGATTCACAATATACTTATTTTATGTGTACGTTACCGGTTACCCCACCATTTTTCTCCTTTTTAAGATCATTTTCGACAGCTACCGATAAGGAACCATTTCCTTGAATTTTGTAATCATAATAAATGTAAGGTAGCAACTTATAACCGTTTGTGGTGTGATTTATGAAACGTGACTAGCCCATTGTTGGCTGAATTTTTGCAAGATTGTGAAACAAAACTTTGTTACTGACTGAATAGCATTGATGTGGTGTCAACCTTAGGCTCTTCAACACTAAAGTTAGATATTGATCTTAATCATTCGATGTGCACTTGGTTTATGCAAGATGCTTAATAATTTTGAAATTAATTAGACTACACATGTTACATTTTGACAAAAGAATATATTAATAAAAATGTTTGAATTATCACAAAAGTAATATTAAGGATAATACAAATTTTACTACATAGAATTTAGAAACTAATATGTCAAATTTTAAATTCGGCACAAAAAATATTTAAATTATGTTATTGATGTGGTACCAATCAAATTCACTATTACAACAATTTATAAAATTTTTGTAGTAACATTGGGCAAAAATGGCAAAATACCCCTTTCGTCCAAAAGTTTCAACAAAATGCTCCTGTCTTGAAACTATTTAGGAAAATGACCCTGTTTTGAAACTCGATTTTTAGAAAATCGAGTTTCAATAAAAAACTCGATTTGGCGAAAATCGAGTTACTTGAAAAAAACTACATGGAACTCGAGTTCCATATAGTTTTTTTTTTTTTTAGATTGCCTATAATTCGATTTTCTAAAAATCAAGTTTTTCATTAAAACTCAATTTTTAGAAAATCGAGTTTAAAACAGAGGTATTTTCCTAAATAGTTTCAGAATAGAGGTATTTTACTACATGTTTTGCGCGAAAGGGGTATATCCCCATTTTGGCCGTAACATTGATAATAGCTTTAATATTTCTTATATAGTCTAAAAAATTTATTTGTTGAAATTGTAAGTTGATGGACTAAATTAGATCTCACGTCAAAGTTCAAGTGTGATATTTATAAAAATCCTTAAATAGATGTGAAATTGTCATTGCAGCCATCATATCATGGATTAAAAAATGTAGGTTCACAATAATTGCATTATCGATTTAGATTATGGTCCTTAGATTTCTTTTTTTTTTTCTTTTTTTTTTTTGTATATCTAACTAGATGGCACTGTTATTTGTTGAAATTGTAAGTTGATGGACTAAATTAGATCTCATGTCAAAGTTCAAGTGTGATATTTATGAAAGTCCTTAATTTAGATGTGAAATTGTCGTTGCAGCCATCATGTCATGGATTAAAAAGAGTTGGTTCACAATAATTGCATAATCGATTTAGATTATGGTCATTTGATACCCCACTACTTCCCCCCTTTGAAGGTCATTTCCAACGTATTAATAAGGAACTGTTTCCTTGAATTTTGATATTGTAATATACGAGCAAATAGTCCGGGTGTAATTCAGAAAATGCGAATAGCTTAGTATTATTTGGACTATTGCAAGACTTAAAACAAAACTTTGTCACAAGCTAAATAGTATTGATGTGGATATGGGCTCGGACTCATACTTAAGTTAGATATTGACCATTTTTTTTTTCCTTGAGATCCAAAGCTATATTTCTTTTCAAAGGATTTGTTTTTTTTTCATTCATACAAGTCGACCAACGCAATTATAATCTAAATCAAAACGACATGTTGGCTTGATAGTATGGACTTTTTATGGAAAATATAAGTGAAAAACGACATGTGGTTTTCAGATCTAAAGCCCAAGAAAAAGCACCGTTTTGGCAAGCAAGCACCCAAAACGCACGCACAAAGAATTAAAGGATGACAGCAGACGCAGAAACAGAGAACCCACCCATTCAAACCACCGCCGAATCAGAACCAGAACCACCACAACCGCGGCGGCCCATCTGCTCAAAGTGCAGTAGACCCAACAGAGTCTGTCTCTGCGAAACACTCCCGGCTCAGCCCATCCCAACAAAGACCCATATAGTAATCATCCAACACCCCCACGAGGCTCGCCACAAGCTCTCTACTGTACCAGTCCTCACCAAATGTCTTCTCAACTCAACCACCCTCGTCACCCGCCGCCTCCGCCCAGGCCTCTCTCCCCTCCTCGACCAATCCCCACCCGCAGTCTATCTCTTCCCTCCAACCCCTTCCTCATCCGCCGTCACTCTGTCCCCATCCCAACCCCAAAACGACAACGACGATGAGAATGTCGTTTTGATCGTGTTCGATGCGACGTGGAAGCACGCGAGGGAGATGGTGAGGGCGAGTGAGGAGTACTTATCGAGGTTCGCGAGTAGGGTTTGTTTGGAAGGGTACGACGAGAGCGTAGGTGGTCGGAGTATTTATGATTCGGATTCGGAGTTGATTCTGAGGAAGGAGCCGTGTGGTGGGTGCGTGAGTACCATGGAAGCAGTGGCTAGGGCTCTCAGGGTTATTGAGCCTAATGGGCTCTACATCGAGGCCCAATTGTTGTGGGTTTTGAGGGACATGGTTAGATTGCAGGCTCGGTACTTGACAAAGCCCATCAAGCCTAGGCCTAAGTTGGAAAAGAAGAAGAAGGCTATGCACATTGAAGAGAAGGAGAGTGAGAGTGAGGAACTGTTGGATTTCAAGAGCTGACAAAAAGTTCTGTTGTTTTGACAATTTGTATTGTTTGACTAAAACGAAAAGAGAAATGTGTGTTGGTTTTAATCTTGATTATCCAAAAAAACTAATTTTTGTATTCGTGTTTTTCTTGCTTAGTTTCAATTAATATATGGGAGTCATGTTGTGTTTATTTCACTAGATTGCTTAAAAATGAAATCTTAGGAAGGGGCCAATCACCAAAAATGGAGTTACCGGCATTCACTTAACCACTTTACTTATCAGCTCTTTACTCAACACCACCTTTCACTACTTAAAGCCAAAGTCTTCAATTGTAAGACCTCATTTTGTAAAACTTATTAGATGCAAAAGCGTAGCCAGCAGTACTGATATAATAAACATAATTCACAATTCTATTCAATATTTGATATATAATTATATTCTTATAAACACTAATAAACATACAAAAACTCACTATAAACATATACAAAAACATCCAAAAAAGAATATTTCACATCAAACTTATTGCAGATGATGATTTTTCATGGAATAAAATTATCCATTGTCATCTCCAAAGTAAAATTCCTAACAATTTTCTTTTCTATATAAACTATCATTTTTTTTTTTTTTTTTTTTGATAATCCCCATAGAAAAGTATTATTGAAAACAGGAGAGAGATTACACAAAAGCTAGCTAGGTTTGCTTCTTTACAATAACAGCAACAAAACCGCTGGAGCTGAACCAAATACAAAACAACCAGAAAATCTATTACAGAGAGACCAAGATGCTAAAACATGAGCAGCACTATTGGACTCTCTAGGGGTCCACTTAAACTCTAGCCTGCAACTTGAGGACTTTTGCCTCAAAGTATCCTGAGTTAGAATTGAAATTCTCCATGGGATTACTGAACTGGGATTAATGAGAGCATCTACACATACCTTGGCATCACTCTCAATTAATTGCTTCCGCTTTCGCTTGGACATGGATAGTGGTTTCCACTCGTTTTGAGAGAGCAAAAACTAATGTCCCTCTCTTATCCCTAGCAACAATCACAAGATAGGACCAACTATCATATTATCGACTAAAAACTCATCCTCCAGTCTATTGCCAAGTTTTGTTTTACGAGTTTCATAACTGAAAAGATTAGTCAATCAATCAAATAATAGATTTTAGACTCTTGAAATTGCTAATCCCCACATAGCTTAGATATTGTACCCATATTCTAAAAATCTAGATATTTTTTCACGTCAAGCTCATAACGTTGCAATTGAAGCTTCAAATGGAAGTTTTGATGATGAATAGTAAACAACGAAATCTTAATAAATAAAGCATATTTATAAATAATGGTAAACTTTTTTTTTTGGGACAAAACTCACTGTTAAAGGCTAAAAAAAATAATGATAAAAAAACTTGAAAGAAATACCCATATAAGAAAAAAAACGATGATGATTGTTGAGAGAGAGAAAGAAGAAAACTCATTGTATCAGTTTAGCAAAGAGATGACATGATCGCGGGATGAAAAAATGGATTCATGGTCACATTTATCATCATGAACATGGGATATCAGTTTAAAATGGGTCACGGGTTAAGTTGACTTGGGAGTTGAGAAGAAAAAAAAAAGGGGCAATGTGGACTGTAGCCTGTGGCCTGTGCTGGCTAGGGGTGAGCAGAGCGTCACTGGAGCCGACCCAACCGACCGGCGCCGACAACACCGTCCCGACTCTACTGCCGACCGAATGAGCCGAAGCCGGCGTTCGGAGGGCAAAGCCCGTTCCAATGCCGGTGCGGTGCTACCACCGGAGTTGCAAATCCAAAATCGATTGAATTCCCGAACCGACCGATACCTTTTACTTCATTTTTTTTTTTTTTTAAATAACAAAACGTTGTCGTTTCACTTAGCAATTTAACCAAAAATAAAACCCATCAAAACGGTGTAGTTCTAAGCTAGGTTTTTTGATTTCAACCTTAGTATAAATAGATATTTTTCTCATCAAATCACTTTAGTTTCTTAGTCTCAAAAAAACTCTCTCAATCTCAGATGCCTCAGTCTCCCTCTCGCTCTTGCGTCTTTCCTCTCGCTGCTCTAGTGCTCTTGGCTCGGCTGGCTCACCAATCACCACTAGTTACCGCTGGTAACTCTATTGCTTTTAATCGTTCTCTATTGCTTTTAATTTTCAATAACCACTGTGTGGGTCATGGGCGAGTGCAGGCAGGAGATCAATGTCAAAAGTGCTGGTTAGTTCAGGCAGGAGATCAGGGTAGTGGGTCCACGCTTGTTTGTAGTTTCTAAATTTCTAATGCATTTGCTAATATATCAATTGTTTTCAAGTTGAGTTTTTTTTTTTTTTTTTTTTTTTTTTTTTTTTTTTTTTTGAGAAAAAGTTGAGTTATTTGGGCAAGGAGCTGTATATGTGTGAAGATGGACAAGGTTTTTTTTTATGTGTGAACTGTGAATAGGTTGATGTGTGAACTTTGAATAGGCTTGAACATGTAGTGTATTGATATTGGGCTTGAAGCACAATTTTTTTAATAAAAAAAAAATAGTTTTATGTGTGAACTGTGAACTGTGAACTGTGAACGGAGTTTTTAAAAAAGGAGTTTGTATAGATGGACAGGATTTTCTTTTTTAAGTGTGAACTGTGACAGGTTGATGTGTGAAAATTTTGTCAATTGAATGCGTGAAGTCTTAAACATGTTGCGTATTGATATTGGGCTTGAAGCCCAATTTTTTTAATTAAAAAAAAAACAGGCTTTTTTTTATATATTCAAACCGACCAAACCGATTAAACCGACCGCAAAAACCGCAACGCTATAGATCGGAAAACCGACCGTGGTCGGTGTGCATCGGTTTCAATTATGAAAAAACCGATCTTTATCGGTTCGGTAATAAATTTGAGAAAAAACCGAGCCTACCGAACCGCACACAACCCTAGCTGTGCAGTAATTGTAACACTAAAGGTGAAAAAATAAATTGGACAAATGGGCCATCAATGGAAAATGCTAAAAGCATAAAAAATGGCACAATTTTGTGCCACAACTCGTCATATGGCGAGTTATAATTGGTGAAAGTGTATCCCCAGATGGCCCACAAACACGTCTTCACTAATTACAACTCGCCATGTGGTGAGTTGTGGCACAAAATTATTCCATTTTTGGTGGTCCTAGCACAACTCGCTGTCAATGATGCATTTGGATAGAGTGAGTTAGTCCGATTGACCACAAGTCTTTTGGAGAATTTGAAGGACTCGCTATTTTTTTTAGGACTTTGGGTCATTACCTATTGTACTAAGTAGATCTTATGGTTAATTGGGGGGCCAGTTACATTTTTTTGGAGGGGCCCGTAGCTTTTTTGCAGTAAAGCTGTAGAAGAAAAAAAAATATTTTGGATACAATACCTAATATTTCTTAATTAAATTTAGATACATAACTAATTCACCACCAACAATATTATTCAAAAGGTTTCTTTCGCGATTAGGGTTGCTCACCAAAATACCCTAGTCGCTTGTAGAATTCTTTGGGCGAGTAAATGATCCAGAGGAGGATATATCTGGTGGGAATAATCTTAGGGCTAGAGTCATCATTGACATTACAAAACCTCTTCGCAGAGTACAAAAGATTTGGGAAAATGATGTTATGCTAGGATTGGCAAACCTAAAGTATTGAATGGCTATCGAATTTTTGTTACTTGTGTGGGAGGATTACTCACGAAGATGGAGATTGTGAATTGTGGCTTCAAAAGAAAGGTACTCTGAAAATGGATATATGGCAATTTGGCGCATGATCAGGATGTCGTAACTTAAGTTAACGGAAGACTCTAACTGAATAAATTGAAAACTTAAATAATTCAATTAAATGAAAATAAAATTTAAAACTTGATTGAATTTTTATATTAATTGCACATGACAATTTCAAATAATAGGTATGTTACTATAAATACATCATGTCATGAATATATATATTTTGTTGAACTAGGTCAGGAATTATGGCATTTGCAAAACTTAGCTGCTAAGCAAAGCAAAGAATACTGAAATAAAATAAAAAAGCGAAGCAAAGAAAACCTCTATGAAAAGCAAAAAGTAACTGTGAAAGGCGGAAAGCAACCGACTCTTCAACTTTGTTGATAAAGTCATAAAACTAGGTCACGAATTTTGGCGTTTGCAAAACTTAGCTGCTAAGCAAAGCAAAGAATATCAAAACAAAACAATAAAGCGAAGCAAAGAAAACCTCTATGTAAAGCAAAGTAACTCTGAAAAGTGAAAGGCAACCGATTCTCCAACACCATAACATCAAAGGATTCCCTAGAGGGACAAAAAAAACAAAAAACAGAGCATCAAACACTTCAAACTTCAAACTTTTGAAACAACTACAAAATCCCATTGCCAACCTTACTCCTCATTCAAACACGAAACTCGGTCCACACTCCAACTGGCCACCATAACTCCATAAGCCGCCGTGGCTGCAACCATGCAAAGCCAATTGCCACGCAAACCTCTTCCCTCTCTCTTATTTGTTCATTATTATTATTTTTTTTATTATTTATAATTCATGTTTTATACATGATTGGTGCTAGTTATTATTAATTAATTTGAATTGATTTTAAGTAATTCTGTTTACATTTATTTATGAAGGTTGAAATCAGTGACACAATCTGGGTAAGCGAAGCTACAATAATGCATTTGATAAATCAGGTGGCTATTGCTCTATATCTATTCTTTCAATTTTATTTTATTTGGTAGAGCTGGAGAAAGTATAACTATAAACTATGTCCAACTTAGTCTTGTGTATCAGCTGGAGAAAATTTTATTTGGTTATAATTTCAAATTGTGCATGGTATTTATCTTTTTTGTAATTATTTTTCAATTATAAATTTCTAATTATAAAAATCTGGATCTGGATATTTAAAAACCTATAATAATAAAAAATAGGACACAAAAATTAATTGAATGTGTAGATAAATTTGTTATCATCAATAAATAAAACATAAATTTTATGTTTATCATGCTAATTAACTTTTTTATTGCATTATAAAATCTTATATTTGCATGCTATTATTCAAATTATATATTTTTATTTTAGTGAATAATTGTTCATTGTTAAAATCTTAGATGCAATTAAAATAGGGCTATACGTTAGGAATTGGCAGCCATGTAAACATTCACTTAGCAAACGGATTATGATTTATTATATATAATATTGCCATTCACTCACTTTATTTAGAAATAATCCAATCCAATTCAAAAATAATGGATTGAATTTTTATAAAATTGAAATTTAAGCCCTAAATCCCTACAAGTTCAAAGAACAACTCTAAATAACTTCTAGCCTCGCTCAGTAAACCGAACCAGATCCTGCTTAAAACCAAGCCCAGCATCTTTACCTAAATTAAACCCAACCAAAGCCCAGCTCCCCTAAAATCCAAATTATGTCTAAAACAATTGAAAAATAAGACACTTGCTCTCTCTCCTTTTTAAATTATTATTGTTATTTTTTTTTTTTTAACTTATTCACAGGGGAAGGGGAAAAGCTAATTTGAAAACTTACAAGACATTTGCCAAATCAAGCACTAAGCCACTAATCTTTGAGATTTATTACTTAACGTGCAACTCTTGTAAGACAATTTTATTTGAGTGGTGATAGTTACATATTATGTATACAGAACACATAACTGAAATTGTGTTTCTAATTTTGACGAAATGTATATATAACAATGTATAACAAGCAATGTGTAACAAGAATTAGCGAGATCATAGGGAATGTTACTATACATTGTAATAGACACTACTCAAATAACTATATTTTATGAATAACTATTTTAAAAATAAAAAATAGTTATTCATTATTATAAGTCTTGTTTTTAGTCTTAATATTGAATAGCAATTTATAATTTATTTATTACAACTTACAGAAATTTGAGAGAAAGTTAAAAATATGGTAATACATTATTTTTATTATTATTAAGCTCAATGAATATCAATCATTCATCTCATTTAGAGCTATTCACCGTTCACTCTTGGTGCGGTGGTTACTCTACAAGTATAAATACTTGTGAGGCGTAGGGGGCAAGGGTTGGAGTTCAGGTCTCTAGAAGGGAGCTTCACACACATATATACTTAGATTAAGTTAGAGTAAAAATTCTATCTTATATAAAAAAAAAAAAAAAAAAACACAAAAAACAGCTTCAAGATGAGATACTAAAAATAAAATAAATATTAAAAAAAAAAAAGAAAAAAGAAAAGAGAAGCTTCCAAAATGTAATACATAGTGATTGTGCAAGGCAGGCCTCTTCACCGGGTAGATTCTTTTCTTTGCTCGTAAGCTTAACGCTATGACTTTTTTACTAACTACGCACGCACTGACCTTGGGGCCGGGGAGGTGGGTGGAAATTTCATTTCTTAGTCAAAGAAATTTCTTTCACTCCTTAAGGCTTAAGGGGAAGAGTTTGTATTAACAAAAAAAAAAAAAAAAAAAAACATTTTCATGCCTTAAGGCTTAAGGGCGAAGAGTTTGTGTGTATATATATATATATCAGAACTAACCCAAGTTCCGAACCCAAACCTTTCTCTCTTTCTACAACCTGTGTATTTTCTCATGAATCCTGTCTCTATGAAAGCGCCTTCTGATCAACTCTTGCCAAGAAGAGTTAAGCACAATGCAGTGCTGAATATCACTGTGGCTGCTCCCAACGCACATTCTGCTAATAGTAATACCCCGCCCCCTGTGAGCTGGAAACGCAGGTTCTGGTTGTTTATTGGTTTGGTAAGCTTTCTGTGTGCTTTAAGCATATTTACTGAAAGCCAATTCTATGCTTACACAATTGGAATTCATGGCACCTATGCTCACATCATCTACTATTTTGTTGGGGTGACCCTCTCCGCAGCCATACAAGTTTTACTCATACACCCTGGCTGCTGCACTGCTTTTCTTGAAAATTATAAAGGGTGTTTCATTCTCAAATCGTGTGGGGGCTATTTAGTTATGTTTACAACCTGTTTTCTCAGTTCTGGAACAGGGCTTCAATTTTTAGGCCTTTCTTCTAATGGAACAGCACCAAACCCAGCAGTGGCTTTTGCGCCATATAGATCACAAGCCTTTTCTGAAATTGCAGGGTTACTAGCCTCTGCACTTCTTACAGTCAACGCCCTCTCTATAATCATCTTGCTTAGGCCTGCCAAATACAACACAATCTTTGAAGTTGCCGCAACATTGACTTTGGAATCGGCCATGGCGTTGCTCTACAAGTACCCCTGGGTTACAGTTGCTGCAGCAGTATTTATCATGGCAATGACTCTCTTGAAAAATTTCCTCTGCCGTGATCAAGTTGTTAAGGCATAGGATGACAAAGCTGCTGGTAAACGACCTGTAGTATAGGCAAAACTGCAGGTAGCTTACTTTAGGTGAGAAGGGTGGAGTTAGTCGCTAAGTCTGTGTACACGTTTCAGGGTCTGGTATAATTGAATTAGGGTTGGTTATGTTTGTTCCACACCCTGTGGAGGTGGTTATGGTTATATATATATTGGGGCTTGTAACAGAATTATAGTAATGAAGAAGAATAGAATTTCATTTCCATCAAATCCTTTCCTCCAGCTTTTCTCTGTTTCTTTTCTGCTTCCTTCCTTGCATTGCTTTGCTTTTCATAACCTATGCATGAGGAGTATTTTTTTTTTTTTAATAAATTTTTTGGTAATTATGTTACTCTTTTAAATTTATCTATTTCTTTGAAATTGGGCAAATACTGATGCCTTTAGCCAAGAGAGGCTGATCATTCTTGTAAGATCTCAACTTATTTATCAAAGAATGTTGGTTTTTTTTTTTATTTTTATTAAGAGCTTGTTTCACATCAGCTTTAGCTTTTAACTTTTAGTATTTATGTATAGTTTTTTAAAATCTTACTTTTTTTTTCTTTTCTTTTTTTCTCACTTTTTCAAGGTACAAGTATTTTCAACAAAAAAATTTCATCAAAAAGTTAGATAAATTGTTGCCAAACAAACGCTAAATATGCGCACACCCTTGTGACTCGTAGCAAACAAATCACGCAATAGGCCAATAAACAACCCCTCTAGACTTCTCCTTGGATAGTACGGAAGATGGTTAGATTTCAGGCTCGTTTCTTGACCAAGCCCATCAAGCCTTGGCCTAACTTGGAAAGGAAGGATAAGCAGATTAAAGAGAACCGTGAGAGAGAGTGAGAGTGAGAGTGTGGAGCTCACTGTTGGATAGGATTTCAAGAGCTGATGACAAAAGTTGTTTATAGTTATTATAGTTTTTGGGTTAGGAGGTAAACAAAAAGGAATCATTGTATTGGTTTAAATTATGATCATTCAAAAACAGACTAATTGTATTTGTGTTTTTAGTTTAGTTTCTGGGGAATCACGTTTGTGTTTATTTGACTAGATTGCTTAAGAATGAAATTATAGGAAGGGGCCAATCACCAAAAATGGAGTTACGGACATCTAGTTGATCACCCACTTAAAGCCAGGTCTTAAGTCTTAACCTTCACTGCATTCTAAAACTTGGGTGAAATTCCACAATTAAATTCAAACACAACCACATTGACAAATGCAAAACCAATAGTATTATCTTTACCAATAAGAATTGAAAAGGAATAACAACTATATTGCTAAGCTTTGCCCCTGCCCTGAACTAACAGCCTTTCTTCCTCTAATTATGGCCATTCCTGGTATGGTTTGTCCTTGGCACAATCTTGAGTTATCTGAAACTGTACAATCCGGGCAACAACTGAGGATAACAAAACTAGCTGAGTAGAAAAGGAATACACAACAATTGCTTTCAGTACTTGTTGAGTAACAAGATAATATATATTCATCCAAAATAACAAAGAGTAGCCAGAGAATCAATTGAATAAATCACGAACAATCCACCATCAAAAAGGCTTAGTGGGTATAAAACAATGAATAGATCACAAAAAATGGTGATTAGGATCATTCTTCAATTGAGATTCTATTGGAAATTTTCTTTTAAAACAAAATCCAATATCATCAATACTGCAGCAGCCTCTCTTGTACAAAACAAGGAATATCCCCCATCCCCACCCAAATGGAAATGGGTTGGAACATTTTGTTTCATCTATGGCATAAACACCACAATAATCTGGCACCTCATCTGGGAATGAAACCTACAATACCAAGCCATATAAATTTCTAATGATCCAAAAATCAAGCTGTATCATCTTTCGTATCCTCTCCAAGAAGGTCATCATCATAAGAGACTGGGATCCTTAGTCTATCACGAACAGACACTCGTTCGATACCACCAGTATTTGTCTGCTCATTTTGCAACTGAGATATTGACTGAGAATTATCCGAAAAAGTGGCAGGAGTACCTTCCGCAAATGAACGGGTGGTTCCTGGTGAATTACCTTCCTTCTTTGGCTCCCTTCCTCGTCTATTATTTGGTGGCTTGAATTGCTTCTGCATAATGATTAAAAAAAAAAAGTCAGCACTTTATATTCACTTCAAAAATCATCGTGAAAGCTGTTGTGATATTGTAATTTTATATTCGGGAATAATAAAATGCAGCCAATGAAAGAAGGTTATGACATAAAGGAAGGTTATTTGCCTCAAACTCCTGCACTTTTTTCATTATCTCTTTGTAGGCTTTTGGTTCTCGTGCTTTAATGATATTCCATAATATGCCACCACCATTTCGACAGCGGCTGCCATCAGCAGTCATCTGACCTCCACAAGCCTGAATTGCATCCACCTGAAAATCTCACAATCAGTAAAAGGTAACTGAACTGCACAGCGGTATGTACTGGGGGAAAGTAAGAGAGAACGACTGTAACAATATTATGTGTCAGCAGACCCTTTCCTCAAGTATCAAATACCTACAAGCAATCAAGATCGCAAATACATAGAAACTAGTTATAAGATTTAATTACTTCAATAAAGATATGCCCTCTTTCTACTTTGTAAAATAGGTAAAATATATTAATGATAGAAAATTTCAGTCAGCTGTCCTTGCATAGCACTCAATCATGATTGCCCAAAAGCTATTGAGCAAGGCTAGGCAATGTTTCAATATAGGCCATTGCCAAAGCACAGCATAACATGTAACGTGCATAATGTAAACTCATACTCCTATTCCAACTTATACACACTACTAGCCTTGAAAAACACACACACACACACACACACACACACACAGCAACTTCAGGAAAGCCCTAAATCCATTGATTTATAAGGATCTTTTTCTCTAAGTCAATGGTCTATCTAGTCCTCACTTCTTCTAAACAGTTGCTACAATCACGTTGTAGAAGGTTCAATGGAATGTACATAATGAACAAATGAGAAGGGATAAAGGAAAAAGAAGAAAACAATTAACACGCAAATAAATTACCGGCCTAAAGGATAATAACACAATATGTAATAGTATGCCCACATGATCAGCTAAAAAAAAAAATCTTCCAAATGAACAGTCTATAATATATTTATGAAACAAATCTGTGGTTTTGCTTGAGAAATTTATGAATTTCTGACTAGAAAACACGATTGACACGTGCTTTCAATCAAAAAATGGTGATCTTCCAAATTAACAGTCTAAAATATTTATTTATTTATTATTAGTAATTCAGTCTAAAGTATTTTTATTAAAAAAAAGTTTGGGTTCACTTGAGAAATTTCTGATTTGCAAACTCGGTTGACACGTTTCTCAATCAAAAAACAAAATATCAAATATATTTAATCCTACCGTGAGAAATTAATTTTTACATGCATACTGACTGATAAAACAAGGGGAAAAAAAAGACATCAACGTACACAAACAGCAAATCACGAAGTGTTTCAGCCAGAGGACATCACAGCTCAGAGCACACGACTGAAATGAGCAAAATGGCTTCTGCAAGAGAAATCTGCAAGGGTAGGGAAACAATATTGAGCATCAGAAACTACGAAAGGCTGTATGGTCTTAAATAGATTGGCTAGCAAGCATTTTCAGCCCTAGGCTGGTCCAAATTCAAGCACAACCAAAATTCTCACCTTCCCTCACAAGAAACAAGCATATCATATTTGTCGACTCCAAACCGAAGGATTTATTTTCCCCTTAATATTACAATCTAAAGAAGCACCAAAAGAAGAGGCAGATGGCTCAAAAAGTAAAATGAAGTTTAGGGTATCCATAAAGCAGCTCAAGAGCAGAGACCATTTACCCAATAACAATTACAAGGTCCAGCGGTATTCAAGGAGTCAGAAGAGAGTGGATATAAAATTATATAGACGAATGAAGAAGGTTGCAAGGAATGAGAACCTCAACGAAGGCATATAACCAAGGGAAGGATGGATATAAAAATTATACAGCTGAGGGAAGAAGGTTGAAAGGAACGAGAACCTAGCAGAGGCAAATAATCAATTGGGGACCATACTCAATATTTGAAGAAGACAATGAAAGCAGCTGAAAATAATTCCACATTGCCTATACCAAGGCAAATAATAACAAGCAATAATATCAGGGTTAAGTTATAGAATTTAGTTTCTCTTATGTAATTAACCCTGAAGACAAATAATTTCATTTACTCAGAGAAACCATTTTGCTGCTTATTATAATTGATCTATTATGCTTTTCTTGAGAATGAACCACAAGATTGCGTGAAAGGTATATTACCTCTTTGATGAGATCATTTAATGCAGAAACTCCCAAACAACCTACAGCTGTATATACCATGTATGATTTTCTCTCTTTCAAACGCCTACACGTATCTAACACAAACCTGCAAGGGAAAGTTAAGAAATTTCAGGACCAAAGCATGAGCTACTAAAAATCCTTCTAAACTGAATGCACAAAATAATTTTAAAATCTTGATAAATTTGTTACACCATTTGCAAAGTTTATTGCATATAACAGCATCTCCGATTCTCCAGTGAGTGAACCAAATTTTAGCTAAAAATTAACTTACCTATTTTAGCTAGCCACCTTTCCATTGGTAGGGTTTTTCTTGTTTTTTGTTTTTTAGATTGAATCACATTGATCTTTGAGATTGTAGATTTGAGAGTTTAGTGGAAATTGGAAATTGAAAACTGCACTTTGATTTTTTATGATTCATTTCATGACAAGTTTGTGTGTGGCAACTGTTGTGGTGGTGGTGTTGCCAGAGGTGGCTGTGGTGGGGTTCCTAGCTCAATTTTCTATTGTTACGTTTTCTGGGATTGATTTTCTCAGGATCTTTGAGCTTGATTTGTTGTTTTGGAGGTGGGTTTCTAAAGTACATTGTTGCTTTTTTTTAATAGTATTTTTTTTTTCTTGAATAGCATTTTCTCAGGCATTCAGCTGCTTGGAAAATTTTCTATTCTGAAGGTGAATTTTTTTTTTTTTAATCAAGTTTGTGTTTGAATTGTGTTTGGTTGCTAAGAAAATGTAGGATAAGAGGAAGAAAATAATAAAGCTTGAAGCTTTTTGTTTTCTAAATCCTGTGCTGCCACATCATCTTTTTGTTAGGACATTGAAAAGGCGTTGACAGAAGGGGTTTATTTGGTACAGTATCAAAGTTACCATACCATATTGGTGAAAAAAATAAATTAAGGGGGTTCTAATTGCAACATCATAAAAGTTAAGGGATTCTTAGACTCTTAGTGCAATTTACCTTAAAATAATGGATGAAAATGAGGATAGAGAGCTACATTGGCCCTACACAGTTGGAGAGACTGTAGCTATTACAAAATTTTCCTAGTGGATAGCAACTAGCAAGTCTGTCGGAGCAAAATACTTGGCTAGCTCTCCAAATTTTGGAGAACAATAAAAATAAAAGTAGGCTTTGCTTTATCTATTGGAGATTCCCTAAGGAAACCTTAGGTCAGATAACATAAGTGAGAGAGCGGATAATACATTCTTCGATCATATGAAAACAGGAGCAAAGAAGAAAAATTGCATATCTATTGGATTATAAATGAATTGTTTTGCAGTTGAGTCTTGTAAACACTAAACAAATTAGAAAAAGGTAGCCAAGATTATTTGGTCATCGTGCATCACATGCCGAAGGGAACAACACTGAACAAGTGATGTGATTAAATTGAAACAACACTATAATACTTTAATCAATATGCAATGACATAAAAGCTTACTAGAATTATGAAATTCTATATTATAAACATATATGTGAATCAAGGAGCCATGTACAAGAAGTAACTAAATATAGACAGATGTTTCATTAATATAAACAAAGCAAAACCATTTCTTCCAACTTTAGCAGAACATTACCTGTTTATGTCTGTAACTGGCCTTGAGCCACCCTTCTTTCTCCTATTCTTCTTCTTTCTGGCCCGAAGCCCACGATTTTTACTTTGAGATCCTTGAATTTCTAAATTGACATCTCCACCACCACTTTGTCCCTTTTCATTACATAAATTGGGTTCCACCAACTCTCCTTCTTCAACATCAAGCATCTCAACATCATCAATGCCTTCTAAGTTATCCTCTTCATAGATGGCATCAAACAAGCTGTCTCCTCCCTCCATTAAAACAGCAATAGCTTCAAAAGGGATTAATTATTACAGTTAGACATAAATAACTTAAACATATCATTATAAATTTTTCCCAAGTAAAAAAAAAAAAAAAAAAAAAAAAACCAGCCATAAACTCTGTATTAACAAATTGCATGGCAAAGTAAACTGAGAATTGTGGGTTATAATTTTGAGCATAAAACCTCTCATACTGTGCTTTGCCAACAAGAAATTGGGCTTTGGATTTGAAAACGGGTAGGATTATTGATATTAGGAATTATAAAGTGAATCTGTCTAATTCATCCTATACAAACCAAACACTAAAGTGTCTTTGTTCTGTTGTAAAACATTCTGCTCAACTTTAAGTGTTTGATACAAAACTTTGTCCCAGCAAAACACTGTTTTAAGGAGTGAAAAGGGGCATGAAAATATTTTCATGCCTGCAGAAAGATAACATTCATCCCTCCCCGCCCACAACTTGTCCCCACCCAAATCACCGATCCCCCATCCCCACATCACCAATCACCTAAGCCACAATTCTATGTTTGCTCCATTTGGAAGCCAAGAAACTTAATAAAAACGCAAAATCAATAGAACCCATGTTATCATTTTATCCAAGCTACTTTTTTGTTGTCGGTAATTTTACACATAATGCACCCAAATTGGGTATTCTATTCTATTCTACTCAAGTCACGTATTCATACATGGCTTCGTAAATATTGTTTGAGACCAAAACAGTTGGAAATTCTTGTACTAAAATTTCTCAACAAACAGAACACAGCATTGGAAAGTTACTGATAAAGATTCAAATGCAACAATAATTTATAGCATATATTAAAAAAAAAAAAAAAAAAAAAAGACAATAGAGAGAGAGAGAGAGAGAGAGAGAGAGAGAGAGAGAGAGAGAGAGCGGAGGAGTACCTAAGCAAGAAAGATGGTTAAGGCTTGTTGTGGGCGACAGAAACAGCGTGCGTTCCGACTGGGGATTTTGGCTCAGAGAGAGAGAGAGAGAGAGAGAGAGAGAGTTCAATTAGGAATCAGGGTCAGGGTTCACTGTTCAGGAATATATGTATGTGTATTGTGTTTGTGTAAAAGGAAATAAATAAATATATATTTATATATTTATATATACAGCTGAATGGGCTTAAAAATCAAGCCCAGGCCCAAGTATGTTAAAGAAGAAGCCTGTTTTGAATCAGATATTAAAGAGAACCGTGAGTTTCAGTGTGTGAGTGAGTAAGGAGCTGTTGGGCCAGTGATGAGAGTCTCTCTTGATTGAATTTCAAGAGCTGAAAAGTTCTTTTTAATGGTTTTTTTTTTCTTTTTTCTTTTTTTTTTGAAGAATTTTTAATGGTTTTAGTTCTAGCTTGGGTTGTGTTGTTTTTTTATTGTATCGTTTCGTTTGACCAAAACAAAAAAGAAAACTGTGTATTGCTTTTAATTTTGATTATCCAAAAATTAAAAACTAATTAATTGTGTTTTTTTTTTCTTTGTTTATTTAGTTTTATGTAAATAGAAAAGGTTGATTAAAAAAGAAATCAAAGACAAAAAGAAACATCCAACACAGGAAAAACCATCTAATTATATATTATATGAATTGAATTTTTTTTTAAAAACTTTTTAGATTTTACACCTTAATCGTGTATCTTGATCCTATTAGACAATTTCTAGTATTGGCTTTTGCTAAGAAGGAAATCAAGCTTGGTGCTTTCGTAAAATGAGTTCTAAGGTCCCATTCTACCATTGCTAATCTCCTTGTCTACCACATAAGAAACTTGTCTCCATCTCTTTACCCCTTAAAAAACTTGCCCCAACTAGGATATTTCTCTCCCTCCTCCAAACCATAGCTCCCGAAACCTTGATAATGACAGGTCAAACCTCCTTTGTATGTATGGAATACAAAATTATGGACTCATTCGCCTACCTTTCTTTACTAATTAGGTATCCTTCTATGGTGTTTGAAATTTGAAATTTGAAATTCTTTACTTGCTTTACCTGTTGGATAATTTGCAGTGTTTGATATATGAGAATTCTCTCCTTACTTTACTCACCTAGGAATTTTCTCTTGGGAAGTCTCTTTTCATTATGCTATACTCTCTCTCTTTTCCATTCTCTTTGTTGGAATGCCCTAAGAAGGTTATAGGTTTCTCTCCATTTTTCTACTCCTTTTATACAAAGGGTTTGGAACTAGTGGAACTTGGTTCTTATGCATCCACATGTCTTAATTTAATTGCCAATTTGGAAGGTGTGAGTGCAATTACCAATTTGACCTTTCCCTCAATGCACATTTGGTATACTAAACATGTCACTATATGCATTGGACTTATATTTTCTACTCTTAAGGCCCAAATTTCATTGGGTCTTGGGCTTCGTTCATAGACCCACATTCTGTGGGAGCAACATCAAAAAAATTGGATCCCAACAAGTAGAGGATGCATGCGATGATGATACATACCCCTTTTTCAAGTATTTAGACAATGAAACATGTCTCATTACCTTCTCAATCTCACACTTCTTTGTTCCTATCCTTCTTCGTATGCTTAGTTAGTTTCATATACCACCGTTACTCTCTTCTCTTAGTGAAAATCTCTCTTCTTCATTAAATGTGGTTCCAATGTTCAACAAAAAAAACTCGCCTAACTTCACTCTCTTGGCTTCCCTCTACCCTCCCCTCAAGCCCTTTGTTTTAATCAAATGTTTAGACTGATTTTAGCGACAAAATTGACCTCACTTGGGTCCTCCCTCTCCATAGGCCTCGATTGTTATTTTTTATTTGATTTTTTGCTTTTGGGTGTTTAAATTATGTATGTAAATTCTTAGAGATAAATTTCATTTTCTTTGAGAGAACTCGATTTGTGTTTATGTTTGTGTCTAAATAGAGATATGACAATTCCCAAAAATATTAAATAAGTAGATCTTAAATATTGTTAAAATTCTTGACCCTAATCAAGAGACATGAGTTAAACTATCTTTATTAGACACAATAACCATTATACTTGAACGCATCTTCGTTAGGATCAACAGTTCTTTCTTCTCTAAAATAAAAAATTAAAAAGAAAAAGAAAATGGTTCAACCTTTCCTTGTATAATTATTAATTTGTAAGAATATTGCAATTAATTATATATAAAAATTTTTTATAGTTGATTATAGTTTTACCAGCTGCTATGGAAGGCGATTTTGATATTCTCCCTCCCTCCATTTCTCCCCATTCATCTCATAGTCTCTTTGTAGCTTCACCTTCACATATTGACCATGTAAGGAGGCCTCCACCAGCCGAAAAGGAGAAAAAAGATAGAGAAGGTAAAAACTGTATGGGATAGGAAGTTTGGCTAGAATACCTCCCCGAGAATATTGCCTCTCTAGTTTTATTCGATGTTCATTAAGTTGTTCTAATAAAGTCACAGGCTATCCACAGTCTGGTTTCATGAAGAAGAAGATGATGATGATGATGATGCCGATTCATGCTTCAATAGTGGTGCTCTTGAGTCTTGAGGTCGTTTTCAGTTCTTAATTAGGAGGTTGTGTGTTGTTTTGACAATTACACCGGCCAAACAGTCCCGCCTTAAATGCAAACCAGTTTTGGTTTTTTTCGCTAGTCGATAAGCTTGTTTGAGTATCTTTACCGATTAATCATGCGAAATGGCAATATGATTTTCCTTACTTATGAATGCTTAAATCTTTCTAAATTTTAAATTGAGAAGATTATGGGAAAAAAAAAAAAAACTCAAATGACACCAAAATAAGATAGTTTTATTTTCCCATGGGCAAATAGTATAGATAAAACTCAAACTCCAGATTGTTTTTTATCTTCAAGTAATGTTATATTCACAATAAATCACATGTGGTAAGTTGTTATTGATTTTAATTTAGATTCACAACTAAATTATTTTTCTGACCATTAATAATAGCTAACAAAAACTTACAACATATAACTTGTTATAAAATTGTTGTAAAAATGTTATGGATATAATATTTATCTTTTTCCTTGTATAATGCATGGCCAACTTTATCAAAGTTCGAGTGCCATGGAAAAGTCATGAATGGACTATAATAAGAATCCGAAATTAAAGACTAAATTGCCAACAAAATAATATATGTAACAGCTTTAAAATTCTAATTTAAAGAAAATATTGGGTTTGGGGTCCATTAGTGGTGGCCTCAAATTAATGCTCACATGGTCGAATATAGTTTTTGGTAGCCCATCTTCGTTATTTTAGTGGCAATGAGTTGTAAACATATCTCCCCTCTGTTTATAGATTTGATAACCACAAACTTGCCACATGAGGAAACAGAGGTTGTGGGCCAAATAGTGAGGGACCAAGCAAAATAGTTGATATAAAACCACAAACCACATGATCTGTTCATTTAGTGCTCTTGAAGCTGCCTGCTCACTAGAGTGAAGTTGCATAAAAGAAGAGCTATATTCGCTTGTTTTTGTCAATTTAGTTGAGAGGACAAAAAAAGTTAAGGGTAAATTACTTCATGAAATGACACCTTTTGTAAATGTAAATGTTTGAAAGAAATATGCAACTGCAAGAAAGTTGGTGTAATTTACTTAAAAAATGATGAGAAAGAGTGTTGAGTGTTTTCTGAGTCCTAGGAAGAGTATCTCATGACACCATCTTCTTAGAGTTTGTGGGATAACTTCAATGGATGTTAGTGTAATACTATAATTCACTTACAAAATGAAGAGGAAAGAGTATTGTGTGCTTTTCTTGAGCACAGAGGAGATATCTTATGAGATGATCTCATGAAACCACCCTTTCATAGCATGTGAATCTCAACTGTAAGATATTCAGAAGAATCTAAAAAAAGACAATTTCATAAGATATTCATGAAAAATCCTTTTTCTTATATTCCTCCCATTTCATGAAAGTTCGAATTTTCTTTGCTACGAGTCATGAAGCATGTAACCGAATTTGTTTGCTTGTAATTAACCAATCATTTATTTCACTATATTGGTAATTTATGCTTCCTTCTGACTTGAATCTGACCCATCAATAAATTTTCAATCAATTTCAAGCTATTTTGCTTTTATTCCATTAACAACTTCTGCTTCTTTCTTAATTTTGGTGCTTCAACATTTGATTTTTTCCATCTTAATTAGTTCAAATTGTCGTTGAAAATTTGCATGAGACTGTTCCTTATTAAAGGAATAAACAATATAGGGAAGGGATGCTGTTTCTTTTATTTTATCTCTCTTTCTCTCTCTCTCTCTCTCTCATAGCAATTTAAAATACAATATGATTCTGACCTAGCCAGTTAGACCAGAACAGTTAGTAGACATTTGGTTTGCTGTGATGTGTCATTGATGTGATACACATTACAATGATATAACATTAAATTTTTTGGTTTATTTTATTTTTTTCTAATATTACCAGAATCTAAAATGACAATTTTTATCACATTACCTTAATCTCATCACATTCCTAAACAATGTAATGTTGTATTTTTGTATTGAAATTATATTAATGTAAGATTACAATAATGTAATATTACGGTATAATGTAACATCACGACAGACCAAACGCCTCCTTATAGGCTTTAATCATTAACATAGGTGGGGTGAAAATTTATGATTTTCAGTGATCATGTTTACTTTGTCTAGATATGTCCAGTTTGTAATATTCATGAAAGTAAGTAAATAATTATGCACGTGTAGCATTTTATGCAGTCGCAAGCCCTAAACATTTTTGGCACCATGGTGCTGGACCCTAACGTATTCTTTCCCTCTATAGGGGCATTAGAAACATATTTGCTATTTATAGGTCTCTGCCAGTCTTACTTGAGGAGTCACTTGTTGATTACCCAAGTTGAATTTCAATATAATTAGACATGGCAAAACGAGTCAGAATTTTCTGACCCAACCTGTTTGACCCGCAACCCAATTGACCCGTAACCCGATTGACCCGTTTAAAAATGACCCGTTTTGACCCATGACCAGTTTTGACCCGTGACCCGATTGACCTGACCCGCTCGTTTTGCCATGCATACCAACGTTGAGTAAATTGAGATTGAGATGTAATTCTTATAAAATATTTACTTATTCTTTTTTACTTAATATGTTATGTACTTTATTATAGTTTGTCATTCTTTATTTGTCACTTTCATTTTCTCTTCCTACTTTAAATAGATTGAAGATTATACCAAGATTAGTTTCTAGAAAGCTGGAACAAGAGTTGCACCAAATTTTGGTATCAAGTATTTAGTGGTAATTGATAAATGGTAACAGTATCACCAGTGAGAATCTAATCACAATTAAGAAACTCATAAACAATTGACAGATTGCATCTATTTCAAAAAAAAAAAAAAAAAAAACTTGTTTGACAAATACGGGTCAACTTGACCGGACTCGCAACCCGACTTGACCAGTGACCCGATTGACACGCAACCCGATTAACCCGTTTAAAAAAATGACTCGTTTGACCCGTGACCCGTTTAACCCGCAAACCCGATTGACCTGACCCGACCCGCCCGTTTTGCCATGTCTAAATATAATGCTACAAGGGTTAATTCTTATTTCCCAAGCACTGGTTCACAAATTGTCAACACTCAATATAATACAACAATACTCTTTTCTAAATTACCGATTGTTTTGAAATTAAGCTTAAACCATTATAAAATGGTGATTTAATAATTTACTTTTGTAACATTCTTAATGATTAAATTTACGGCCTCTTTTTATTTTAAAATTTTATAATGGTTTTTTTTTTTTTTTTTTAACTTCTCGTATATGGATGATAATACGTAATTGAGGATTACGAAATTTGAAACAATAGCAAGCTGATTGGAATTTTGCGAAAATTTGTTGAAGTGTTTACATCAAGTAAATCAAAATCATTTCCCCTTAAGTCGGTTTGTTTGCCATGGTACAGTTTGATTGTCATTCCCAACTAATGTAACATCACCTTTCACCAAAGGTCGAGAATTACACAAATCAGAAACAATTGAGGCTCAGATGCAACATTCTACCTAACAGCAATACTTAACCTTATGTTTTTGATATGTACAGTTGGTCAATTTGGTCACTCACTTTACACGTACTGACGATTTAAAAAATAATAAGATAAGCAAAGGCTGGCTGATCATGGGAATATAGTAGACAATATTTTAATTCCATTACATCATGTGATAGTGCCCAAACAGTTTTTATTATTGGCTGTTGTTCTAGCCACATGTGTTTGGATTTTAGGCTTGTAGCCTCTTTAAAAAAAAAAAGAGTATGAGTTTCATCTTTCATGGTTCCCTCACTTTTGGGCAACCAATGAAACTTACTTTCAATGTATGAGTTTCTATATATAGATTTTAGATTAAATTATTTTGATTGCTTGGACATTCTCTGTAAGTCTTGGTACCCCACCATGACCAAATCTCTCCTTATCTCTCTGTCCTAGCCTCCTAATCATGGCCATGATGTACATGCATTTTTTTTTTTTTTTTTGGTAAAAATGATGTACATGCATATATATATGGCATGCATGTTCTCAGCTAACAAGGTTGCAAGGGAGACAGGACCTTTTAAAAGCCTTTCAATTAATACATTTTAAAGGGAAAAAACAGTCAATCATTTTTCTTTGTTGGACAAATATATATATATATATATATATATATATATATATATAAAGCTAATAAGAAGAGAGGGATATATGATATCTCTCTTTTACCAGAACTGTTCTAACGGGCTAGTTATCTACAATGAAGTATGAGCAAACCAATCTAAGAACTTGCCTTAACAGCTAACCCATTAGATTTAAAATATGATGAAGAAATTAACTGTCCATCATATACAGTCACAGTGGGATCTTTGATTTTTAAGCTATATACAAAAGGAGTTGGTGGAGCTTTTGGGGGACTGCAATGACCACGGATGTCTTTTTGTAAACACTTTTTGAGTTATTTGGAACTTTGGGTTATTAAGGAGGTATCAACATTGGCTTTGAATACCTTCTCAAAAAAAAAAACATTGGCTTTGAATAATATTTTTTCTAGTTCTACAGCTTGTAATTCTTTGGTTCGGTTTTGAATGAAATTGTGTGTGTGTGTATATATATATATTAAAAAATAAGTTCAATCTTAACATTATACATTTGATCTATGCAAGGGTCAGGAACTTCTGCAGCAATGCAGTACTAGGTTGAGGCATTATAGCATAATTTTATGCTATAGTCACGGGACCCTCAACCTCCACACTTCCCACTTTTTGATGAATTTGGCGAAGGTAAATGAAAATATAATAAAGCTACAAACACAGCAATTTTACAACAAAATGTAATAACTTGCCACTTATACTTTGTTGTATAATTGTTGTGTTTGTAACACTACTAATGTAAGTAAGTCCAATTTGGGAGGTAACCCCATGCTTAAGTCAACTACGCACTTTTTTTTCAAAAAAAAAGTCAACTACTCACTTACACAGAAATTTTTATTTTTATTTAAAAAGTCACTTATCATATATAATATATTAAATTCGAAACAAGTGAAATCCAAATTAGCTTATAATTGTAGTCTAATTTTGGGCAAGTGTCTATTTTAATTTTCTTAATTTAGTGTTATGTGACTCATTCATAATACTTAATATAAAAGCTGAAATACCACCTCATCATCACTACTTTTCCAGTTGTAAGCACAAGTTACAACCTATTACAGTAATTATATGTAAAGACAAGTTATATTTTTCCATTCTAAATTTTTGCCTCATTTTCAATGTCTCCAAACTATCAATTTATTCAATGGATGCCCCAATTAATGAGAATTGTATCAATATTTCTCATACCGTCTATATCAAAAGTTGAAATTAGACAAAAATTATAATTTTTTCGTTGCAACAAAAAAGGTAATTTCATATTTACACCGAATTTCCATCTCATGTAATACCCAATTTTGACAATAGGTTTAAATTGGAGTATTAATCAAGCAAACTGATAGTTTGCCCGAAGAGGGAAGAGGGAGACATTGTAAACAAAATAAAAGTTTAGCGTAGAAAATGTTATTTCCCCTATAACTAAATAAGTTGCATATTTCCATCGATGTATTGAAGCCAAAACACAAACAGGCCAAGGAAGCTCAATTTTTCTGATGAGTTTTTAAATGCCAAATCCAATTTCCTACTAAGGTATAAGAAAAATTGGGTTCATCTTGTTAGTCTATTGCTTTATTTATTTATTTTTGATAATTTGATAGTTACGCCGGGCAGTGGAGGAATAAACTCTTGATACCTTGGAAAGACCAAAACGTAGCAATTAATTGAGCTTTAAGTCCTTTTATCTTTTCTATAAAAAAAAAAAATTAACCTTTGAGCTATAACGCTTTTGGCTTTGTTAGTCAATTGCTAATGCTCTTAATAGATTGATAATTTTACATATCATTTTATGATTGGAATTGGGTAATGTCAGCTCAAGACCTAAGCCTAAGTCCCCCATTACAAAATGATTCTACACCCTTTACAAAAAGCCCCACCTTATAAGAAGGCTAGGATTTTATGATCATAAGTGATTTAAAAAATATAGTGCATTATTATTATCACCTCCAAAATATTAGACCAATAGAAACTCAACCTAATTGAAATCCTAAACTATTTTGGAAAAAAAAAAAAAATTGTTCTAAGTATATCAAAGCTAAGTTTAGATTGCACTAAAAACAACCCACATATGCGTTTGGCCTTTTTTCCCTTGGTCCCGTGCACTATTCACGGGACTTGCAAGTATGGAAAAATACAAATTTTGCTTTAAAACTGGTCCCACGACACTATTTACATATTTAAAAATTATTTTGTTACAGCATTTTCAGCAATAAGTTTTCAATTTTTAGTAATAAGCGATATCCAAATAAACCCCAAATCATCAATGACAAATAATTTTCTCTAATGGCTTGAGGATTTAAATTTTTGAACCCAATATCCGACGTGGTAGATTGTCAACATTAACATCTAATCTCCCACATTGTCATACACCAACAATGTGTGTGTGTGTGTATCTTTCTTAGCACCAAAATCAAAATTGAAAATTATATTACAACTTTACTCAATCATGCATCACCCTATACAAGATAAAGTGAACATTTAAACAAAAAAATTCTTTTTTTTTTGGGTTAAATTTTATGCTTGAACTATGATAAATTTGATTCTCTATATGAAATTAACCATAATCTATTTATCTATATGTATATTAAAAGTCAAAACTTAGAGAAAATCCAATTAGATTTTACAATTGAAGTTTAATTTTGCATCTTAATTTATTTTATTTTAGAAGAGAGTTTTATTTCTTAATTTTGGAGTCAAGTGTGGAACCACATCATAAATATTCATTTAAGTGAGTTATTGAGTACAAAAACTAAAGAGTTCAGAATTAGTGAACATTAAAAAAAAAAGTGCTTCACAATTATAAAAAAAAATAATAATAAGAAAGCACGAACAAGTTACATTTTCTACCTTATAATATTTTTATAGGACTTTTTAAAGTGTTATAAGATTGACTATCAATAGTATTTAAATTATATATGTAAAAATTATACTATATATCTTAACATATATTAATGTATATGCATGAGGTTACATATACATGGATATACATTATATTTTAACGTATAATCATGTATATGTAATGGGGTTAAGACGGAACGTGGAAGTTCCCTCCTGTAGCTAGCCTAAGGGTATTAGCCTTCTCATGAGGCTAGGGTGAGGCCTGTTGTCACTCTGGATTGTAGTAGCTATGGCTCAATCTAACATTTCCTAGTAGATGAGTGTCCCAATGGTCACGTCCATGAGGGTCCGCCACAATAGTTGCCCCCGCTCACCAATTTTAGTTAATAAAAAAAAAAAATACACAGAATTACAAGCTAGTTTGGTTAATATCAATCACCAAATTATGTGTTTAATTTATCAAATCAAACATTGATTTGATTAGAATTAAATAAATTTATTTAAATATAAAAGTTCCACTTAAATTTATCGTTTTAGGCTTTAAACTGTATCGAACTGAGAGCATCCACATCAGTTTGGGTATAATCTTCTACAATACAAAAACTCATTCATTTTACACATTTTGGCAAAAAAATCACCCACATCAGTGGGTGTAAAGTTGTGTAAAAATGTGCAAAATCATCCACGAGTTGTAGTAACTGTGTATATATACATGGTTACTGTAGTCTGTAGCTCGTCTATCCCTTATTTTATTATTTCACGTTCACTCGTTTTTTTCTCTCACTTCTCCGTGCTCAACAAACTCAGTAGCTGCTCAACAAACTCACTTGCTCAAAAAAAAAAAAAACACACACACACAGAGACAAAGTGGATCGAAGTGTGGATCGGAGCTTGTGGATCGGAGCTAGGGAGATGTGGATCGGAGTGTGGATCGGAGCTTGTAGATCGGAGCTAGGGAGATGTGGATCGGAGTGGATTGGTGCTTGTGACCGGGATGTGGATCGGAGTGGGTCTTGCTTGTGGATCGGAGCGGATCGGAGCTAGGGAGATGTGGATAGAAGTGGATCGGTGCTTGATCGGAGTGGATCGGTGCTTGATCGGAGTGGATCGAAGCTAGGGAGTCTCGGATTTGATCGGTGCTTGTGGATCGAAGTGAATCGGGTCTTGATCGGAGATGTGCTGATCAGGTAGAGATGGGAGAGAGAGCAAGAAATCAGAAATGGGTAGAGAGAGGGAGAGAGATGGGTATAGAGAGAGAGAGAGCAAGAAATCAAAAATGGGTAGAGAGAGAGAAGCGCGCGCGTACATGAGAGGAGAGAAATAATAAAAAATTTGAGAAAATTGATTATTTAATTAAAAGAGGTGATAGAATAGATGAACTGATGTGGGTGTTTTGTAAAAGTAAATGTGTAAAATAGAAAAAGTAGGTTTTTAATGTAAAAATAGATGTGTAATGTACGGACACAATTATTCGGGTTGGGCCTTTGAACAGAATTGCTTAGGGCCCAAACGATGGAGTGTCCTTGAAATGAATTTGTAAAGAGAGTGGGTTGAAGATCACTTGACTGAACACGTATGGATTAAAGGCCCAAGTATGGTTGTGACCAGATTTGTATTAATATGATATCAGAAAGATACAATGTTCTGCTCGGCATAGTCCGAGGAGTATCCTTATACAAGTGTTAAGAATATTTCTCTTTCTCTCTCTTTCTCTCTCTTCATTCCTCCAGAAATGTTCCCTCCTCCCTTCTTCCCTCGCTTCCAGCTCTATTTATACGTCAGTTCCCCTCACGTGCCAGTAGGTGGTTCCCTTTGGATACTTGTCCCATCAAGGTTACTATTCAAACGTCTATTCTTCATTAATGCGGCCATGATGTTAGCTGCAGGGTCATAAATGCGGTTGCAGCAGTCTTTTATAAAATATCTCCTTATTGCCACCTGCCCCTTATGGTCTATAAACGTTAGGGGATTCCTCGGAAATACCTGGGCCGGTGCTGGAGTATTCTCCTTCACGTAGTTTGTACGTCAGAGGGGAGTTAGACCAGGTACTTCTTTCATAACGGGGTGTCCTCAGACGAGTGGCCTCCTCGGACAGGCCCGTGACCCATTATCTGGTATTGGGTCTTTTACCCTTACATGTAAAATGAAAGAACTGATGTGGATGCTCTGACCTTGGAATCGTGTGTATGGATCTGTATTTAATGAAATCATAATATTACACGAAATATGATTAACTATTGCTTGAAGAAATTTACTCTATAATCTATATGCAATTATGTCATACCCCTGAGGCCTTTACCTCTTCCACTTGATGGAGCCATTGAGGCTTGTACAACTAACATTAAAAGCAACACAGTAAGTATAGGGCACATCTTTTCGTATTTATGGTGTAACTGTCTAACTTTTGTTAGTAGCTGATAAATCTTAATTATAATTTTTTTTTAGATAGTTTCAACTGATGACGTTCACTCTTGATAATATTTCTTTATCATCAAATCAAGACACCAATCTTTTTTGGTGTAGGCGAGGATTGAACCCTAAATTTTTTAGTGACACTGCTTCAGTGAGAAAAATAAAAGAAGTTGGTTGAGGGAGGTTAAATTGGAAAGAGAGAGAGGAGATCTATCATTTATAAATAAATTACAAAAATGTTTGATTATTATTCTGTATTTTAAAATTAAACCCCCTAATTAATTGTTATGCATGTTTAATGGTTGCAACCGTGTGGCATGTGTCATACTTAAACTAAAATACTAAAATGGATAAACATTCATTTTATTGATATGACAAAATTTTAGAATATGACGTCAACTATATAATGATTAAAAAAAATTTTCTATAATGATTGTTCTTATCATCATAAGATACTAATTGGTTTGTTTGTATTGCGAGAGACTACTAAATTTTCAAACTTGCTAACTTGTGGCTAGCCAGTTGTATAGAAGAGGCATTAATAAGAGCATCTGCATCTCAAATTCTAATTCTACTCTATTTTACCATTCTACTCTATAATGATTGTTCTTATCATCATAAGATACTAATTGGTTTGTTTGTATTGCGAGAGACTACTAAATTTTCAAACTTGCTAACTTGTGGCTAGCCAGTTGTATAGAAGAGGCATTAATAAGAGCATCTGCATCTCAAATTCTAATTCTACTCTATTTTACCATTCCAAAAAGCCACTTTATCAATTATACAATACAGTTTTACAATACTCCCACATCCCAACTTTTATTTTACAATATAACACATTAAAATAATATAAATTATACAATAAAATAATATAAAAAATCTATCTCTCTTCTCTCTTCATCTCTGTAATCTTTCCCTCTTCTCATCCACCCACCACCAACCCAAACCCAAAACAACCACCCACCAATACTTGAAAAAATCCTTGATTTTTGTTCTCTTCAATGCCAATTCAGCCATACTCACAAAAAAAGAAAGAGCAGAGATAAATTCAACCACCATCCATAACAAACCCATGCCCAATTCAACCATATCCACCTCTTTCTCTATGCATCGGTCACCCAAAAAAAAAAAAAAACTAGAAGAGCCCAGAACTCCAAACCCACGCAACCCACCCACGGCAACCCCCATGGCAACCCTATACCCACCTCTTCCTCTATGCATCAGTCACCAAAAAAAAAAATTTCCAAAACCCAGAACTCCAAACCCACGCAACCCAACCACGGCAACCCCACGCAACCCACGGCAAACCCTTACCCACCTCTTCCTCTATGCATCGATCACAAAAAAAAACGCAGATTCTAGAACTCCAAACCCACCATTAAACCTCGCAACCCCTACGCAACCCACTGCAAACCTATACCCACCTCTTCCTTTATGCATCAATCACAACAGAAAAAAAAACCCCCGAGAGGGCACAAAACCCCAACATCGACGGAGCTTCGTTCTGTGATAGGATGGCTCCAACACTAGGAGTGAGCAAAACTTCACCGGAGCCGACCCAACCGACTGGCGCCGACGAAACCGTCCCGACTGTAGCGCCGACCGAATGAGTCGAGGCCGGCGTTCAGACTTCGCCCTCCGTTCCGATGCCGGTGCGGTGAAATCATCGGATTGAGAAATCTGAAACCGCAACTCTGGCCGAACCGAACCTATACTATACTTCTCGTTCTGATTTTTTTTTTTTTTTTTTGTTATAAAGCTGATAAACGACGTCGTATCAATGTATGGTGTTATTTAAAAAGACAAAAGCAAAATGGTGCGTTTTATGCTTAGTTTTCAGATTCTCAGAGTATAAATTCATATTTTTCACTCATAATCTTTTAACTCTCTCTCTCGCTCTCGCCTCTCGAGTCTCGCCTGAAGCAGAGCAGCAGAACTGCAGAAGCAGCAGAACAACGGTAAACTTCTTTGTGTTTTACTGTTTTTCCTTTTCATTTGTTTGGGAAAGCTAAAAGCATGAATGATAAAGTATTTAAGTTGGTTTGAAACTTTGAATGTTTAATTAAGTTTGGCTGAGTCACTGAGTCAAAACTTCATTTGTATACACACTTCCCTCTAACCCGAAAGGTAGAAACCATGGTGTCTGAGTGTCTTTCTATTTTGTGGGGGGTCCAACACCAGAGTCCAAGATGAAGTAGCTGCTTTACTGCTTACATAGTTACATTACATATATAGATATAATATTATATTGAGGTTGGATCACTGGATGCTTACATATATAATATTAACTATTTATTAAGGTTGGCTGTTCAGTGTTTCGTGTTTGTAGAATTGTGTAGCTGCTGACATTTATAATATTATATATATATATATATATATATATATATACACACACAGATGCTTCATATATAAATAATATAATATTAACTTTTCAAAATAAATAAGATAATATTTTAATAAGGTTGGCTGTTTGTAGCTGCTTTGCTTACATGTATAATAATATAATATTATATAAATAGTACATAACACGGAAGCTTAGTTACTTACATATATAAAGAGTATAATATTAAGGTTGGCTGTTTGATTAAGGTTGTGATTTACTGATTTTATATAAGACTTTAAATAGTGGACTGTAAATTGTTGGAAAGATTATTATATTATATAGTCTAATAAGTATCCGGTAAGCCCCCCCAAAAAATAATATAATATAAAATAACTATGTCATTAGTGTTTGATTGAGTAATGTATATTGTTAGTGTTTGAGATTGAGTATTTTCTTTTGCTTTTGTTTTGTGTGTGACTAGATTTTTGATGGCTTGCTAAATAAAAAAACTATTTGTATTTACTTGAAATCTTGAACAGGTTGATATATTGATATTGGGCTTGAAAGCCCGATTTTTTTATTATTAAAAAAAAGTTTTTTTTTTAATATTTTAAACCGACCATACTGACTAAACCGACCGCAAAAAACCGCACTGCTATAGGTTGGAAAACCGACCTTAGGCGGTATGCATCGATTCCAATTATGAAAAAACTGATCTCTGTCGATTTGGTAATAAATTTGAAAAAAAACCGCCCCTACCGAACCGCGCACACCCCTATGGACCAACACCCCTCATCGACGATTGCTTGTACCGAGTGAAGCCGCCGAAAACGATGATGGATCTATTGTTATTTGGCCTCAATATCCTTGGCGTCATCAACGAACTTTCGTTGGAGAGAGAGAGCAACTTGGCGTTGGCAGCGATGGCGAGATAGAAATGGGATGAGAGAGCTCAAACCGTGTGAGAATAGCTTCAGTGGGAGACAAACTTGGAGTGGAGAGTCAGGGAACAGTAGAGGTAGAATAAAATATTATTTTTTTTTTTTTTTTTTTTACAATCTTGCTACAGTGCCATTCTATTTTTTTACAATCTTGCTACAATGCCATTCTACATGTAGAATGGCACTGTAGCAAGATTGTAAAAAAATTTACAATTTTAGCATTTTGCAATTCCGGATTCAGTAGGTTTTTAAGGGACAAATGGTAAATAAACTCAAGATATGGCATTTAGTATTTCGTATGTAAATGCTCTAAGTCTATAAAACAGAGAACCTACTAAGAAATAGGGGCTCATCTTTTTTTTTTAATGGAAAAAAAGGGGTTCATCTATATATACGAACTGATATTACTTTCATGGATTTTTCAAATGCAACAAGAGAAAGTAAATTATTAGAGCTTGTTTGGTTTAGGTGTTTTCATCACTCAATACTCAGTTTTCATCACTCAATATCCAAGTTTTGTGGGTCCCACAACAAGATGCATTGTTTGGATTAATTTTGAGTTATGGTTTTCATCATCCAATCACTCAAAAAATTGGATGTGAGTTACCAAAACTGAAAACAGTTTTAAGTTGTTTTTAAGTTTTGAAAACTGATACTCAGTGGCAATATAAGTAAATAAGGTGAGATCGTGGGCCCTTCGCCAGTGCAATGTCACGTCTTCTTCTTCTATTTTTCTTCTTTTCTTTTCTTTTCTTTTCACTTTCTGGGTTTGGTTCTTTCTTGTTCTTTTCTTTTTTTCTTCTTTCCTTTTCTTTTCACGTTGGTTTCTGGGCTTGGGTTCTTTTTTTTTTTTTTTTTTCTTCTTCTTCTTCTTTTCTTTTCTTTTCACTTTCTGGGTTTGGTTTTGTTTTTTTTTTTTTTTCTTCTTTTCTTTTCTTTTCACGTTGATTTCTGGGCTTGGGTTTTTTTTTTTTTTCTTTCCTTTTCACTGGGTTTCCATTCCTTTTTTTTCTTCTCGAGTTCGTTGAAGTTGTCGCTGTTGATGCCAAAGTTGTCGCCGCTGTTGATGTTGCTGTTGATGTTGCTGTTGCTGCTATTGTCACTGTGGGTTGTAGCGGCTGTTGTTGATGTTAACATGGATAAAGAGAAAAGCAGAGAAAAACAAGGAAAAACGAAGAGAAAAACAAAGGGGAGAGGCAGGGGAAAAAGAAAAAAAAAAGGAGAGAGAAAAGTTAATTGACATTGGGTCAGTGTGTGGATCCCACAAACAATTGAAAAATATTGAGTAATGATAAGTGAGTGATGGTGCCAAACGGAGTGGGGTGTAGGAAGTTGGGTATTTTAAGTGATGAGTGACGAATGATGAGTGATGAATGATGAGTGATGAGTGACGAAAACTGAATGATGAGTGATGAGTGACCATTTTTTTAAATTAAACAAGCCCTTAATAATCCAAAGTTGGGTGGGTGGGGTTGTGACCGGCCTTTAAGCTTACTAGCCTTCCAGCTATCTTTGCAAAATGCATAGGTCAATTCCTTGTATATAAAGTGTCAACAAAGATATGTCTCCTGCAACTACTTTCAGTATACTTTTGTTTTTATAAACTCTTGCTTAGCCGTATATGAGAGAATGACAAAAACTTTTCTATTTGAACCCTCAATAGAGTAAACAAGGTGGTGTAAAATAATAGGAAATGCCAAATTTATCATTAATTTTATTACCTAAAAAAAAAACTTACAAAAAACGCGATGATAAACATTATTGGTTGTCTGAATTATATATATTTTTTTATTAATAACATGTCAATTTGTAATTTTTAAATAGTAAAATTTATAATATCTATAACACCAAAGAATATAGTTTTGACTAAAAGTTTTATAACTTAATTGATTGACAATTCTTAATGTTTTTGTTGAAAACATCTAGCGTTCAAAATTTTTTTTTAACTGCCAAATTGTAAAAAAAAGAAAAAAGAGAAAAGAAAAAAGTATGTAATTTTGAAGTAGATAAGGTGGTCCATTGTTTTTACTAAAATACATGTGACGAGGGAATCGCCTAACTAGTGTATGTGGTGGCGTGTATGTGACGATATTACTTACTATTCTCAATGGGCGCACTTCCCAAAACATAGGATGGATGGGTTTTCATTACTAGAGTTAAAGGAGCTATGTTACTGTTATATTTGAAAATTGGACGAGACGAGATTATTTTAGTAAAAGTGCTAGTACAGTGGGTATTTTAGAAAAAAAATTTTCAGATTTTTTTTATTTTTATTTTCCTTCTTCAAATGAATAGTAAAAAATAATAATTTTTATCTTATTTTTCTCCTTCTATTTTCCATCATCTTTATTTTTACTTCAAACGAACGAACTCTTAGAAATATAATGAGACAAATTACTTTATTGACATATAAAGAAAAACCATTATATTACGGATAAATGATTTAGATACATTTTATTGTAAAAGATTTGTTAGTATAATTATTTAAAATTATAAGAAATATAATGATTTTTCTTATAAGTGAGACCCTGCACCTTTTGGTGTATTTTTACATTCAAGATTTAAATTTCACTTCTTTTGTTGTAACTATTAAATTATAACAAAATATAATTCGATTAATTGGTGCCTTTAGTATATTTGTTAATGGATTATTTTGAAATTTTTTTTAATTTTTATACCATTTTTATGGAAAATATCAAAAAAATCAATTTTTTTTTTCATTAAAAGTTTTTTCAAAATATTTCATAAATCAATGTACTTAGGGCATCTTCTAACTTTTTCAAAAAAAAAAAAAAAAAAAAAACTTTGAGGAATGATTGATTTTATCAATTGGGTTTGTCGATCTTCAAGAAAATCTTCATCATAGATATGATCAACAACGAAATGAAAAACATAATCAAGTCCAACCATGGGAGGACACGAGTCACACAACCATTGTTAAACTTCACCAGTACTTCAATAGAGGACCATTAATCTTTGTTGACTTCAACAACACCGTGTTTGAGATTTTTTTTTTTTTTTTTAAGAATAGAATTGAATGGTATATACAAATCATTACAAAATGGAAGGTAATGAAATTGAATATAATATAACTTTCTTTATTTTAAAGAATAGAATTGAATGAAATAAACAAATTTATAAAGAATGGAATGTAATGAAATTGAATATGATATAATTTTTTAACCTGTTTAAGAGTTCATGAAATGAGGAAGGAAAATGCTACAGTTTATAACTACTATCATACCACTCACCTATTATTATACCAGTCACCTTTTGTTTGTTGCCCCTCAAAATAGGAAATAATATAGAATAGGTACTTTTTTTTATAGTTATTCTATTCCTTTCTATTCTATTTATTCTTACTAAATCTTAAACAAGGAAATGAATAGAATATTCTTAACAATTCTATTTTAATCTACTTCACTCCATTATTTTCTCCTCTTTTTTTTTTTTTCTTTTCTTACACCCCGCCCTAATGCCATGTTCAAATATTTATAAAAATAAATTTAGTCCATAAGTATGTTAACCGTTAGGGATAGTTACAACAACAACAATAACAAAGTATTAGTCCTAAAAATCTGGGATTGACTGACTATAGATTCTCAACAAATTAGTTAGAGTTGGCTGCATATATTCTTTTCCTCTATTCTATTTTATTTGTAATCATACTCTCTATTACTTTCTTAATTAACATGTATTTTTTTCCTAATTTCTACTAATGTTTTTTTTTTTTTTTTTTTTGTATTCTCACTTTCCTTTAAATATGATTAAACTATCTCAAGTGACTCTTTCATCTTTATATCAATAAGGACTATCCTTATTTTTAAAGGGAGTCATCGGTATGAACTTATCAACCCAATGTCACATGACGAAAATTGGTATTACCACATGTATTATCAGGGTCTTGATGGAGCTATCATTGTAGGCACAACACATTTGTTGAAGTGTCACTACTTAAAATGCTCAACCATTATCAAGCATTAGATAAGGCGATATGAAAACTCTTAATACCAAGTCACTGATACGTCTTAAATTTATGGGATACCTGATTCACATAAATCTTTTTGTTAGCCAAAAAAAAAAAAAAAAAAAACAAAATAAAGACAATAACAAGGGAAAAAAAAAAAAGTTAAGAAAGAAAGAAAAGAAAAGATAGAAATAAAAGCAAAAGAGAAGAGATGACATGGACGGTGCCACCCGTCACCGTATCTTTGCCTTAAAATAACGACTCTCTGTCTCCCCATATCCATTTCCATTTTCACTCACAAACTCATTTTCTCTTTTCTTCCGTTCTCTTCATTCTTCACAACACAATCATCATCATCATATTTCATTCATTCATGTTCTCTCTCTCTCTCTCTCTGAAATTACAAACAATCCAATCCTCAAAAGCCTAAAAAGTTAGAGAGAGAAACCCCATAACATAACGCACAGCAATAATTCACTTTTCTTTACAACTCTCTCTTTTCTCTTTCTTTATTGCCAGCTCTGCAAGCTCGTCCTTCCCCCATCACATAACATAACTCCCATTCTTTCCTCTTTCTCACCTTCCCATCATCACTGCCACACCACCACGATCTCAGGTACCCTCTCAATCACACTGTCACTCTGATCAACTTTTTTTTCTGCCAGATCTCTTTCCTAACGTACTTGTAATTCGATCGCCTTCTTTCATCGTTTTTCTGATTTATGATCACGTTTCTTGATCTGGGTCGTTCTTAATTTCTTATAATTTTAATGGGTTTTCGTTGTTTTTAATTTTTTATTTATTGCGTTTTTGTATTCAGTTTGAGCTCTGATCTGATGGGGTATGTGGGTTTTTGTTGTTGTTTATCATTGGTTAGTTGCTTGATCATCTATGAACTTTGTTATTTGTCTGATACTTGTTTGATCCAGCCTTTATGTGTTATTGTCCTCACTTGAATTTATGTTGTAACTTGAATGGTTATTTGTAAAAGTCTGATAGGATGGCTTTTGTATTTGTGATATAGATGGTTGATCATGAAACTGAGTCAAAAAAAAAAAAAAATCAAGGAGATCCAAACATATTGAGCTTTTTGCATTGGAGTAAATCCAGTGATTTATAATTGTTTTTGATTATGATTAGAGTTCAAGCCTTTTAGCGATGGCAAGTGCCTTCCACCAAAAGCAGATAGTAGTTTCAAGTTTGGGAATCAACCTCTCAAAAAAAAAAAAAAAAAAAAAGAGTAAGGCTGCCTACCAATCACCTTTCCTAGACCCAACGAAAGTGAGAGTTTTGTGTATTGGGTACGATAGTTTTATCAATGTATTGTGATCAAGGCATTATGGGTCAGTCTTGAATAACATAATTGCTAGATTATCCATTCTGGATTGGAATCTCAACGTAGCCATGTCATGTATAGTCATTACTGCTCTAATCTATTTTCAAGATTTTTGGTGTTATGAGAGTATTTGACAGACTTTGAAGACATGGATTCCAACATTGATTTTGAGCGAGCTTTTCTAGGGATGATATGATTTGTAGGGTGGTTATGTAACTTAACTATCAAAAGAAAAATGGGATGATATGATTTGCAGCGAGAATGGATTGAGGGTCATCCTTAACACGGGGAACTTTACAACTTGGTTTCATTGCATTTTGCTTCAAGCGGTAATGTAAGATGGTAGGCAACCTCTAGACATGGCTTTGGTGGCTCTTGTTTACTTGATATGGGAATATGCATATTTAGTTTCAATAATAGATTGGTTGCCGAACTGTCTGGAGTTTCCAAGGATATATTCACATTAAGAAGGGTCATCATTTATGCTACTAAATAAGAATGCTTGTTGTTGATTGTTTGATACTTATACTTCAATTCAATTCTTTGGTAAGATATGCATGCGGGATGCATGGTGAGAAAACACTCAAAATATAATGTTATTAGTTGACAGTTCTCTTGATGGGAGTAGTTCACAAGTTGGTCTTGGGATATATATGTAGAAACGTGAAATTCCAATGATGACACTGACTCTGGATAAAAATTCCTTCTGGATCATGTGTCTTTTAATAATTAAAAGAGGATGAGCTAAGTATGAAATCTTTGGAAGGACCATTATGATATTGGGACTTGGATCATAAAGATATCATGATGTGAATAGAACATCTAAACAGTTGCTCTTCTATTAAAAGAAGTTTTTTCATAATGAATAAGTGGCTCGAATTGGTAGAGCAACTGGTAGAATAGCTGTGGAGTAGCATATAAAAGAGAGAGCAAGAAATAGAGGTAGTATTGGAGTATGGAAGCTATGGGAGTTATAGGACACTGTGATCTTGCTCAAGCATAATTCCATATGATTGCTTTGTCATGCATATAGGGCCATGTTTAGGGTATGAAGAGGTGGAATATTATTATGTCTTAGCTGATATATCACTGTGAATGGAGGGCCATTGAAAAAGCTAAGAGACAGCTGAACTTTGAAGAGCAATATCTTGGAGAATATTTAGGGTAGGAAAGCCAACTATTGTGGATTCTATTCATGTGATGAAGAAAAGGGGAGAGTTCTCTTCAGCACTTATCAAAGAAGAAAAAGAAAAGGGGAGAGTTCTCTAATATCAGCCTACTCCAAGATGACTTGTGACAAATGGCAGAGTAGGCAAGGCTGGTGCAGAGCAGGGAGGTTATGGTCCCCTGCATTTTAACATTCCCAATAATTACTTGTTAAAAAATATTTTATTATTGCTTTTAACATAATTGCCCCACCCCCCCTCCCAACCCATGCTGGATTTCTTGATTATTGTACTTTCATTTGATCATCCTTACAGTATATGATTTGTATACTGTTACTTACCTAATATATATATATATATATATATATATATATATATAAAATTGCCTTCCCCTCCCCAAAATTTTTAAAATCTTTTCCACCACTTGATATATTCCACTTTGGCCCCTCTTAGAAAATATTTCTGGCTCCCCCATTGCTTCTGATTTTGACGAACCAGACATGAGGTAAAACGTAATCCAGATTTAAGATTGCAAATCCAATGCAGATGCAAGACCCCGACAGTAAAGAATTGAGATGTTTGAATTCCAATCATAGTGTATCAGACACAATGCAGCAGTTAGACATTAACACTTATGCATGTGCTTGTTACAAAATAGTGATATGGCATAGCGGTACATGTGTTTATTATGGAGGGTTTCTGTATGTGAGTTTTAGTAATTTATTATTTCAACTTAATGAGGATATGGGCTGAACCCAGAGGTGGTATATACTAGCAGTTCATATGAATTATTATGAGAGGATCCACTTCCAATAATAATAACTTTCATAGAGACAATATATATGGTTTATGATCTCTATGAAGTTTTCTTGTAGTATATTTGCTGATCCACTTTTGTTTCTGACTAATTGAAAATTTAGTTGCTTTTTTGGCTTGGGCCATTCTTAATTCTTTACCTTGATGTTGCAATTGCACAAAATGAATTTATTTTCTGTGAAACTGTTACTTTGTTGTGATCTCTGTATGTAGTGGAACCATACAAGCAAAATGAATATAACATGATGCCTATTTTTTTTTTTTGAAAAGTAAGACATTTGTGCCTGATTGTATTTACAATCTGCTAATTTTTCCCTTGTTTTTATTTCCTTTTTATTTTTATTTTTCCCTTATACAATCCTCTCTTTTCTGTAACCTCTGCTTATCTAATGTGGTTAATAGAAATTTAGACTGTTGGTAGCTACAGAACATAGATAGTAGGCTTCTGATTCGTTGAGTTTGTTCTTGACATCTATTTGATCTCCGCATTTCTTCTCTTGTGCAGTTGAGTCTTGTGGAATCTGTAGACTACCAAAACACTGGAGTTTAAAGAACATCTTTTTTTGTCTTAGTTGGGAGATACAGTACCAAAAAGGCTTTCAGGCAATGTCTAGCTCTGCGAAATTGGATCCTGCATTTCAGGGAGCTGGTCAAAGAGTGTATCCTTACTATGAGTAGTGGCATAAGTAATGAACTTGTGCACAGTGTTTGTTTACATATTTCTTTTTTGTTTTGTGTGCAAGAGAGGAGTGAACATTATACAGTATTACTTATATGCTGAACATGCTGCCTTTCCATTTTAGTTGTTAAACTTAACATCTTACAGAGGGACTGAAATTTGGCGAATTGAGAACTTTCAGCCCGTTCCATTGCCAAAGTCTGAATATGGAAAATTCTATGTGGGGGATTGTTACATTGTCTTGCAGGTACAAACTGCATCCAGTGCTCTTCTCTCTGTCTTTGTCATTTGTTGATTAGATAAATGAAAAAAGAGAAAAAAAAAAAAGGGGGTGGAGGAGGTGGATGGGGCCCC
Source organism: Lithocarpus polystachyus (assembly GCA_033629205.1). Classification (NCBI taxonomy): domain Eukaryota; kingdom Viridiplantae; phylum Streptophyta; class Magnoliopsida; order Fagales; family Fagaceae; genus Lithocarpus; species Lithocarpus polystachyus. The sequence continues at coordinate 899,896 of CM066168.1, forward strand.
ATATCCTTCTGAAATGTAATCTTTGTCTTTCATATTTATTTACGTGCTTACCTGTCATATATTTCTGTAGACAGCACAAGGCAAAGGAGGTGCTTATACCTTAGACATCCACTTCTGGATTGGGAAGGATTCAAGTCAGGTGTGCCATTTCCCATTTTTTTCTTCATTTAAAGTTTGAACTAGCCTTTAAATTTCGTGTTCATATAAGCTAAAGAGTTGACCTGAAAATATAATCTCACTAAACCTTATAAATTCTTATAGGATGAATCCGGAACAGCAGCTTTAAAAACTGTTGAACTTGATGCGGTTCTTGGGGGACGTGCAGTGCAGCACAGGGAAATACAAGGCTATGAATCTGACAAATTTTTGTCATACTTTAAACCTTGTATCATACCTTTGGAGGGTGGTGTTGCATCTGGATTTAAAACGCCTGAGGAAGAAGTATTTGAAACACGGTTGTATGTCTGTAGAGGAAAACGAGTTGTCAGAATGAAGCAGGCACTGCAAATTAACTTAATGAATTCAATGAACTTTAGATGTAGATTTTCACAGATCAAGGAATCATCATTCTCCATTTTGCTTGTGCAGGTCCCTTTTGCTCGATCCTCACTGAATCATGATGATGTATTTATTCTGGACACTCAGAATAAGATTTATCAGTTCAATGGTGCAAATTCCAATATCCAGGAAAGGGCCAAGGCCTTGGAAGTAATTCAGTTTTTGAAGGAAAAGTATCACGTTGGAACTTGTGATGTTGCAATTGTTGGTAAGGTCACATGTATATATGATTGTTATGATGCTATTTTTCTTACTACTATTCTTAACAAGTTTACATTTTCCTACCACTATTTTGTTTTCATTCATATTTAGTTGTACCCATGGTTCTCAATTCTTCATTTGATTACTTGGTTGTTCTTAATGGCGTTCACCATGCCAGATGATGGGAAGTTGGATACTGAGTCAGACTCTGGTGAGTTCTGGGTCCTCTTTGGTGGTTTTGCTCCTATTGGAAAAAAGGTCACTAGTGAAGATGACATTATTCCTGAGGCCACTCCTGCTAAACTTTATAGGTATTTTATTCCATCTTCTTCTTTGTATGTAAGAGTGAGGCTTTCTCCAGTAAACTTTCTTCTATATTTTGATAAGTCGTAGCAGCATGTGGAAATGGAAAGCAGATACACGTCTAAAATTTTTAAACTACATAGTTGTGCCCTGTGGTGCCGGAATTAGACTTTTAGAGTCTCTGGTGGTTATGCATATGCGGTTTACTTGTTCCCCTCCCCACTTCCTCTCTTCCAAAAAAAAAAAAAAAAAAGAATTGCAACTTATTTAGTTTATATCATTTTGGCCCTTTGAGAGAGCAGACATTTGGAAGGTTTAATTTTGCATCTACATGGTATCTGCTACTTCCATAATGCATTTTGTATGTGCTACAGTATTAACCTGGCTGGGAATCGTTTCCCCTCTCCCTTGTACAGAGAGTTTCTGATCGGTGGCTATATAGTCTGCATCTCTGTCTGTTCTCATTAAGTCTGAGTATTTACAGATTCAGAACTGCTCAATCATGAACTGTTTTTTAACCCAGTTGATTCTCCATCTTCATTTGCTTCTGATCCCCTATGTTCTCTCTGTCTCTCTCTACACACACACAAATATGTATTTTTAGTGAGTATGCTTATAGAGTTGCAATGTCATCCTGCAGCACTACAATTGAATAATATCAGGCTGTGCCATCTCCTTACTGTAAATTTGCTGTTAGTTCTATCCTAACCATCAAATAGCAACTTAAGATGGGCTCTTTAACTTACTCTATCTCTATAGAGTAATTAATGAATCAAGTTACAGTGAAATACATGCCCTTTTTCTCTCATTTTATAGTTATTTCTATACAAAGATGAAGAATTTTATGTTGCTAATATGGAGGAGAGCTATGGAAAAATGGCTAGATGTTGATTTGATTTTGTCAATCATCTTTTTTTCTGCTTTCTAGAAGCTCTATTAAATTTTAAGGTCTTAAGTTTGGATAGTTAATACATTAACTGCTTTCTTAAAGAAAGAATTAGCACGGTTAGCTAATTGCATTGCAGGTTCTATGAAGAAGTTGCTCTGTCGTGTGTGTGTGTGTGTTTTCCCCCTTCCTATGCTTCCTTTGGAAGCTTTGATATTTTCAAGGAGTTTTTCTCGTTGTCTTTACTTATCTTTCAATAATATCCGACAGAAATTTTCACGGAAAAAAAAGAGAAAGAAAATAAAGGAAGGAAAGGATCACAAGTTGATTTTAAATGTTTGTCAGGCAGCTTCAAAAAATCTAGTTTTGTTTGCATTATGACTTACTGGTATAAGAGTAAATGATATTACTTACATCTTCAATATTGTCCTTGAGGTCAAGCATCTAACCAAGAGGCTGATAGTGATATATATTGACAACTTAAATGAATTTCTTGCTTGTCTTTTGTTCTTTTCATTATTTTGTTATTGCATTCATTCCATATTAAATGTCTTGCTTTCCTTTTGGAACGTCCCTGAGTGAGTATCCACTTTCAAAAAGTAAAAGCATTTAAACCTTCATCTTCCAATATTATCCAATAGTAATTCAAAAGACCAATCAGGACACATTTTAACTTTATTAAACATCCTGCCTTTTCAAACCAAGACACTCAAATTAGGATGGAGGGACTGATTTTAAAAGTTATATATTAGGTTTTTTTTTTTTTTTTTTTTTTTGATGAAAAAGGTATATATTAGTTGCTCTTGCTCCATCATTTCTTTCTTGTTTGGATGAAAGATAGCATGCCAGTGTTTCATGATGACCAAAGTTATTAACATAATTTTAACTTGGCTTGCTGGTTTCTACAGCATCACTGACGGACAGGTGAAGATAGTAGAAAGTGAACTATCCAAATCCCTGTTAGAAAACAACAAATGCTATCTACTGGACTGTGGTGCTGAGGTATTTGTTTGGATTGGCCGGGTAACGCAAGTGGAGGAGAGAAAAGCTGCCGTCCAAGCGGCTGAGGTAGTAGCGTAGCATTCAATTCTCCATTTCTTAATAAAAATAAGGATTCTAAACTTCAATTTTTATCTTCAGGAATTTCTCACCAGTCAAAATAGGCCAAAATCTACACGTATTACCCGGCTTATTCAAGGTTATGAGACGCGTTCATTTAAGTCCAACTTTGATTCTTGGCCCTCAGGTTCTGCCACTCCTGGGAATGAGGAAGGAAGAGGCAAAGTGGCAGGTAGTGATCATTTCCTTATCCCTAAATTAAATTGGAATATCTGGTCAGTCTTGTTGAATATTTTATTTTGTACATTGCTAGCTCTGTTGAAGCAACAAGGGGTTGGTGTCAAGGGCATGACAAAAAGTGTGCCCGTAAATGAGGAAGTCCCACCTTTGCTTGAGGGATGCGGAAAGATGGAGGTCTAGTTAATACCCTTTTTTTAATTTTTTTTTTAATTTTTATCATTGCATTTGGAAATGAATTGATTAATTGGCTGGTTTGAATGGTTTAATGTTCAAAACATTACCTATGGACTATTTCCTTTCTGTAGGTATGGCGCATCAATGGCAGTGCCAAGACTCCATTGCCTAAAGAGGATGTTGGCAAATTTTATAGTGGGGATTGCTACATTGTTCTCTATACCTACCATTCAGGTGATAGGAAAGAAGACTACCTTTTGTGCTGTTGGTTTGGAAAGGACAGCATTGAGGTAAATTACATTGTTCTACTTTGGGTTTGAAATTTTTTAAAGAATGGCTTCATACAGTTGCATGCAGTTCTTGTAATATACAATGCAGAGAGATGTATTTTCGAACCCTTTCTGGAATTAATATGCAAGTACCTTTTTTTTTAAATGATAGATTACACAAGCACCCAGTGAATCTTAAAACCCATGACTTTGCCTCCACTCTGACTTTTTTTTTTAATTAATTCAAAATTTTTATTTTTTGATAAATTCAATACTTGCAATGGGGGGGGGGGGGTTTGAACCCTAGACGTCTGTTGGAAATACGAAGAGGTGCTAGTTGAGCTATCCTCAATTCTCACTTCTTGTACCCTGCTGTTGTTTTTGGTCTTGAACATTACGTACCACCTGAAAGACAACTTATTTTGTAGTCAGTGATCCATGTTATGGGGAAAGCATCTAAATATTTTTCATCATCTGTGTTCCTGCATGTCAAATTGCTTGGGACAACTAATTTTACATTTTTCTTTTTAATACACTACCAAAACTAAGCATCACATGCACAATGGTGTCCCTAATACCCTCCAATAAGAAACACAACACATGCACAATATCAACGTTTGTCAGTGCATGTCCAGACACATTTTTCAAAAAAAAAAAAAAAATTCCATTAATTTGACAAAAAATACTAATGGAGGGGTTAAGTGCTCATTACGAAAAAATAAAAAGGGGGGGGGGGGGGGGTAAGAGAGAAGTGCAATTTGCCCTTCTTTTTAATTTTACATATCTGATGAAAAATTTGCAGTTTTGATAATGTTTAGTAATTTAGTATGAATCTAAGATCTTGTACTACATGGTTATGTGTGTCTTCTTCCAATAAGCCATAATATTTGCAACTTCAAACTTTCTTTGTTACTGGGATGGTGAAAATGTGTGCATGTAGGTTCATTTGTGTGTGTATAATTTTTAACTCTCACCTCATATGAATCATCATAAGGTTGAATCATGATGCTGCAATAGTATGGCGCCATTTTGTGCTGTCCCTACTCTTGCAAATTATTTGTTTTTCAACATATAACTTGCACTCCCTGTTGTTGGTTACTTTAAAAAAAAAAAATTATAACTATTAATATAATGACTTGATTATATTCCCCAATCCAGGAGGACCAGAAGATGGCTACTCGGTTGGCTAGTACAATGTTCAACTCATTAAAAGGGAGACCTGTTCAGGTAGCATATTATCTTTATTCAAGTTGTGGACTGTGACCCTTTATACTTGCATGTAATGAGTGATTCTTGCAGGGTCGCATATTTCAAGGTAAAGAGCCACCACAATTTGTTGCACTTTTTCAACCTATGGTGGTCCTTAAGGTACTTGCTTAGCTTGCACAAAAACTCACCTTGAATATCAAGATTTAATTCTAATAACGTGATATGAGAGTGGGATTTGTAGCTAACAGTGGTAATTGATTGGTTTTCAACTTTAGGGAGGTTTGAGCTCTGGTTACAAAAAATTTATTGCTGACAAAGGTTTGATGGATGAAACTTACACGGCGGATTCTGTTGCACTCATTCAAATATCGGGAACTTCCACTCATAACAATAAAGCAGTGCAAGTTGATGCAGTATGTTTTAAATCAATCAAATTTTCTATGGTTTTTAAAATATTCTGTCTGTAGACAAATGTTTGTTTGAACGTACGGCTTCTTTCTTCAATATTGCTTTACATGTTAGTGATTTGGAAACCATAATTTTTGCCTATTGCTTTGGTTCCAGTGGTCAATGTTTTGATTGTTGAATCTATCATTGGCCATAGAAATGTGTATATTTTTTCTTTTTCTTTTTTTGATAAGTAAGAATGATATATATAAATAAATATGAAAGGTTACTCTAAGCATGAAAAGCATAGAGCAAACCCATAGAATACAGGAACAGAAAAACTGGCGAAAGAAAAGGAACCAAAGGACAAAAAAAACTACACAAGAGAAAGAGAACAGAGAAATGAAGGGAGAGAATCACTAGACGTGAGTCCTCAGGCCCGAGACCAATCAAAGAGAGTCCCGCTAAAAGAAGCAAGAATTTGATCCCCAGAGCTGTCCAAATCCTCAAAGGTCCGCCGGTTCCGTTCCTTCCAAATACACCAAACTATACACAACGGAACTAAGTTCCAAATCTGGGACGAGTGCTTCCCCAACCAATTCCACTAACCAAAAAGCAAATCTGGGATCGATCTAGGAACAACCCAAGTCACACCGAAGGAGATCAAAGCAAAGTTCCACAGCCGTTGTGCCATCTCACAATGGAGGAGTAAATGGTCTACCGTCTCACCACGTTGGCGGCACAAAATGCACCAGTCTACCAAGACCAAATTCCTCAACCTCAAGTTATCATCCGTTAGGATCTTATTCCAAGCTACACACCAAATAAAAAAAGAAACCCGTCTAGGAGCCTTGACTCTCCATATACCTTTCCAAGGAAAGACTATAGAGGGAGGATCCCGTAGCTTGTTGTAAAACGACCGGGTGTCAAACTCCTAAAGTACAACATTATAACATGTCAAATTTTGATCTAATTTTCCATTCTATTGGTTTAGTGTGACATTTATACTATTATTAAGAGAATAGAACCTTTTGGTTTCCACTTTTAATGCTCCAAAATACCCTCACACATAATCACTATTTTTTTGTTATTAAAAAATAAAAATCGAATTATAGGAGTAAAGAAATTAACTACCCTTAATAAAGCCCTACTAGGAAAATGGTTATGGTGGTTTAGGATTGAGGAAACAAGGCTTTGGAGAAGGGTTGTAGCCCTAAAGTTTGGGGAAGAATGGGGGGGCTAGACTTCCAAGCTCGATAGAGGGGTTCATGGGTGTGGTTTATGGAGAAGCATCCGGATGGGTTGGGAAGTTTTTAGTAAAAATATTCGTTTTAAGGTAGGGATGGGGGATAGAGTGAAGCTTTGGACGGATCAATGGTGCGGGAACTCTCCACTTCATTTGACCTTTCCGGTTGTGTATGGGATTACCTCTAATAAAGGGGCCTCAGTGGCTTTTTCTCTTGAACGGTTAGAGACAGAGGTTCAGAGAAGCTGGGATGTTCGCTTCATTCGGAGACCAAATGATTGGGAAATGAGTGATGTGGATGCATTTCTCCATACTCTGGGCTCTAATTTACCTCCAACTGAGAATAGAGATCGTGTGCGATGGAAGTTGTCAAAGAAAGGGGATTTTGATATCAGATCGTTTTATAATAAGTTAAGAGGTCCCTTGCCCATAATATTTCCTTGGAAAGGTGTTTGGAAGGTCAAGGCCCCTCGGCGTGTTTCTTTCTTTGCGTGGACTGCTGTTTGGGATAAAATCCTTACAGGTGACAATTTGAGAGGTAGAGGGATGGACTTTGTTGACCGGTGTATTATGTGTCGTTTTAATGGGGAGACAGTGGATCATTTGCTACTACATTGTGTTAAGGCTTACCGGTTGTGGAGTTTGGTGTTTAGATCTTTTGGGATTTATTGGGTCTTGCCAAGATCAGTTGCGGATACTCTCCTTGGTTGGTGGAATTGGCTTGGAAAGCATTGTTCTAGTATATGGAATTTGGCTCCATTGTGCTTAATGTGGAGTGTGTGGAGGGAGCGAAATTGGAGGACATGGAAAGTTCTGATGACCAGTTATTGGCTTCTTTCAGTGGCTCCCTTTTTGATCGGTCTAGAGCTTGGGGACTCACCTCTAGTGACTCTCTCCCTATGTTCTTTAGCTCCCTTCTTTGTACTTAGTTTATTTTCTTTCTGTTTTTACTCTTTTTTCTGTATTTTTTATCTCTGCCTTATGTTTTTCTGCGTGAGGTAGTTTTTTTAATATACATCTTTATTACTTATCAAAAAAAGAAAAAAAAAAAAAGGAAAATAAGATTTTTCAAATACCTAAAATTTAGGTCACATTTTAAATTTAAAACATGATACAATTCTTTTGTCTCTTTTTTCTTTTTTCCAAAACTAAACTGTAACTAGAAGTAGTTATAACGGTAATTTCAAGAATCCCACCTACCTTGCTTTTTGTGAGAGAAGAGGAGGTTATAACTGCCTGTAAGTGATGGTTTCGCAAGCACTTAAAAAAAAAAAAAAAATTCTTTTTGTCAAAGGTTTAAATTTTCTAACACCCTAAAATATTTATGTTTGAAAACATGATTTCTGAACATTTTAGAGTTTTATGACCTAAAAATTATATATATGTTAATTGAAACAAGCCTCTAAACACGTGAAGAGGCTGGTAATAATTTATAAAATTTTGTTTACAGTATGATTATAAGGTAAGTGAACAAGAAATACGAGTAACATGAGCAAGCTAACTCCCTGTTTCCTTTCTCCTTTTCGAATGCTAAGAATTCTTAAGTTGCATAGTTGCGAGACAATGATCATCATATGAGTCATCTAGATGTTATTCTAACAGAAATATACATACATATGTTTTATTCTTGTTTAGGCCGCAACATCATTGAACTCTACGGAGTGTTTTGTCCTTCAATCTGGCTCTTCAATTTTCACCTGGCATGGAAATCAAAGTACCTTTGAGCAGCAGCAGTTAGCTGCCAAAGTTTCAGAATTTTTGAAGGTATACTTATAACTCAAAACTATTCTTTTATTGGCTGCACTCTAACTCATTGTGGCTTTGAAATGTAGAGGCATCATTTTAAAAAGTCAAAAGCAAGACCAAGTTGGCTCAACCTGTTAATAACTTGACTATATTTCAGTATAGAGCTTCAAACTAACTTCATAGTAGAATGAACTGACCTTTCACTTTTGTTTTTTAATTGAAAAAGGGCTAACAAAAAATTGTAATGTCAAAACTGTTCTGTGTAAGTTTTCACATGTTTTTTCTGTTTGAATTATGGTTAAATGATTAAATACACCATTTCTTAGCAAGTTAAGCTTTTGGAACAACTTGTAATTTATCATGGCATTAGAGCAGTTAATCCTAAGTTCAAACCATGACTCTACACTAACTCCCATTTAAAAAGTTAAAAATCCACGTGTTGGGCCCCACTTATTAAGAGGGAGTCTAGTCCCACATGCAGAATTATAGTTGAATAATTAAATTCATCATTTCTTAACAATTAAGCTTTTGGGACAATCAGTAATTTATCATTTAAGCTTTTAATGTTTTTTTTCAAAATAGAAAAAAAGTACTCAGGCTAGTATTGTTATGTTTTTCTACATTTTTTGGATGGCAACCAAACAGAGCATTGGGTGGGTTGGGTTGGTTAGTTTTGTCTTTTGCTAATTTTATTAGGGGGAATTTTAAGCTTATGTGGTTGAAAATTGAGGGTCGTAGTGAGATAGAACCAAACCTACAACTTTAATGCAATGTCAAAATTGTTCTATATGTTCCTAATTTGTGATAATACTATTATACATATAGGAAAAAAGTTAGCTCCAAACCGATTTTTTTAGCTATCTTCCTCGAACCCGTTACGTGGCAATTGAAGAGGTCATCCATGTATAATTTTAGTCACAGGAATTTTTTTATGAGTCATATGACTTGTTTAAATAACACATAGATAGTCTTATAATTCGCCACATAGTGAGTTGGAGTAGATTTTTCCAAACTACTTTGTAGCTAATCTTTGTCTATACATGTATGTATGTATGCACTATATGCTGATTCAAGTTGTATGCAACTGAGTACAGTGCTATGTTGAATTTGGAGTATATCCCAACTTTCTTTGATAATTTATTGAATCACATCTAGAGGCTTTACTTCGTATTGGTGTTTGTTTCCCTTTGTAGAAAAAATTGAAAATAAATACGGTAATCAAAACCAAATGGATGAGTTTTGGAATTTATTCCTTGGATTGGCATCATAGCATTCTCATTCTTAACACCTATGAGGAAAAAAGAAGCAGCATTCTCGTGCTTACAATTCATACTTCTAGCAGTCTTAAGCTAGTTTTTGGAAGAAACAGAAATCAGTCCCTACTATTTCCTAATGTATTGTTGTTAACCAACTCAAGAATTATTTAACTTGTTCAGCCAGGAGTTGCTCTGAAACATGCTAAAGAGGGAACAGAGAGCTCATCCTTCTGGTTTCCCCTTGGAGGCAAACAAAGTTACACCAGCAAAAAAGTTTCTCAGGAGATTGTCAGAGATCCCCACTTGTTCACATTCTCTTTTAATAAAGGTATCATTCCTCTTCTATAAGTTAAGTTAATAATTCCTCTTATTAAAATTTCTTCTCCCACGAATGGACAAATGGCAAATCTGAGTTTCATAAGTTGTTGATTGTGCTCATTATCCATTCTAACTCTCCTTACTTTGATCATTTTGTTGTCACATGGATCCACCCAGGAAAGTTTCAGGTGAGTTTTAGTCTTCCTTGAATATTTGCTCAGGTTTTCAGTGGCTTCTATATTCATTTTCTACATTATGGCACAGGTCGAGGAAGTTTACAACTTTTCCCAGGACGATCTGTTGACAGAGGATATCTTGATATTTGACACACATGCTGAAGTGTTTGTTTGGGTAGGTCAGTCTGTAGACTCCAGAGAAAAGCAAAATGCTTTTGAAATTGGCCAGGTACTGCTTAAACTGTTTAGGCTTTTGTCATATTGCCCTTATCATTATGTTCTCAGTTACGAAATTTTATGTATATATATATATGTATTTTTTTTTTCCCAGAAATACATAGAGATGGCTGCATCTCTGGAGGGGTTGTCTTCAAATGTACCACTATATAAAGTCACTGAAGGAAATGAACCATGCTTCTTCACAACATACTTTTCATGGGATCAGAACAAAGCTGTTGTATGTGCTGAAACAACATATCTATCTTTCTGGTTTAGCAATAATTTTTATTTTTTTTCCTGCTTTCTTGCGAACAATTAAGGCAGAGACGTTTCTTTTGTCATATCTATGCAAAGTTGAGATGATGTTAGTTTTTGATCAGATGATGTTGATAGGAATCACTCCCTCATGTTCTTTTTTAGAATTCTCAGATTGCTTAAACTAAAAGTGTCACTTTCAGGATGTACTTTGTTCTTTTTACTTATTAAAAATAAAAATCTATGCAACCCAATGTATACCCATATGGGTGAAATTAAGAGATATCTTTCTGTCAAGTAGGAAATAAATGAACTAAGATTCTCAATTGTAAGAGTTTTTGACATCCCCATTCAAGTTTGTAAATGTTTTAGGTCAGAATTGGTGCATGCTCACTCAAGGTTGTGAATGTTTCAGCTTTTCTAATTCACTTTTACACCCATTTGATCAAGTTATGGGGGTCTTAACAACAAGCAAACCATAGTTAGTAAGCAAGTGAAACTGCAGGAATTGATAAGAACTTTGCAAGAGTGAGGAAGCATAAAATAATGTCTTAGTAAGTGGACTTGAAGCACTCATGACGTGTGTGTTGAAAATAGTAATTTGAGAGGCAATATCTCATGTCTAATTACCATGTACTTGGGATGCGCCCCTTTGTGCTATTTTAATGATATTACTTATAGGGAGAAAGTGAGTAATTTGAGAGGCATCTACAAGGTAAATATCATTGAGTCTATAAGAATTAGTATTGTTTTTGAAGCATAAATTTACGATGACATGGGTACATGTTAAAAACTTTGCTATTTCTGTCCAGGTTCAAGGAAACTCATTCCAAAAGAAGATAGCGCTGTTGTTTGGGATTGGCCATGTTGTGGAGGTAAACACCATTTTAATTTAACCTCCTCTAAATGTTGTTTTTGGAATTCTGTTTGTTAAATGAGCTTATTCCTAATTTATACAAGGAATAAATATTCAGAAGTTCTTGATGTCTGCTTATAAATTAATCATAATCCTACTCCTATGCATTATAATCATGGACCTGGTGAACTGAAATGAAGGAAGGTATACAAAAACATATGGAAAAGCTAAGAGTTGTAACTTAAATTAGTGGTCATTGTATTTATATAGAACTTAAAAGGTGCTATTATTTCTTTTACTGTTGTTAGTTTGCCTTAAGATCATGGTTCAGCTACATTGAGAGATTTTTAAGACAGAATCTTGTGTTAATGCAAATGCAAATCAGGTAAGTATATGAGTTATTTTGAATTTTGCATTCATAGTTGTAGTTTAAACCTGCTCACTTTAGTGATTAACTATGAGTATTACCCCTCTTCTTTTTCTTCTTTTTTTTTTTTAATTTTTTTTATTTTATTTTATTGGTGACATCACCTTATTTATTGTTGATTTTGATGTCATTTTCGTCATTGATATTTTAGTTGTTTTTATTGATATCATTTATTCCAAGCAAATGAACTCGACCGTATACAGCCTCAAGTCTGATGTTGATTTTGTTGCCGGTAATGATGATAATGATTGGCTTTTTTGTGCTTATGTGTGTGTTCAGGTTTGTGCTTATTTGTGTTTTGTTGATACCTCAACAAGTCAAATCCTGCTAATTGCATCAATTAGGATACTATTAATTAAGATATTACCATAACTACGTAAACCATAATATATACCCCACATTGCCCATCCTCTGGCGATAGACCATAGTAGCCGTCTTCTGACTTCCATCCCTCGTGGACAGTCATTGTTCACTACAATCTCACGTGTTCCAATTCATGCCAAAGCTGGTCCATTCTAAACTCAATCTGTTCATTCATGGCTTCCTTCAAGAGCGCATGTTCCAAAGTCAAGGCATCTTCAAGTTTGAGGGGATATTAGAATATATTTTTTTGAAAAGTAGTAAGAATTTTATTGAAATGAGACTACTTAATGCAAAGAATGGCATGAAGTAGCCTAAATAATTACAAAATATACAAAATCTAATATGTTAGGATAATATATGTTAAAATATTATTGTAAGTATGTAGGTCATTGCTTTGTAAATAGCATGGGCTACCGTGGTTTTGTAATGCCACAGTCAATTGTGGTTTGAGGGTTACTTTACTAAATCTAATGTATTCTTCTATATACCCTACATTGGGTTCATTATAACACAACAAATTCAGTAGAGTAAAGATGTTGTTTAGGGCTTTCGACTCAGGACGTAGGTCATTAGGCTCAACTACGTTAATTCGCTTGCTTCCATTCTCTCTCTCTCTACATCATTTTATTTTCTTCTTAAAAAAAAAATATTAAAGTGACGGTGTGATATTTTATGCTATTTCTGGGCCAGGATAAGTCCAGTGGGAATCAGGGAGGACCAACTCAAAGGGCTTCAGCTTTAGCTGCCTTATCTTCTGCATTCCATCCATCCTCTGGGAAACCAACCCAAACGGTAAACAAACTGCTAATGCCTCTATTGGTTTACTAAAAATCTTTTCACCATTCCTTTTAGCTGTATCCAACTATCATGTCTTCATTAGTGTAGTCTGAGGAGGTGCAGCCTATACTGTTGCATGTTTGTAAACTAGTCCGTAAAGGCCGATTCTGGAACACTCCCCCTCCCTCCCTGTCCCAAAAAATAAGCAAATAAAAGGCACACAAAGAAAAAAAGAAAGTCATTGTAGAATAATATGACCAGTAAAGCCATTGATTTGGAGTTCAATTGGGAGGCCGAGAGATTTGATCATTTAACACTTGTTACCTCTTGGGATTGGATAGGGTAAGGGGGCCCAGCAGGCCCGCTTCTAGAAGTTCTGAAACATTGCCAAGGGGGGTGCATCTGTATACTTTTATCTTGAAAATAGGAGATGCATGCCTTGCAGAAATTTAAATTGGAAGGAACTTACCTCTCTTAACTTAAAACATCTGCCCTGACAAAATGTTCCTTTTTGCAAATTGAATTCCCTTCCAAGTAACCTTAAATAATCACTACTAATTAGACTAGTCAGCTGGCAAAAAAGAAAAAAGAAAAAAAAGGCATCCGGGGCAAAGTGTCATTTATGAAAGTAGGAGATAAATTCCTGACATTTCTGTAAACCTTTAGAGTTAGTGTGATGTACCCCAATAACAATAATGATTAATGACCCCTCTTTAGGCAATTGTGTCAGATTGGCAATTGTGGAAGATACTTTATGCATGTATCAGTTCATATTTGATATAATACATCCAAGCTAGAAGTGATATCTTGCAATATAGTGCCCTTGAACATTAGTTCTAGTGGTAAAGTGAGGGTTAGGTTTTGTGTAGGTCTTAGGGTTCAATTCCCTTAAACAAAAATAAAATTAAATAAGGAATAGCAATTAGCAAATGATACAAAAATGGGTACTCAGCAGCATTCCATTTGAATATTTTGCATCTTCAGAGATGTAGGGTTTTGCATCTTTAAAGATGTCTATTTCACAGGTTTCACTTTCAGGAAGGTATCTGATGTCAAAGGAATCAGAAGCCACTATGCCATTTGCGGGATTAGATTAATTTTCTCTGAGTTCATATGAAAAATTCTAGGGAAAAGCTTTTCAGCTGGCAACAGGACAAGAAAGTTTATTTAGCCAGATTTTATACGAGTTTGAAGGGAAACAAGATCTCCCATACATAATTCTGGTAGGCAGTGATTAATCCTATTTGTGGGTGAGGTCAGCAATTCTGGGCCTTTGGAAATAAAGGAATGCTATTCATACTAACTTATCATACAACAACTCATAAGAACTGTTGAGTATGCTATAAGCACTGGATCTGCAGGTGGGAACCATCTGTTACGTATGTCTTCAAAATATTGTGTGCAAATCATTTAGTATGAAATACATATGAGAAAAAGCATTTCCCTTGGGAATATTTTTTTGACTAAATTACAATTTTGACCCGTAAAGTTTGAGGTTATTTTCATTTTGGACTAAGTTTGATTCTGTTTTCAAAATGGTCCTTCCGTCCTTCTCCATGATTTGATTTGGCTGTTAAAAGCCAACAAATTTACATCATATATATATATATATATATATGCATAAATAGAGTGAGAGAGATGGTTTCAAGTTACAATTGGGTGTAACTTTACAAGAGTTACACCTTTTCTTGACCATTGATCTCTATTAAATCTAAGGGTGGAAAAACAATCATGCCATATCATAATTGTCTTAGAAATTAGTAATTAAACCAGTTAACTCCCTTCAGCCTTGATCTTTAAATAAGAAAATAAAATTTCTTCAGCATGTTCGTTGTCTTCTTTTTCTAATCATCCCTACCTCTGCCACAAAATCTTCAACAACCAGAAAAAAGATATTTTTGCACAACAATGTTCTTTCTACGAGCCAGCAAAAATCAATATTAATTTGAGTGAAAAGAATTGACTGTTACTGAGGTAATGCAGAAGGCTGTGTAATATGCAGTTATGCTTTGGAGTTCTATGAATTACTGCTGCCATCAATTCAAAAATCCCTAAAGTTTGGCTGAGTTGGGTTCTTAATAGAAAAATCAAAATATAAAAGACTTTGGTTTTGGTGGGACCTTTTAAGCTCTAAGTATGTAAAATTTGATGTAAATGGATCTGCAAAAATACTTGCATATATAGCAAAGGATGAGGCACTGCTGCACTGTTTCGCTTCTTACTCCCCAAATCATAATTTTAGCCTTTTAGAAACCACTTTTTTTCTTCCTTATCAAATTCAAATTATTGAGTGCTTGACAGCGGTGGATTTGGATGGGGCACTGCCACACTGGGATGCACTCCTTGAACCAGTGAGCTGATGAGGTGGGCATTGGTGTTTCTAAATAATTTAGAACACATTAAATCTTCCCATGAGGTGGCAGCAACACCGTTTGCAAGAGAAACATACAAGGAAAATTAAGGTTTATATTTTTTTTTTCTTAACCCTGACATGAGAGATGAATATTCTCCCATACTATTTGTTTGCACTAGAGCAAGAAGACTGTGAGAGAGGAAGAAGATGTTGTGGAAAGGTTCAATTAATGCTGTTTTTTTTTTCCCCTATTAAGAAGAGTTAATGCCTTAAATCACTAATTTCTAGAGAACAATAATGACATGACTATGAGTGTTTTTTCACCATTAGATATATTAGAAATCAATGGTCCAAAAAAGGTGCAACTCTTGTTAAGTTAAGGAGCCAAAATATGAGTGCTTGTGGAGTGTGGGGGCAAGGGCCGAGGTTCAAGTCTCCAAGAAGGAGCTTCACATACATACACTTAAATTAGGTTGAGGTAGAATTTCTATCTTGTAAAAAAAAAAAAAAAAAAAAAAAAAAAAAAAAAGCCAAAATAAAGTCTTCAACAGATATGAATAGAATGACAATTTTGAAAACGGAATCAAAATTGATGGACGAAAATAAAAAGTTTCTATCTTAAGGAACCAAAATAGAAACAACCCCAACATTTAAGAACAGAAAGTGTAATTAAGTCTTTTTAATTGTTAATTTTCAGATAGACATGTGACTCATATTCTATTCATGTTAATTATTACTTGTTTTCATCTATCAGCAATTTTCGTGGTGAACATAAAAGTACTAGTGGGGAAACCTGGGGCAAACTTTAGTTAGTTGGATGAGTCTCTGCCTTTCCCTATTTTCTAAGGATCATTCAGTTGAGTAGCTCTGTTTGACTGTGTGCTATGTGGGGCAAGCTTTGGTTATTTTCAAAAACCTTTGCCTTTTCTTCTTTCTCAGTGGATGGTTTAGTTGGGAAAGTTGTGTGGTCTATTTGGTTTTCATGAACATCTAATGGTAGCATTCAATCTGCACTCCAATAAGCTAAAGCTAGCTTATGATTTTGGTGCAAGTATGGTTGTCGTCATCAGTGCTATATATTTCATGCTTCTGCAATTTTTTCTCCTTATTATACATATCTAAATAGAATCAATTTTATAGTTGACAATAATGATAATAATGGCAATGTATGTGCATGTGTTTGAGACATTCATATACTTGATCAATTCTTGTGCTATCCCATTTTCAGGACAAATCCAATGGGTCAAATCAAGGACCTAGGCAAAGGGCTGAAGCTCTGGCTGCCTTAAACTCTGCGTTTAATTCATCCCCTGGTGCCAAAACTTCTACTCCTAGGCCATCTGGCAGAGGTCAAGGATCACAAAGAGCAGCAGCAGTAGCTGCTCTTTCATCTGTTCTTACAGCTGAAAAAAAGTCTGATGAATCTCCTACTCGATCCAGTAGCAGTCCTCCACCAGAAACTAACTCTCCTGGTAAGGAAGAGATTACCCTTTTTTTTGCCTAGTAATATACATCTATAAATACATTAAACCTCTGAATTGTTTGCATAAAGTTATCTTTTCCAAGGCTGCTATTTTGTAATATTTCAGTTAACTCCTTTAAAACAATGTCATTTCACATTTTTAACATTAAAAACTAACTTTAGAGATTATTTATTAATTTATTTAAACATAGTTTTTTTTTTGGACAATTTTTAAACTTAGTAGGCTAAAATAACAATTGTTTGAATTTAATGGACTAAAATGACGAGCGATCAAAATTAATGGACGAAAATGATAATCTTTAAATTTAGCGGACTAATATGACAATTGATAAAAGGTAGGGTATGAAGTGTATTTTTGTCTTAAAAGAAATGCCATGGCCACTACCTAGTAACTGTTTTTCCATAAAAACTATATTTTTGACCTTGTATTTGCTCGCTTGTATCTAAAACTTTTGAACGTTTGGCATGTTTGAGTACTTGCAGCAGAAACAAAAAGTGAAAATGATCAATCTGAATCAGAGGGGCCTCAAGAGGTTGCAGAAATCAAGGAGAGTGAGGAAGTTGCACCCAGATCTGAAAGCAATGGGGGGAATTCAGAAACAAAGCAAGAGACAGTGCAGGAGAATGACAGTGGAAGTGGTCGAACATTCAGTTATAATCAACTAAAGGCAAAATCTGATAATCCAGTGACTGGAATTGATTTTAAGCGGAGAGAGGTAGGTTCTATTATGAATGCCTTCATTTTATTCCATATGTAGAATCAGTATTAATGGTTTTTTTTTCCCCAAATTTGTAGGCCTATCTGTCAGACGAGGAGTTCCAGTCTGTATTTGGGATTACCAAAGAAGCTTTCAATAAATTGCCAAGGTGGAAGCAAGACATGCAGAAGAAGAAAGTTGATTTATTTTAGGGATCAAACTGATTAAAAGAATGAAATTTCTGCCTTCTTTTGCATCCTTGTTCCTTAATTATATCGATATCTGCTTCTAAGTTGGATATCTGTGGTTTATTGGTAGAACATGCCTGGTTTGCAATGTCTCCTTAGCATTTTGCTATCTGCCCTTGATGGTCAATAGCTGTGATAGCATCGGTATTGATTGTGATGCCATCTGAAGAGTGATTCTTTTATTGCTTTACTTTCAACTGATCCTGCTTTTTGTAATGGTCACAGATTCTAGTTTAAAGACTTCAGGCAGGTCAAATTCTTTTAATTGGTCAGTACGTATTTCTTTTGTGGTTATCTGACAATCATCATCTTCTATTTTGTTAAAAGGGAGGGGGGGGGGGGGGGGGGGGGGTTGTATATGTATTGCATTTGTACGCGATTTTATTATATAAGGAATGAAAATTTGTTTGTTGGTTGCCATTTATGAGCTACGTATTTCTGGCTGTGAACATCTTGGTTGGTTTTATTTTGATATTTATCCTAGCATTACTAAGTAGCTCATGAACTACTAGTTCCTCTCTATCCTCATTCCTTTTCAACTCTCTCATCTTTTACAATCTTTGTTTGCAGATTTTGTTCTCAAATATAAAAACTGGTTTATGAGATTGGAAAACAGGGATATGTCATAATTATGTTGTTTCTTTTACCAATAGAGAAAAATCTTGTACTTGAAACTTTTGAAGTTGGAGATGGTTTACATGTTTTGTCAGCGAGAGAGTAGGATGGTAGTTGTGGGTTTTTTTTTTTTTTTTTTTTTTTTTTTTTTTTTTTTGGAGATAAAAAATGTAGTTGTGGTTTTAGTTGCAATAAAACCAGGTTTGTAGTATTTTTTATTTTTTTAATTTGCATTATAAATCCACGTTTAAGGAATGATAGGGGATAAGTCTTGCTACAATTTCTGTTGTGTGAGTGAAACTCATTTTATTTGGAAGTCTACGTACTGTGAACTTCCAAAGTCAATTTGCTCTTTATTTTGGAACTAAGCACAGGAATAAAATGAAATCATTTCCATATTAGGTCGAAAGTGGGTTTATTCTAAAAGTAATTTGTTTCAACCAAAGTTGAATTTTGGTTTGTTGTTTGTTTGACCTTTGAAACTTGGATGGGAAAAAAATCAAAATTGGGATTAGTTCATTGAATAGAAAAAGATTAAACCAATTACATGTTATATTGTTCATGGCTGATCTGGGCTCTATAAATTGGTCAAGACTTCCTAGACTAATATACTAACATGAAAAAACCACCAAAAAAAAAAAAAAATGATGATGATGATGATGATATTATTATTATTATTATTATAGACGGTTGTTGAGCAAGTAAATTGGGAAAAGTCTAGGGTCACATAATTTTTCAGAACTTCTTGCTACAATTGTGACGTGGTGGAGTGTAATTAGTAAAGAAAAAATGATGGGTCCATGTGTAAGTGATAGTTAATCACACATAATCTGTCATGTCAAAGTTGTAAAAAAGTTGTGAAATTATTTGTGGATTGTGGTCCAAGAAGTACTTAGTAAATTCATGCATCCTATTCATAGCTTCGTCACTTTAATCTTTATGCACTGGTCCAATTGCAAAACCGAGGCCAGAGGCATAGAGGGCCAAAAGGCCCAAAACATAAACTTTAAAAAAAAAATCTTAATGGAACTTCTTTTCTTTCTTTTGTTGTTGCTTTCTTCACTTTATACAATGTCAATGAATTCTTTGTACACTTCCTTGTACTATAGTTCTTTTTTTGCCCTTTCGATATCTCTTTTAGACAAGCCAAACTCATCTGAGTTTTGTTCAACAAATTGTTTTCTTAATAATATAATTGTTAGGATTCACCCATGGTTTGAAAATTTTTATCATAATTTTACATTATAAACATTGTTTGCATTTTCCTTCGATGCAGTTGGTATTGCCATCAACAAATAAAATTGATAGTTTGATATAAATAGTTGCATAACACTTTTGGAATCACTCTTTTTCAGTGAGAATGTGATCTTCTTTATTCATATTTTTTTCAAGTAAATTTTTGAGATTACTTATGCAATTCATGGACTATCATAGTTGAGAGTTCTATACGTTAAACAAAAGGATTTGAAATTTTATGATATTTGTAAATAGTTAAATTTCATGATATGTGTAAGTGTAACTATTAATTATTGTTTGTTGAAGATACCTAGTATCTCTTCTAACAAAAACAAAAACACTTATAATCTGTCAAGGACCACCATGATTTTGGATTTTGGAGGAAGGTACGCAACCAAACAAAGTATAAAATTCTTTTTCGTTATGTGCATCTTTTAGAACATGGTTTACATAATTAATTCTAACAACTGACAACCGTGGTCCAAATGCCTTGTCAATTTTTCTTGCAATTGCCCTTGTCCTGCTTCTTGTCCTTCTAATGTACCCAGTCAATGGGGAAGGGAAATAAAAGATGCTAGAATTGAATTTCATACCACATTTTTTTTTTCTGGTAAGACTTAAGAGCCAGCTTTACCCCCCTTGATTTGAGCCACGTATGTCAACTCTCCTACTAAAAATTATTCCTAGCGAATAAGAATAATAACGTAAACCATGGTTTTGGTTGAACTATGATGAGAACTAAAGTGATATATCCTCATAATGTCAAATAAGAAGTCAAGTGGGCTAAATAAACAAATCATTTCTTCATATTCAGATTCCATAGCATTCATTCTCTTCTCTTAAGTCTTCAACCCAATTTACACTGGAACCAATTTCTAAGATTGTGGAATATGATATAGCTTTGTGGCACAATAGGAAGATCTTGAAAAAGAAGGCTCATGACCCACCTAAAGTTGTGTTGATCCCATATCTTTTACCCTTTGTTTTTTTGCCAGGATCGTACCCTTTACCTAACTACGATACTTTAAGCTTTTGATAATCTTAATTTTTATTAAAGAAAGATAATCTAATTGTGTTATTTAGGCAAAAACTATCACTTCATTTAAAGTGACTTTTATTTAAGACCCCCACTTGAGATGATATGTCTTTATTTTTGCCCTAGAGTCCACACTACATAACGTACATAGCCTTGTACAATCAAAATGGGTACCCAATATTAATTGGTCCACATCTGTGGCGTCTAAACTCTCAACCACGTACCATAATATCAAACAACTAATCCAAAGCACCCACCATTTAAGAGTATGATTAGCTGAATGTTCTAGGTCATTACAAAGTGGAGTTGACATAGTTTTTCTTTTTACGTATTATCATTATCATTAGCATGCCTTAATTAATGAAACCTTTTTGTTGTTAGACAAAAGGTATGTGACATTTAGGCCAATATCTCCTTGTTGTCATCAAATGTTTTCATTGGCTTTAGCCAATGACTAAACTATACTGTTGCCAATAGAAGCTTCGTAGTCAGGTTTGGAGGTCCCTGAATTTGTTGTGGGTTTCGGATTTTGGATTTAGAGTACCGTCCAATTGCACATTTAATATGTGAAAGAAAAAATTGAAAAGGTCAAAAGTTTAAAAGTTAAATAAAAAAATTATTTAATGGTTTTGATTAAAATTACACTCATTTTAATTTTCAATTTCAATCCTTGAAAGCCAATTGCACATTGCAATAGTTAAGATTTGCACAGAGTCTCAACCCATGGGTTTCAATTAGATTTTTTTTCTTCCTCAAAAATGATTAGATTTTTTTTAAGGGAAAAGATTAAAATTGTATTAATAAGTTGTAGTGGGCTTTTTTTGTGCAATGTTAGGCTGGACTACTTCCTACCGTACTAGGCCCAAAGTATTCTGGATCAGGGAGTTGGGACCGGTCCAATTGCAACCCACCTTGGTCTAGCTTGTACGCAAGCCACGCCTTACCGCGACTTAGATTATGTGTCCATGGCAGGCAGAGCTGCTAAAATGATTACGGCAAGCAGATATAATAAAGATGATAACGAGATTCGTTTACTATTTAGACAAGAGTAAGTAATGAATCATTGCAAGAAATACGTATTTTCGTGAAATGGCAACAAAATGAATACAGGGGAAATATTAGTAAGCTTGTTAAATCAGGATGAATATCAGTCTGTCGTGGTATATTACGGGGTCTAAGTTAAGAAGGAAAACGTTTCCTCAGCGCGAGTAATCCCTCTATGGGAGAGATTAATTGCTTTGAGGGAGCGGACTTAAATGACTTGTGCCTAGGAAGGTCCTCCTATCGATGGTAGAGAACATGGGTTTGAGGGGGAGAGAGGGAATCAACCTATTTGGTGCATGCCTGCTATTCTGCTCTCTCTTTTTTCTTTTTGTTTTCTTTTTCTTCCTTTTTTTCTTTCTTAGTTATTGTGATTCTCTCTTTTAGGCCACTATTACCGTCTTCCCCTGTGTTTTTTCCTTTTCCCTATTTCGTGCACTGTAGGTGTCCTTATATAATGCTTGTCGCGACTAGCTTTTACCATTTTAGTCTTTAACCCTCTTTGTCTGGTGTGTGTGTCCTTGTCGACCATCACTGATCGGTTAGGTATCCAGCCAACGCCACTTGCCTGTACTGGCCACGCCACTCCACATCACCAGGCAAAGGCAGGCTATTTTGTTTGTTTGCCTGCCGTGGCATTCTTATTAGCCACGGCGTGAATGTTTTCTCTCTTTCCGTCCCTCATAGCATGCACCTAGTGGTTCCAACTCAGCTTTACTTCTTTTGGGTGGCATGTCATCCCAGCAGGACACTTCCCTCAAAAAAGCCTGAGCAAGAACCTCAAGATAGGTTTTCCCCTCTCCCCACCGCCAGACCATGCCCTCTTACCTCTGACCCATGACCCACCACTTCTTGTATTGGCTAGGTATAGGCTGGTGGTGTCTGGGCCTTACGCGTGTCTCACTTTCATGTTCGTCCAAAATCTGTCTGCTGCTCATGTGTTTGCCGCGGTCTGAAAGTCCGTCTGCCCATTCTGCCGCTCATCCGTAACTTCTTATGGCATGGGCTGTTTTCCTAATTATGGCTTGCTCCCTTATGGCTGGGCTTTGCTCGATTGTGGGCTTCCTCTCTTTTATGCCTTTCCGTGTTTTACTCTCGAGGTCTCGCTGTTACTTCCCGCCACACCATTCCACCATTCACGTCTTGATGTTATTTGACCTAGAGCTACTAGGCTTCTTTGGTTTTATTGTTTGTTCTATTTTTTAACGGCCCAATAAGCCCATTGGGCCTTTTGTCACACCGCTCGTGGGCTCCCATGTCCTATTTACTTCCTTGTGGGCGTCCTTGGCTTATTTATTTTCTTAGGGCGTCCTTGGCCCTTTCTAATTTTGTGCTTCTCATGGGCTCTTACTAATTCATTGGGCTTTCTTGGCCCAACTACTTCATACTTCATCCTTGGGGTTTATAGACTTTCAATCGCCCCTTACTTTCTTTACTCATATTACTTTGGGCCTGCCGTGGCCCATTCTCACTTTTACATCCATTCTGCCTATGGGTCTGCTACTTTTCTCTTTCTGAGCCCTTTTAGTCCCATTTACTTCCTCGAGATCCATTTGCTTGCTTTATGGACCTATAATCCATTATTCCTGCCGCTTTGGTTTAATGGCTTTTCTATTTGCTTACGAACTCTTTTCTGCCCATGTTGTTGGGCTTCTCCTTATCTGCTGGGCTCCCAAAAAAAATGAGCATCAACATAAGTATACAAAGTAAAACTATTAGGCAAGACAAACTAGGTTCAAGTTGTGTATAATTACTATTCAGTTGATAAAATCTTTGTCATCAAATAAGGAACTAGGTTCGAATCCTAAGTTCCTAATTGCACAACAACAACAACAACAAAACTGATATTTTGGGTTTCTTGGCTTAATTATAAAAAATTATTATTATAATAGAAAAGATAATTTAAATCCCATTGTATCCATAGAAAAGGTTTCGAAATTCAAATTATTAGAATTTACATAAATTATAGCTATACAATATTGAAGAAGCTCAGTTTCAAAGATTACAAAATTACGTATGGTTTGGTGTCATATTGAAGGCCTAAATGTTAGGTAAGTAGTAATGAGTAATGACATAAGGTTCACATGAAATATTAGAATGTGATCACATCGCGTCATAAACAAATCGCACTTCCACATTGGAACTCATAAGCTACCCGTGAGAATATATGCCCCGTGTCTAGGCCTTCTTTCTTTGAGACATTGAACCTTAAGCCTTTCGATAGTGACTGCCACATATACATATGCTCGTGAATCATCTTACCAATGCTAGCTATTACTGATTTTTTTGATTCTCCAACATATGATATATAATATGGAGAAGCCACACACACACTATACACTGTTGTTTACACTTAAGAAAAGTATAAAAACCACAGTACGGACACTTGGGGTATATTTCTTTTGTTGATTTCTTTTTCTTTTTTCTTTTTTTCTTTTTTCTTTTTTCTTTAAGCAATTATAAGATTGATTAATTTTTATGTTTAGTGATTATGTTTTTCAGAAGTTTTATCAAAATTGCTTATTAACTTGCCAAGAATCTTGTAATTAAATTGACACATCTTCATGTATAAAATGCTTAGAAATCAAAGTTCGAACTGCAGGGTTAACAGCATACTGTAACTAAAATATATATATATATATATATTTACCAAAATTGAAATACAATAATAGTTTTCAACCTTATAATTATGAACAAGCCATGCTAACCAAAATTGACGGTGTATTTCAATTTCATTCATTCATTCAATCACAAAGATGACCATAACATGACATGGTGAGAAGAGAAGAGAACCGACCAAATTCTACAAAACAGTATGTGAATCAAAATCAGTAAATCACATCCAAATAACCCATTCCCATTGTGGGTTATGTTGACAAAGCAATTCCTATCCTCCTACCCTATCTCCATTCTCCAACCCACTTACTCAACAAAAGGACAAGTCCAATAACTTAATATTTAAAATCTTCGACATGACTCTAAAACAGTCACTTTCAATTCAAGAAAATCAAAATTAGATTGATGCATCAAAATTATTATTATTTTTTTTTTTTAAATCAGCTAGAGTTAACTTTTCTTTTGTAACTGTATATCGCAGTAGTGTTGCATATTTTTAGGCTATATAATAATACTTACAATATGGTATGACCCTATGAGAGGGGCCTCAAAATCTTTCGGCGTGCTTTCTACATTAATAGCTCAAAGAAACAATATTGTGCGTGCATGCGTGACCGGCCAAACCTTAATACAAGCTTGATTTTGAATTGAAAAGAATAATACATCAAGTTATTTATTTATACCTACCAATGCAAAATTGGTGACTTTTTTTTTTTATGTTAGTAACATGAGTAGAGGTTACCGTTATTTGACTTTGTGGTTGTGGAAAATGTGGCACAGGCAAGGACTAGGAGTACTCCAATTCAAAAAGGACTTTGGCTGCTCATTCAAAATCGTCCAAGACTAAAAGGAATGAGTAGGCTGTGTAGCCTAATTCTTTTTCTTTTTCTTTTTTTTCGGCCTAACCCATAAGTATTTGTGTTCATACAACAAAATCTTGGGTGTTTTCTTTTCTTCATTCCTCTTCCTATGATAGTTTTCAACTCGGTCCACCCAAAAGCTTTTAAGATCCTATCTTTCTATCTTCTAAATGTGGGATCATGTCTCTCTCTCAGACACACACACACACACAGTGTGTGTTAATGGGATTATGGGGGTCCAAGGTAGAGCATCCCACCTCAAATCAAAGAAAGGCTAGTAATTGTCTCATATGAGTTATGTATGACACGTGTCACATTATTGGTGTCGGTGGCTTGGCCTTTACCATGGAGAGAT
Organism: Lithocarpus polystachyus; assembly: GCA_033629205.1. Lineage (NCBI taxonomy): Eukaryota > Viridiplantae > Streptophyta > Magnoliopsida > Fagales > Fagaceae > Lithocarpus > Lithocarpus polystachyus. Next base: position 925,362 of record CM066168.1, read on the forward strand.
GGTTATGTTCTAAGCACTTGGTAAAAAAGAATCTAATGCCAAAATTGAGAAAATATTAATGTACACCTTTTTTTATTTATTGTGATTCTAAATTATGATAACTAAATGTCACAAAATTGGGGTCTTTTTCAATAAAAGTATTGATACATTTTAAGAACAAGGTTTTTTTTTTCCCCTTACAAGTTACAATATGAGGATTCGGGTAGAATTGGATTTTTTTTTTTTTTTTTTTTAAGCCAGTGTTAAACTATAAAATTGTTTAGAATTTATGGATAAAGAATATGTGACATTGACATATAATCAATCTATTTTTTAATTGGTAAAATTTGTTAGACTTATTCAACTCAACTCCACACCTTCTAAGAATATATTGACTTCATTCATCAGATATTCTAAGGATATATATTTTTCGAATGACGCATGTCGGCATGAGGAAGTTAATAATGCCAAATAATATGAATAAATAATTTCAATAAAACCCCATGTGATTCGAAAAAAAAAGTTAGAAATTCCTTTCTATTAATAATAGTAAACCCGCTGAAGTCTTTTTTATTTTTATTTTTTATTAACAAATAATGAGTCTAGTTCCTAGGAAACATTAAATTTATATAAATAAAAACCTTAATGGGTGGAGTGTTTTTTTATTTAGTGAAAATAAGAGAGGACTTCTATCGTTTACCAAAACTTGAAGAAGTTTACTTTAGAGTAATCTACGAATGAAAATATAAGTGAAAAATAATTCCAATTCAAATGCTCTATATTTCTTTAATAATGATAGAAAATTGATCATATACGCCCAAATTCAATGAGTCAATCGTTATCAACCATTACCATCAAACACCTGTACACATCAATTTAATGAGTAGCATGCTATTACACGTATGAAGTTGATAGAGACTCGTGGGAATTATTTTAGAGCCTCCAAAACTCTTATGACCTTAGATAGATAGATACATTACCTTGAATATAAACTCAATCACTTTAATAGCTACATTTTCTTTTTCTTTTTTGGAGAAGAACTTTAATATATAGGATATAGCAACAAGTACATACATGGTGGCGAATTATATAGGAAACTTATCCCATCATAATTCTATCAGTAGCTAGCTAGCTAGCTAGTTTTATCTAAACGGAGCTTTCAAATTGTATTATTAAATGGTAATATGATATTTTAAACATGATCAACCTTCAATTGAACTTCAAGGTCTCATTGTTCAAATCTTTCTCTTACCTTCACTCAAATCTTCCCTTTTCTTCACTCATAAAAAAACATTAAAACGTTAAGGTGTTTCATTGGCTATTTCATGCTTTGGTTGCTCGTATCAGCCACGTTAATCTTGACTTCACTAAAAAATATTGATACAAGCATTAATAATGTATTTAATATTTGGACAAAGATGCCATTCAAAATGGGTTGGAGAAGATTACGTGAGATTAATTAACTTTCAATGTATTCTAAATCATATAATTCATTAATTTTTAAATAAGTTAAATGACTATTATGTAAGGCATATAATTAAAAAGTGCACATAAAAAATCTTTTAAATTGTCACTATAATGGATTAGAGAAAATTTCTTCCAAATAAGAAAATTATATTCTAAACATTTAAACTTCCATATACCTTTGGTACCAAATACTTCACGAATTTTCTTTGTTGTAATTATCTTCTATATGTATTTATTGGGATCAAAATCTGAGTTTTGGTATGATTATATGGGTTTCACCAATTCAATTAAATTCCATTGCCATCAGTGAACCTACACTCACTTTGATTATCACACCCAATACATCTTGTACGTAAGTTGTAATTGAACCCTAATTATTCATCAAAGTACTAGTTATGTAAGTTTCAGAAGTTATATGATAACCACACGGTATATCTACCAAGTTTTCTCTATTAATGACAATGTACGAAAGATTAGACCTTATACAACAAAATTCAGCCCCTAATTAATCCTCTAATGACCACTGGTTTGGACAAATCACCTTATTAGTTATTACAACTTTTGTTTTGCCCTTGCGGTATATCTACTTTGTTTTTAATGCCGCCAGTTTTGTTTTGGACTCTATCATGCCCCATCTTATTTCTTTCTTCGTCTTCTTTTTCTTTTTTGTTTTGTTTGGAAAATCAATGTCCCACGGGTTTGTTAAAGGATTATAGACGAATATAAGTTTAAGGGAAAAGTTAATTATTATATGTCTTGAGAACGACATTGGTTTATAAAATATTTTTAGAATCTTTTAATAGGAAATAAAAAAGTAATTTTTTTTTTCAGTTTTTATATTTTTCAAGAAAGTGATAATAAAAATTCCCTAAAATTGTTTATTAACAAATATCTTAAGCACACTCTAGGACCCAAAGTTTAACTAAGGGAATTGGTGGTGGGTTCAAGAAGGTTGAAGTTTTTGGGATCAAAGCAATCTTGATCAACTTTCATAATTTTACATAAATTAGTTGCAACATATACGTATTTAGCTAGCTTCCATTTTTGTGCATTTTGCTTCTCTTAATTTAAGAATAGAATACCAGATTAATTAGTATTTTTAAATGATTGAGCAAAGGGGTGATAAATATATAAGTTTCGAAGTTTTCACAGAAAGATGTGAAAATATTTGATAGGAGAACATTTATAGGACAGTATAAGGCATGCCCCATGCATAGTATAATATATAGTTCTTTAATAGAACCATGTTCTCCTTGATTGGCAATGAATGATCTTTGTTTAGGCATTGATCACAATATTCACGCCGAAAGTAATAATTAAAACCGTAGTTTACTTATTGGGACATGGTCTCCACTAAACCCTTCACTATGATTAACCCAGCTGGCATTTGACCTAAATCTTCTCTATTATAAACATCACAATCCCCTAATTAACGAAGCAGGGTTTTTTTTTTTAGAAGAGTTAATGAAGCAGTTTTGAGCGGCTACTTTTGATGGGTTAAAGAGCAATTCATTATATCTAAATAACTTTTTTTTTTTCACCATTTTTTTCACACAAGATAAATTATCAAGAGTCATGTTAATACTACTTTTATAGATTAAAGTCAATTGCTTTTCTCTTTTTCCATAAAAATATTTTTAAAAATATTTTCCAAATTAATGCTCTTAGAGCATTTGTTAACATTTTTCAATTATTAATAATAAACATGTTAGTTATGGCTCTTATGGACCCATGTGAAAATTAACAACTTTCAGACCTTGATAAGTAGTGAAAGATTTTGCTTTGCATGTGTAGCATTAATTAAAAAAAAATTTATAATGATCCTAGCTATACCACAATCAAGAGGGATAGATAGTAGTTCTACTTATCAACAAATAAAATAGAAATGCTTATTAATTTCATGGTAATTAAGAGTGTACAGTAGTGTCCCCTGTCAACAAAAACAAAAGTCCCCTGGCCAGCTCACCCAATGTTGTAATGTAAAGAAAAGTCAATGGAATATGTATGTCAGCCTTTGAATTGAAACGGGAAAAGAGATCAGTATTGGGAGTAGCAAACTAAAACACTACTCTATATAATTTCTCTCTTGCTCAGTAACCCTTCCCCCTTGATTTAAACCCTCCAGATCACAGATCACACAAAAATTAATGCTTTCTTTTCTTTGTTGCCACCCACTTTAATGCAACATGAAGTTAGCTGGGGGACCTGTTTGGTTTTAGTCTTTAGACATGGGCATAGCACGGAGCTAAGCAAAAAAAAGAAAACAGAAAGAATAAGTCAAAAAGGCGAGTAAATAACACGTTTTGGTGCTTTCTCTGCTTTTAAAAGCAAAAAGAAAAGAAAAGAAAAAATCCATAGAAAAATGAGGAGGTAGGAAGGAAAATGAAGATCACAAAGCACATGCAGAAGGCACATGGGGATGGGGTAGTTACTAGTTAATGAATACGGTGTTTCACTCATCCCTAAACTTAATTAGTTGCCTCACATTCGCCATGACTCTCTTTTCTTTTCTTTTTTCTCTCTTTCTTCCTTTATTTCATTTTCTGCCTTTAATTTTAGTTATGGTAAGTAATTTTCTTTCACGTTCTCTAGAAAGAAGCACCAATAACTCAAAAGTACTCAACACTTATTACCCTTTGCTTTCCATGCTCCTACTTAATTACTACTTCTTCTTTACACATGGCTGATTTACTACCACTTTTGTGCTAATTTATGTACTTTGTTTATACATATATGACTCATATTTGGAATGCAGTTATACTTTTCGATAATTTCTTCTTCTTCTCTAAAAAGAAAATGTTAAAAGATGACCAAAGGTATTAATTTAGAAAATATTTTTAGAAACTTTTTATAGAAAAAAAAAATTATTTTTTGACAATATTTTATATTTTTCATAAAAGTAGTATAAGAATTTTCTTAGAATCATCCGTTAACAAATACTCTAAAGACACCTGTTAATTAAACCCAATCTTTCCCTGTCTTGTTTTTGAGATCGTTAAAATTATCTATTATCTATGTTACTATGTAATTGTTTTTTCTCTATTGGGATAAAGCCTTTTTTCTTTACCCAAAAAAGAAAAAGAAAAAAAGAATCCATCTTTTTTGAATTTCCAATTACTGTGTATGAGAAGATACCATCTCACCGACAAGGGTGGAATAATTTTCTGTAACTTAACACTTGGGATGATCGATTTATATATATATATATATATATAAATCGATTTATAACATTAATTAGAGTATAAATGACTAAATGAGGGAGAGAGTTATTGAGCTACATAAAGAGGAAGGGCATTTTCAATCAAAGAACTAAAATAGGTCCACTGCCTGCCATCTAAGGCAACTTCTTGTCCATCGGATACGGAAAATTATTAGGTACTTTCGGAGTACCATAAATGCATATTTTCTTTTCTCACATAAATGATGGATTCCATCATGAATTTAATTAGTGAGACCTACTATTCATGTGAGAAGATGAAATACACATTTATGATACTCTGAGTGTACACAATAATTGCCCACTGTATACAAACAAAAACAGCAAAAGTTGCATCTTTTTTCTTTTCATTAAATGGTAATAATAGGTTACATAGCAATTACAAAAACTTCTCCTTCAAGGAGAGTATCATTCTTAATTACCCAATAATAAAATTAACAGACACCGGGATTAATATTGTTTTTTATATTAGCCAAGATTAATTATTGATTATGACTCCTTGTTTTGATCATTATTATCAAAATGGTAATGCGTTCATGGCCCGTTTATATCCAATTAAACAGATAAGTACTAAAAAAAGATATAGATATATAGCCAAGACCACAAAATAGTGCTTTTGCTAACTTTCTCATGTATGTATCCACCAAATTTATTAACTTACCCATAACGTGTCCATAGAAGAATACAACAGTATTATTTCCAAATATTATATACACGTAAAAACAAAACTAATTGAAAAAGAAAAAAAAAAACCAAAACAAAAATTTATAATAATTATTATTCTATTCTCTTTCCTTTTTAGTGGTCCACTAAAGTCTAACAATCCCTATAAACAGAAGAATCTTCCTCAAATGAACATATTAACTTCATAATCAAAGAATTAAAATCATAATTACCATTACCACGTTGGATTATAGCGTAATCTGACAATGACGTGGCAGAAGCTGAGTTTAGACCAGGAATCAAGGAACTCGTTTCTGGAATTGACTCAGTGTTCGTTACCAAATTGATGTTCTTCAACAAGAACTCGTTCGCAATGAGTTGACTCAAAATTGCGGACTCGGTGACCGAGTTCTTCTTCTTTTGTTGCATGGCAGCTCGTACAATTTCGGTTAACATTGAATTTGATAACCTTCGAACCCCTCGAGCTCCACCCATTATCACAGCTGAGTTGACTAGGAAATGAGACTGAGTTTTGTCCGAGTTCTTCTTATTATGCTTGCTAGAACTCTCTGGTTTGGTTGATAAGTAAACCGACACGGGGTTCCGATTCCTGACTCGGTCGAGTGGATCACGGAGTAAAACCGAGTTCTTCACGTCCACCAGCATTACATGCTTGAAATTCCTCCGAACTCGGCCGAGTAGCATCGGATAACAAGCCCACCTTCTCAAACTCATTGGAACGTGATCTAGAAACCCAGCAAGCGAGTTCTCCGGGTCAAGCTCAGACGATTCAAAACCCACCACTGAGCCATAACTCAACCGAGTCGACTCGGTCTCAATCTCTTCCCCACCACCATCCGAGTTACTACTAGAATTACTTTTCTGAACTCTCTTACCCCACACAGACTCCCCCATTTCCTTCTTCCCAGGCTTCATAAACTGAGTCACTTCAAAACCCAGGACCCGCTTTTGACTAGCAGTAGTATTCAAATCCTTGTTGTAAAGGTGAACGAGTTTGAAGAACGAGTCGTTCTCTTCTTGAAAAATGGGACCAAAACTCGATAAAGAAGTTGAATTGGGAAAGATGAGAACTAAGTCCGCTTTAGCAGTGAGGCTAGACCTATGTAAGAGTCTTAAAAACAAGCGGAGATCATTGTCAGTGACATTCTCAAGTACATGACCAACAACAAGATCGTTCATAGCTCTACTGCCTCTTCTATAAAGAGCTCCCATTCCTTGTAACGCAGTCGACGAAGGCTGTAAAAGAGGTGTCTTTATGGCTCTGGGGCGTGATATCTTAGCAAAAGAAGAGGTTTTGGAAATGGGTTTATGGGAAAGGAAGCGTCTTGGGGAGCTGGGAGTGTGTGGAGTGATAGAGGGTTCAAAAGTAGAGAGAGTGAAGAGGAGGAGCGTGATGAAGAGAAAAAGAGCACATATTGAAATGGTGGATTGAGCTCTAGAGAGAATGAAATTAGAACCATTTCTTCTAAGGCTTTTGGATTTCAAAGAAGAAGAAGAAGATGGTGATGAGGAATTAGGAGAGGAAAAGAGGTGGTTTTTGTTGACATTAATGGTGGGGTGATTATTATTATTATTAGCTCTACTGTTATCTTCAGGAAAGAAGACTAGAAGTAAACCCATGCCCCAGTTTTCGCTACTACTATTGCTGCCACTGCCAGTGGTGTTGGTGGTGTTGTTGTTGTTGTTGTTGTTGATAGCTTTGAGCTTGGCCTTTGCGGAAGAGAATCCCATTTCTTACTTGATCTCTAGCTATTACTCACACACAAACACATTTTTTTTTTTTTGGCTATTTTGGTTGAGATGGCGTATGAGGCTGAGGCCATGACTGAGATTGTTGTATTTGTCCATAACCCCTTTCCTAGCACTTTCTGGATTTTAATAATTATCGTTTTGTACCTTCGAGACAGAATTTTGTCCTTAATTACAGCGGAAAGAAAAAAGAATAATGACCACAGTTATAATATAATGCTCACCAACCAAACATTTTTCACGTTCCCTTAACATAATTTTCACCTGTATTCACCGTAAACATCATTAGTTTTCAACCTGTATTTGCGTTAACTTTATTTATTATCAACCTATCACAAGATTCGGAAAGAATAAAATTTCTCTTTAAATTATTTTGGAAAGAACTCTTATAAATTTTTTTATATATCTTTTTATTAAGTATGAGTTTTAAAAATCTAATAATTGAATTGTTTTATTATACTCTTCATATTTGTAAAATTTCAAGAAAATAAATATTAATTACTATGTCAACAAACAAATGTCAAATTTTTATGACATTTTTATGATCTAAAATTATATATAAAAAATAAATGTTATTGATCGAATAATAAATAATATCTTATTTAAACAAAATTTGATATGCATGTTAAGAACATAAGAAACATGAAATTTAATGACTAGATTTTCAAAATTTATACAAAAAAAAAAAGATATATAAAAAATTTGAAAAATTTCTCTCAAAAATAATTTAGAGAGAAACTTTGCTCGTTTGAGAATAGCTTATTAATATGTATACAAAAAAGAAAAGTTATTATTTTCAATAAGCTGAAACTTAAAAAAAAAAAACAAAAACAAAAACAAGTTGAATTAGAGCTGAGAAAAAAATAGTATGAGACCTAAAACCAATAAATAAAATAAGCAAAAAAAAAAAAAAAGGCTTTTAATTGAATGTCAAACGGGTAAGGACGGCTTTTTTCAATAGCTTTTTTTTTTTTAACATAATATTTATGAAAAAAATATTTTTTATCATTTTTATATTAAATATGTGACAAAAACTTAAAAAAAAAAAAAAAAAAGGCAAAAAGCTTCCCAAATAGACACCAATTAGTGATAATAATGAAACCTAAGAAACATTTTTTTTAAGTATATTGATAGTTTTTTTTTTTTTTTTAAACTTAAATACAATACCTGAGGTGTTATTTCTTAGATTCTTCTCTTAAAATTCAGCCATGTGGCTACTTAACTAAAAAATACACTTCTATCTCATAAGAAAAAATATACGTGGCAAAATCTTAAAAGGAGAACCCAATGGCAGCTCCAAGATTTTTTTTTTAGAGGAGTCAACAAAAATATGTATTTTGAGTCAGAGATGAATTTTGCGCTTTACAAAGATTTCTTATTACAAATTTGCCCATAGTATGCATGAGTAAAAGAATAAAAGATAAATTATAAGTTCATTTAGCACATGCAATGAACATATTAATTATTTTCATTAAGTGAACTTTAGTTATTACTATTTAAAATACTTTTATTTAATAGTTTAAGACAATGATATGTTAATATTGTACTATCAATGTAAGATTATATTGTAGATTAAACAAATATGTGCAGTATTATACAAATTTGCAAAAAATGTACAATACACATTTGTTTAGAGACAATGTAAATCTTATATATACAATGTAAACTAAGAATTTTCTATTAATTTATTTCAAATTTGTTAAGATTTAAATAGGCTTTTTTAGGTTTAAGATTTGGGCTTTTTTTTGTGTGTTTAAAAAGACCAAAATATTGTTAAAAAGATTATAGTTAAGCTTATTTCAAATGTACTAAAAAATATTTTAGGGTCAAGGTGTTCAAATTTTTATTTTAAGAGGAACAAATCAAAAATTAAAATTAAAAATATTATATATTATAAAAAAAAATGCCAGCTCGAGGGGTTTATTTGAACCCCCTGAACTCCACATAACGTCGCCCCTAAGAGAACCTAAGGAACAACACTCAAGCACTCTACTTAAATCTTGTTCTTTTTTATTTATTTTTTTATATAAAGTTTAACCTATGGCGTCCAGTATTTTGATAGTTGAAATGATGTTTTCATAGAGAAAAAATGTTCACAAGGTTTATTGTAATTGAAGTAGCATCTTTTTATTAGGAAAAAAGTTAAATACAATTCGTTAGGTGCAGTACATTTTTGGTTCTTAAATTAAATTCAAACACATAATTATAAAAATTATATTAACCAATGAAATCTATACAAACAAAATGGTCTTTTTCCAAAAACAAAAATTAATATAAATATATATATTTTTTAATTTAATTAAAAACATTTTATATAAATATATATATTTTTTGTATCTAATAGGAATTATACCTATATTTTTCCTTTTTTTATCACCCATAATAAATTACATTGGAAGGAAGAGTAATGCTATGAACACAATATCATATACTATATAATAAAAGTTGGGATTAGAAGCCGTGGTTGCACCAAGTGGCTGCACCAAATTGCAGTAATTTTTAGATTAAAACAAAATTTTATTTGTTCTTATTAATTTTTTGGATAAAATTACAATAAGTGTTTTATTAAGATATGCAATCTACAATAAGTGTTTTCTAAAATTTCAAAAAGAGATTAAACTTAGTTAGTTGGTAACAAACAAGTCAACAACCTACAATTGTGTCCGTCTAAAATATTATCAACAAAGCCTAATATTAATAGGATAAAATTTAAATTAAAAAAAAGAGATAAAAAAATACGTAATAGCAAATAAGATATAATTTTTTTTAATTAAAGATATAATTGAACTACGTTTATGTTGTTTTTTTTACTACGTTTCTTTTTTTTCTTTTCCTTTTTTTGTGTAGATGAATTTGTATCTTATGTCAAATTTATCCTAATAATAAAGTAAAAAAAAGAAAAAAAAGAAATTATTTGATTTTTACCTAAACTTTTTTTTTTTGTTCATATCATCTTCTTCACGACTTAAAATTCTCTTTATATATACTCACAGTTTTTTGGTGTATTATTCTTTCTTCTACCTACTTTACAATTATTTGCTATATTCTTCCCTTCTTCTCTCTACCCTACCTACAACCTTGCAAGTATTTTTTTTATTATAAAAAATTGAATAGATTTTGTGTATTTGTTGCATTTTTATTATATACTATGTGATTTTTATCAACAAGTTTTATTGATATGCTGAAATTCTATGTTTTTGTTACGGATTATGCTGAAAATATGAACTTCTATCCTTCTTAATCTCATAGTCATCGCACCTTTTAGTGTTTTTTTTTAGATGTCAATATAGCAAGCAATATATTGTACCATTTATTTTCTCATCACATGATTATTTGTTGTTGACATCAATATTTGATTGTGGATTTAATTTGTTGTAGTTTTTGTTTGGTGCTTTGATCCATGTAATCTATCTTCTTTAAAAGCAAAATTTACTATTGTAAGGATGAAATCTGGGTCCCTAACCTAAGTGATGGATGAAATTAGGCCCAAAAAGTCCAATACAATGAATTTGTAGAGAGTGGGTTGGAAAACTGGGCTTTAATGAGTTGGATGTGAAATGGATTCAGGTGACAAAAAAAGGGAGATAAACTGATTTAAACTAAAGAAAATCGTCCTCGGTAAAGTCCGAGGAGATCAGTTCTTATATATTTCTCTCAAGTTGAATTACAGATTCAGTTCTTGATTGCTACAATATTTTTCTCTTAATTTCTTGATCTCTCTTAATTTTTCGATCTCTCAGGGTATCTCTCCTATTTTATACTATCTTCACCATCCATCCCTACCATCCAGGTGTAGATTAGATTGTTGGTCTTGATCCTTATCATATCAGCACCCTCAAGAAGTCTTTGGGTAGTAGTTGTAAGGCTGAAAGTTACTGTTCAGACATTACTTCTTCATTAATGCAGCCAAAGAGTTAGCTACAGAGCATTCAATGTGGTGGTAGCAACTTTCCCTTAGATATTTCTCAGCTCCCATCTGTCTTGTACATTCACAGCATATATTTTATCAATAGAGCTTCCTGGTACGTTATCCCAGATGACAAGAGACACACACACCTTGATATTTGCTTCGTTTAGCTGAGGGAATATTCCTCCTCAAACCACCACCCTCAGCCTTTACAGTCATAACTTGCTTGTGAAACTCACAGTCTTACGTTTTCTATACTATTGATCCACTCTCGGACCATTAAGCTTTCTCGAACAAGGCCCAAGGCCCAATATGCACATTTGGGCCTCTTGTCCCACAGCTGTCAACATTAAATTGGATACAAGGGAAAAAGAAGGATTTAAAAATGTTATTATATCCATCGGTCCAAATTCTTGTGTAAGTTTTTTTTTTTTTTTAAACAAATTCTTATGTAAGTTTATATTTACTTAACTCCATTTTTTTTAATAAAAAGTTTAGAAATGGGATTGTTTTTCATTAATAAATTGGGATTTTAACTTAATTTTTTTTTCAAATGTTTTAATTATTAATTTATTATTTTTTCATGTGTAATATTAATATTTGTGTTTTTAAAGGCTAAAGCACAATACAATTACAGACATTAATTTAAGTTAGACTGTTATATTTATTTATTAGTAAGTTATAACCATTTGAATATAGTCAACACTAAAACAAATTATATAAATATCAAAATAAGACATAAAAATTAAATTTCATTTAGGTGTACAAGTACAATTGATTTTTTAATCATAAATTTGAAATTAATTATTTTAGGATAATCTCCCTGTTCATAAATAAATGAGGAATTATTAAAAAATAAATTGAAAAGTTTTTATTGATCATTCTAATTTGTAATTAGATATATTATATATACGGACAAATATACAAAATGCATGACTAAAACCGTGCAACATTTTTCATGCTTACCAACCAAACATTTTTAGAGAGAAACTTTGTTTGTTTGAGAATAGCCTGTTAATATGTATACAAAAAAGAAAAGTTATTATTTTCAATAAGCTGAAACTAAAAAAAAAAAAAAAAAAAAAAAAAAAAGCAAGTTGAATTAGAGCTGAGAAAAAAAAAATTTTGAGACCTAAAAACAATAAATAAAATTAGCAAAAAAAAAAAAAGCTTTTAATTGAATGTCAAATGGGTAAGGGCGGCTTTTTTCAATAGCTTTTTTTTACATAATATTTATTAAAAAAAAGATTTTTTTATCATTTTTATATTAAATATGTGACAAAAACTTGAAAAAAAAGGCAAAAAGCTTCCCAAATAGACACCACTTAGTGATAATAATGATACCTAAGAAACATTTTTTTAAAGTATTTTGATAGTTTTTTTTTTTTTTACAAAACTTAGATACAATACCTGAGGTGCTATTTCTTAGATTCTTCTCTTAAGATTCAGCCATGTGATTGCTTAACTAAAAAATACACTTACATCTTATAAGAAAAACTATACATGACAAAATCTTAAAAGGAGAACCCAGTGGCAACTCCAGAATTTTTTTTTTCTTTTAGGGGAGTCAACAAGAAGATGTATTTTGGGTATGATATGAATTTTGCGCTTTACAAAGATTTTTTTATTACAAATTTGCCCATAGTATGCATGAGTAAAAGAATAAAAGAAAAACTATAAATTCATTTAGCATATTATTTTTAATACAATGAACATATTAATTATTTTCATTAAGTGAACTTTAGTTATTACTATTTAAAATACTTTTATCTATTAGTTTAGGACAATGATATGTTAATATTGTACTATCAATGTAAGATTTATATTGTAGATTAAACAAATATGTGCAATATTATAAAAATTTGCAAAAAATGTACAATACACATTTGTTTAGAGACAATGTAAATCTTATATATACAATGTAAACTAAGAATTTTCTATTAGTTTATTTCAAATTTGTTAAGATTTAAATAGGCTTTTTTTTAGGTTTAAGATGAAAATTCTTTTACTTTTGTTGTTGGGCTTTTTTTGTGTGTTTAAAAAAACCAAAATATTGTTAAAAAGATTATATTTAAGCTTATTTCAATTATACTAAAAAATATTTTAGGGTTAGGGTGTTCAAATTTTTATTTTAAGAGGAACAAATCAAAATTAAAAATTAAAAATATTATATATTATAAAAAAAATGCCAACTCAAGGGGTTTATTTGAACCCCCTGAACTCCACATAACGCCGCCCCTAGGAGAACCTAAGGAACAACACTTAAGCACTATACCTAAATCTTCTTTATATATATATATATATATATATAGTTTAACCTATGGCGTCCAGTATTTTGATAGTTGAAATGATGTTTTCATAGAGAAAATATGTTCACAAGGTTTTTTGTAATTGAAGTAGCATCTTTGTATTAGGAAAAAACTTAAATACAATTCGTTAGGTGCAGTACATTTTTGGTTCTCAAATTAAATTCAAACACATAATTATAAAAATTATATTAACCAATGAAATCTATACAAACAAAATGGTCTTTTTCCAAAAAAAAAAAAATTAGTATAAATATATATATTTAAATTTAATTAAAAAACATTTTATATAAATATATATTTTTTGAATCTAATAGGAATTATACCTATATTTTCCTTTTTTTATCACCCATAATAAATTACATTGGAAAGAAGAGTAATGCTATGAACACAATATCATATACTATATAATAAAAGTTAGGCTTAGAAGCTGTAATTGTGCCAAGTGGCTGCACCAAATTGCTGCACCAAATTGCAGTAATTTTTAGATTAAAAAAAATTCATTTGTTCTTATTAATTTTTTGGATAAAATAACAATAAGTGTTTTATTAAAATATGCAATCTACAATACGTGTTTTCTAAAATTTCAAAAGAGATTAAACTAGTTAGTTGGTAACATACAAGTCAACAACCTACAATTGTATCTATCTAAAATATTATTAACAAAGCCTAAAATTAATAGGATAGAACTTAAATTAAAAAAAGAGATAAAAAAATACGTAATAGCAAATAAGATATAATTTTTTTTAATTAAAGATATAATTGAGCTACGTTTATGTTTTTTTTTTTTTTACTACTTTTCTTTTTTTCTTTTTTCTTGTTTTGTGTAGATGAATTTGCATCTTATGTCAAATTTATCCTAATAATAAAGTTAAAAAAAAAAAGTATTTGATTTTCACCTAAACTCCTTCTTTTTGTTCATATCATCTTCTTCACAACTTAAAATTCTCTTTATATATACTCACAGTTTTTTGGTGTATTATTCTTTCTTCTACCTACCTTACAATTATTTGCTATATTCTTCCCTTCTTCTCTCTACCCTACCTACAACCTTGCAGGTATTTTTTTTTATTATCAAAAATTGAATAATTTTGTGTATTTGTTGCCTTTTTATTATATACTATGTGATTTTTATCAACAAGTTTTATTGATATGTTGAAATTCTATGTTTTTGTTACGAATTATGCTGAAAATATAAACTTCTATCCTTCTTAAGCTCATAGTCATCGCACATTTTAGTGTTTTTTTTTAGATGCTATATTGTACCATTTCTTTTCTCATCACATGATTATTTGTTGTTGACATCAATATTTGATTGTCGATTTAATTTGTTGTAATTTTTGTTTGGTGCTTTGATCCATGTAATCTATCTTCTTTAAAAGCAAAATTTGCTGTTGTATGGATGCAATTTGGGTTCCTAGCCCAAGTGATGAATGAAGTTAGGCTCAAAAAGTCCAATACAATGAATTTGTAGAGAGTAAGTTGGAAAACTGGGCTTTAATGAGTTGGATAGCAAGTGAAATGGATTCAAGTGACAAAAAAAAGGAGATAAACTGATTTAAACTAAAGAAAATCGTCATCGGCAAAGTCCAAGGAGATCAGTTCTTATATATTTCTCTCAAGTTGGATTATAGATTCAGTTTTTGATTGCTACAGTATTTTTCTCTTAATTTCTCGATCTTTCTTAATTTTTCGATCTCTCAGGGTGTCTCTCCTATGTTATACTATCTTCACATTCCATCCCTACCATCCATGTGCAAATCAGATTGTTAGTCTTAATCCTTGTCCCATCAGAACCCTCATGAAGTCTTTGGGTAGTAGTTGTAAGGATGAAAGTTACTGTTCAGACATCACTTATTCATTAATGCAGCCAGAGAATTAGCTACAGAGCATTCAATGCGGTAGTAGCAACTTTCCCTTAGATATTTCTCAGCTCCCATCTGTCTTGTACGTTCATAGCATATATCCTTATCAATAGAACTTCTAGGTACGTTATCCCAGATGATAGGGCACACACACCTTG
Source organism: Lithocarpus polystachyus (assembly GCA_033629205.1). Lineage (NCBI taxonomy): Eukaryota > Viridiplantae > Streptophyta > Magnoliopsida > Fagales > Fagaceae > Lithocarpus > Lithocarpus polystachyus. The sequence goes on from CM066168.1 coordinate 940,694, forward strand.
ATATTTGCTTCGCTTAGCTAAGTAAATATTCCTCCTCGAACCACCTCCCTTGGCCTTTATAGTCATAACTTGCTTGTGAAGCTCACAGTCTTACGTTTTCTATACTATTGATCCATCCTCGGACCGTTGAGCCTCCTCGGACAAGGCCCAAGGCCCAATGTACATATTTGGGCCTCTTGTCCCTACAGCTATCAACATGAAATTGGATACAAGGGAAAAAGAAGGATTTAAAAATGTTATTATATCTATTAGTCCAAATTCTTATGTAAGTTTATATTTACTTAACTCCATTTTTTTTTCTTTATAAAAAGTTTAGAAATTGGGATTGTTTTTCATTAATAAATTAGGATTTTAACTTAATTTTGTTTTCAAATGTTTTATTTATTAATTCATTATTTTTTCATGTGTAATATTAATATATGTGTTTTTAAAGGCTAAAGCACAATACCATTACGGACATTAATTTAAGTTAAGAATGTTATATTTATTTATTAGTAAGTTATAACCATTTGAATAAAGTCAACACTAAAACAGATAATATAAATATTAAAATAAGACATAAAAATTAAAGTTCATTTAGGTGTACAAGTACAATTGATTTTTTAATCATAAATTTTAAATTATTTCTTTTAGGATAATCCCCCTCTTCATAAATAAATAAGGAATTATTAAAAAATAAATTGAAAAGTTTTTATTAATCATTCTAATTTGCAATTAGATATATTATATATACGAACAAATATACAAACCGTGCGTTGCACTGTCGTACGGGACTTTCACTAGTTTTTATAATAATTTCATAACAAAATTTAAATGGTAGCTATTAATGATTCTCATTTATACCACTATTGACATTAATATTTTATTAAAGACAAAATTTAGGTATAGTACTTTAGATGCTGTTTTTTATGTTCTCCTCTTAAAATTTAGTCATATGGCTACTTAACTTAAAAATGCACTTCCATCTCATGAAAAAAAAATTTAAATAACAAAATTTTTAAAAAAAAAACTTAAAGAACTGCACTTCAATATTGTAACTAAGTCTTATTCTTTATTTAATCATTAACAATTTACTCTTTAGGTTTTATCGTAGATTTGTTGCATAAATATTACGTGCGGGTGACTTTATGCAGGTTGAAAACAGTAACCAGCACTGAAGAAAGGCAGTATAAGAAGGTACAAAAAAGGACAAACCCGGTGGGGTTAATTGGGTTAATTACCTCGTAACACTAGTCGTATTATATCACTATCACTCTATCAGTATGTATATATGGACTACCGGTATCCACGACAAGCCCAACAATGAAAGTGATTCACGCTTACGCATGGCATGGATGTCTTCTTCTTCTTCGTTCTTCTTGTTTGACTTTTTTGTTTTTTCTTTTGGGTGTTCTTTCCCAATTGTATGACTCATCACATCAAATGGAACACAATGTAAAACAGTAATTACGTTTCATATTTATGGGAGATATTTAGATTGAGTTTATAGACAATTTTAGATAATTAATCCTCTCTTCTTAATTGTTTATGGCTTCAAAACATTATATACACCGGCCAAGTGGTATTTTATGGACATTTGCCACTTAGTGATTTTCTTTTTAATAAATTTTCGAAGCTGGTGAAGATTGTGAATGCAAAGAATTGCATGATTAAGGATCTTTATCAATGTTTCACCTTCATAGGCTTCATTATTGATTATAAAACTACAGTACATGGGACAATTAAGATATGGCCAACGAGAGACAGAGACAGAGAGATTAAGGCTTATGATTGAAAGGAACTTTGTGAAAATAATATATTTCCAATAAAAAACTTGAAGTGTCATTTCAAGAATTAATATTTGTAATTTTGAGTTCTATTTAGTTCAATTATCTTCAAATAATAGACCCAATTTCAAATTTCAAATACAATAATCAAACAAACCGTCAATATCATATAATTAAAACTTAGAAGCAAATACTACTCTTGCAAAAACTCATTGGTGTAGAGTGTAGTGCAGTCCCCACGAGGTTTAGAATGAAGTAAGTTGCTGACGCTTTCTTTCTACGAGTCACAAATCATAATCCTTCTTTTCTTTTGGGATGTACCATACAGTACTTAAGACACCTCATCACTCATGTCGTCTTCTTTTCCTTCAAATTAATTCTATTATTATGAAAAGAATGCCATCCATCAAATTTATTCAATTATTACAACAATGAAAATTTTAAATCAAAAGTAGATGTCAGTCTTGTCAGATAAAAGTTTTAATGACTAGACCCAAAAACAAAAACACTGAAAGGCCTAGGTGCAATGATCTTTTTCTTTTTGTCTTCAAAAAAAAAAAAATGATCTTTTTCTTTTTCTTTTTCTTTATGCTCATACTATGCCAATTTTGGGTGCAAAAATTTTCTTAACCCGCCCAAGGTGAGCTGCGTGGCCCTTACAGGTCAGAGTTTTGACTTAGCAATAGCGACGCCTCTTCATAAATGTCTAGTGCAAGATTTTAGGGTTAATTATAATCATCGATCCTAAATTATATGATTTTTTGTAATGTATATGCACTTCACATTTATAAATTTTGCATCAAAACCTTTTTTTTTTTTTTTTATGGGGCTCCAAGACCTTAAATTGAGGTTAATTTATAATATTCATCCTGACATCTACCCTAAACTTTGATAGTGTTAAAAATGCAGAGGCTAAACCATGTAAGCATTTCCAATTTACACTATTAATTTTGACTCTGATTTGAATGATGGGTACAATTGCAAATAATTCTTGAATTAGGGTTTTGATTGGAACATTTTCAATATTATGGTGCCCATTACAAATATCTCTATATTTTAAAGTACATATGTGCAAATAATCCAAGATTTTATTATGGCAAATGTGCGTGGGTGAAGTTTGGGGGACACAATAGAATTGTAACACGGGCTTCGACCAAACTATGATCGAGTATTGACCCTCCTAATCGAATTTGTTTGACCAAACTATGGGAAAGAGGTTTTTGGTAGGAAAATAACCTAAAACTAAGCAATAAACCTCTCAACTGATTGCCCATTTAGGTCAGCTGAATGGTTCTATGTTAGGGCAAAATTTTCAATCATCTTAAAATTAGGCAATAGACTTGCCAGCTAGTTATCCTCTTGAATCAATTGAGGGGACATGTGTCAAAGTAACGCGCAGCCTCAATATATAGAAAATGAGACATATTCAGTAACATTAAATGTGATGGTCGGTTGTTCGACCACTCGAATCATTCCTTCATTAGATGAGCATTGAGTTGTTGGAATGGCGACGAAAATCGGGTCATGTCCCTGTGTCCCAAAATGCAAAGGTTGATGACGGCGAGAAGGCTCGGCCAAGATCTCTTCTACATCACATCATATTTTGCTTAATTTCGTGTTACATATAAGATTCCTACACAATGTACGCAATTGTTATGATTTGTTTAACTACATGTACTTCTTTCCTCCTTAAAATAGCAGGATTAAGAACAAAAAAAAACACACCTGAAACATAATTGGATTGCATTGTACGGGTGAAGCAGAATTGGATTTTCATGAAATAAATATTAATTGTTTTAGAGTACAAGGTCCACTTATTAATGGCTTCGTTCTTCAATCTTCAGCACCTTCACATCACAAAAAAGTTAAAAAAAATTAATATTAAAAAAAAAAAATCTGCCGACAATATTTATGCTATTAGCTATGAAAACACTATATATGAAGTGGAATGTAGTGTGAAGTAGATTGAAATGTATGTGGATGTGGGTACTAGTAGGGTCGGAAGCCCGTTCTATTGATCCCACAATATATAGCTTCTATGCTAACCGTTCATCTTCTTTACAAAATCTATGGCCAGCCAGCCCTACTATGCTCACTGCTCACTGCCCACTGGCCTCAGCCCCACCCGCGTGCTTGCCGTGCCACACTCTGGCTTTTCTACTCATATATATAAAATAAAATAAACTTGTAAAAGAGCGGTCATTGCTCACTGCGGCTTAAACCCTGTCATGCAAATTGCAATCATAATTAAATATTGAAATAATTGGAAAATTTACTGAAATAAAAAAAGAAAAAGAAAATTTACAATCATGTCCTAACATCGGTAACCAAACATGTTGAGAAATCAATTTTGATTGAGATGAGGCACATTAAAAATAAAAAATAAACATTATTGAGATGAGATGAGCCTCATAAACAAGTATTTATTTATTTTTCCATATTCTTAAACACTAGTTACTAGTTTAACCTGTGATATTCAATCAAAAGTTTAGAAGTACAACAAAATCTTACAACATTTTCAGAACACTATTGTTTTGAGTTTGGTGGGTTCAAGTTTTTTTTTTTTTTTTTTTTTGACCTATAGTGAGTTGTAGGGGTGACAATTTGTATTCGCGTGTCGAGTTTGTGTTGTATTGACTCATGAGTATTCGATTATATTGGTCAACCCTAACCTGACATGTTTATTAAACGGGTTAGTTGTGTCGATCTGTTTATCAAATTTTATCAAAATGAAAAAAAAAAAAACTAATTTTAGTAATAAACAAATTGATCTAAATTTTGAAAAACCAAACAAATAATATTTTTAACATAACATTTAGAACTAACGAGTAGCTGTATCACTAATAATCATTTTAAATTAAAGCATATTTCAATATTACAAATAATCAATCATAATATGTCAAAGAAAATAAACAACTAATAAGTTTATATACCTAGAATTTGAAGGGTATATTGGTAAAATGTCATTTAATTAAAGGGGTTAAACAAGTCAAATGGGTTTCATGTGCTGGACACTAACCCAACATGTTTATTAAACAGGTTAGTCGTGTCAACCCGAATATAACATGAATCCATTAAGCCTCAATCCATAACTTATTAATTTCGTGTTGTATCATGTCAGGTTCACAAGTCGTGTTCAATTTTGCTACCCTTAGTGAGTTGACACCTTCACTTATTGTAAAAAATATTGTGAGATTTTGTTGTACTTGTAGAAAAACTCGAATTCTGACACCCTCATATTATGAGAATATAATTGAATAAGTGTGCTATTCAAAGTATATTTACGCTAAGTTATATATGGGATATTTATTAGATCATATTAAATATATAAATAATTATGAGAAAGTTCTTTTCTTTTCTTTGTGTAGTGATAAATGCATACCATCCCAATAGAAAATATAATGAAAAAAAAAAAAAAAACGGTTCATAACAATTGCAAAATTATAAAACTCTTGTAAAAAAAATTTATGGAATTGTGCCATATATATATATTAACATAATTAAAGGATATGGAATCTCTAACTTCTAACTTCTATAAGAAGTATACTCTTGTACAATTCTTTTTAATAAGAATCTAAATCAGGACTAACTTTTTGCCAAAAAATGTAACTATTCTTTTTCTTTTTCTTAAAGATGTCAATAATACACAACATGACAGCAAACTCGTGTTTGGTAGTACTTATATTATATGTGTCAAGTATTGAAATGGATTGTGGTGTTAAAATAAAAATCTATGTGATATTGTGTTTTTTCGTTCCAACCTTGATCTAGGTATCGAATTTTTCATTGAAAAATCAAACTCTCGTTCACATGGGATCTCACTCGAATCCACCACAACACAAAAAGACAATGGAGAAGTAAATTTTTTAGTGAAAATTTTGTTATTCAAGAATTTCCCATTTGTTTCATCGATATAAAATATAAATGCCCATGCTCAGAATCATTCATTCATTTGTTTATGTTATTGTCATCTTCAAGCAATCCCAATTAAGGAAAACTTTTCTTCTTGCTTAAACAACTGATTAAAAAAAAAACCAAGTGATTTGATAATAAATTGAAAAATGTGGGGTCCGACTAGCTAAAGATGTTTACACAAACAAACACGAATTACATGTAAAATATTCCTCCTCAATTCATAGTAGCTTTCCAATTTTTTTTCATTAATAAAATGATACCAAGAACAGAGAAAAAAGGCTAAAGAGCAAGAGCAACCATGTCCAAAATAATTGACTTTCACACAACGTTTTATTCCTTATTGTCTCTTTTACTTTAACTCTCCCACAACAAGCTACATCTTATCCAATGCCTTTCTCATCCTTGCCACGGAAGGAATGAATTTAAGCATTTTTATCCAACCCAAATAAAGCAACCACGTGAAACTCAAGCTAACTTTATCAAATAAGACTGCAATTTTCTTCCTGCATTTTTATCAATTGCCTAACAAAGCTTACAACAACCAGAATTTCCAGCGCACGTGCAATTTGGAAAATCCTCATTCTTATCCCTTTTAGAAACTTGCAAGTTGCAATGGTTAAATAAAAACCTCCCCTTTCACATTTGGTAAGACATACAGGTGTTTGATTCTTTTTTTTTTAATCTAAACTTATATAGTTACTTAACAAGTTGTAAATGTAACAGTATAAAATATAAATTATAGAGTGAAACGCTTAAAATAAGACAACATTTTTTTTGTAAATGAACCAAACCGTTTATAAGCAACTCTTAAGCTTGGTTGGAGTTCAAATCAAGCTTAAACATTATATTTCTATTGTCAAGCCAAACTCAAACATTCATTATTTCGACAGAAATTGCTCATTTACGGCTCTACTGTCGACTTCACTGTTCCCAATAATCTTACTAAACACAATGGTCTTCTTGAATGAACTCCCCATACTACACCTTGGTCATTAAATTCACTATATAACTTTGAGTAGCTAACCCAATAGTGTTCAATTAACGTATGACTCATTGATTGTGGACGCATGGTGTAGACGGTGATCTTAATGTAGCAAAAGAAAGAGGCATTGTTGAATTAAACACTGCATTCAATACGCTTTGGCATTTGGGTACGTTATAACAAATTTTTATATTAATTACCCAAAAATAGTTTCCCTAGGTAGTAAAAACACACCGCCCAGTTTTGGAAGCCAATTATTTCTGCATTGTGCAGATAGATAGATCATAGATCTTCATTGTGAACTGATTGGATTGGTAATGCACGCGCCTAAAATAGAGTGTGGGGGTTATGAATATGATGGTGAGACCAAATAAACAGGACAAGGAGATCTGTGATGGTTGAAGATATGAATTATAAGTTTGGTCCCAATGAATATGTATGATCATTAATGAGTTTCGTTCCCACGCACACGCAGTACTGTTTTGACGGTGGATCCAGCGTAAATTTCATTGAAATCTAACACACGTGTTTGTGATGCTTTGCTTTTATGTGAGCTTTGCCCGTACGTTGGAAATTGGAGATTGATTGAGATTTATTTGGCTGTGTCGAGTGATTCATCACTCACACTCTTATTCCAAGTTCTTAATAATAAATCAAATAATGAGCAAAAGAGAAATGAGAGAGACTATTTTCCCAGATTAAGGATTAATAAATATTTAATTGTGAATTGTAATAATAAAAAAAATTATACTCGTTACTTATTTATTGACTTACTATATACAAATTTATTGTAGTTGTGTGAGTTTTTATGAATATTTGTTTATCTTTTGACTTTATTTTTTTAAACAATGTATAAAAATATTATTTAATAAAGTTTTTTTCTTTAGGGCATTTATTAACAAAAGCTTTGTTTTATACCCTATAAATCTCAATCCCACGATATAATCTCATACTATTATTTATAAAATTAAAATTAAAGTTAAATTATAAGGTGTTAGACATAACCAAAGGAATAGTGAGTATATTATAGATGTTGGACAGCAAACACAATAATCACCATGTTCTTCAAAAGTTGTTTCCATAAACAAAATAAAACAATTTTATTTTATATAAGTTTTTCTTTTTAAATATTAATTCCTTTTTATTAGAAAGAATATTAATGCCTTATTGTAGAAGTTAGTTATAGAATTTTAACAGATTAATCAAAATCGATTATATGTATTTGTTATCCAAAGTTATAATCTTTGTTATTTCTTTAATTGATATGTCCTTTTTAACACTTTTTATATTATTATTATTATTTTTCTATATCTTTTCTCATTTTATCATCTTTTTTTAATAAATGTATTATTAGATATATATATATATATATAAATATATATATAACCACATAACATACATTATGCAAATACCTTACAATGGATTATTTGTATTTTTTTGTTGTTTGCACTGTGACCTAGATGACAGTAGTACTGCGAAATTGCAACCATAATTATAAGTTGAAATTGCTAAGAACCTTGTAAGTTAATTGACATTTCTTCACGCACAAAAATGTTTGAAGGTTTAAGAGTAAAGGATTTAAGCTATGGGTTAACAACATGTTGTAATTATCACAAAAAAAGAAAAAAAAAAGAAAAAAGAAAAGAGGCTATAAGCTGTAATTAAGAAACAATCACAAGGTGGTAGACTTGCTGGTAGGCCATCAAGGGGCTCCCATGCTTTTAGTGCACCACCTTAGAGGTTCCCCATGGCTTTTAAGGCTCATGTCTCCCACCTTCACCTACCTTGAACAGAAAATATACCATGCAAAGATCCAATTAACTTCAACCTTCAATCTCCAATTCCAGTTGTTGAAAAGATCACCTCAGGACCCAGTTAGAGTAATGGTCTGAACGACATATGAGTTGGCTGCAGTGAATAGCTGGGTTTAGCTCATTTTTTGTCCCAGATAAATGTACCACCTTTTATATATATATATATATATATATATATATATATATATATATATTTTAGCGGTGCTATACTATCACAATTTTTTCAATTGATTTATCAACCTTTAAATACAAAAATAAAAAATATATTCATTAAGGTTTTTTTTTTAGGAAAATTTATTTATTAAGTTATTGATATAGTATTAATCATATTGATTTGTAAATCTTTTCTAATAATAATGTTTTTGTCTCATCTCTAACCAAATAAGCTTGCCAAATAAATGCACATTCTCTATTTGTAATGTAAATGCTTTGTTTTTGTTTTCTTCACTAATGGTCCTATGTGACTTAGGAGGGCATTTCACTTTTTTTAATCCAAGTAAATTGATTTTGCTAAAGTTGGAAGTAGACCCTTTTTTTTTTTAAGCTAATAATAAAAAGAGATAAAGTGAATGAGACCCATTAACATAAGTTTCAAATTCTCATTGAAATATATAATTCGAAAATTTAAAAGTTTAGAAAATAACAGATAGTTTTTGGGAATTCCAATGTACATATTTGTTTTGGTTTATTACTTAAATCTTTTGGTTTAGTAGTAGGGGACTAAGCCCCAACGTGGAGACGCTGCTGTGCTAATGTCATGATCAACAAGCAACAACAACTGCCTAATAACGAGTCAACTGAACAATTTCCTGGGTGGATTTTCAGCCATTAATTTCCATATTTGGGTCAAATTAGCAATGCTAAAGTGCATAGCCAACCACTGCTTCTAGCAATCTAGCCCCATTTTAGAATGTTCTTAGTAAGTGGTAATCATGATCAATTTATTGATATGCCTGGTGTGTAGACCAAAGACCAATATGAGAAACAGTAGCAACATGCTCCAACATGTATCAATGACATTCATTTTAATTTTAACAGGGCCAAGCACTAAGTGGGACTTGGTCTTAAATAATATATATATTTTTAATGTGAATCTTAAACAAAAAGTTGAATGCAGATTGGTTTAGAAAATGGCATCACTTTCCTATCCGATTGTTTCTCACTTTATTGAAAGAAATTGGAACCAAAATGCACAAAGAAGAATATTTAAGCCAAGTCTTTTAGATATAATTGTTTTTAAAAACTCAACTTTTTGAAAAAAAAAATGCTTCTTTTATTGCTAATATTGGCTTAAGTCAATGAATATGATTACTTAGGTATAAAAGAGAAAGGAAAAAAAAAAAAGACTTTACGGTTGAAAATATGCAGGAAATATGTATTTTTAATTCGTGACTGAACAATGCAAGATCAAGCCACCAAATCGTTGAAGACATTGATTTTTCCTTTTTCTTTTTTAGTTTTTGTCTTTTAGACATAGGCTAAATACTAGTGCACACTTGATTGTTACACACTACCGTACATACACACTTTATACTGAAATAAATACTAGTGCACACTCGGTTGTTGCACACAACAGTCACGATTCAGTGCAAAATGTGTGTACGGTTGTGTGAGTATGAAATAAATATTGCTCTTAGATTTATGGATTCCATAACGAGAGTTTGCCCTCTCCTATCTCTGGAACCTCTTATTTTCTAACGTAATCATTATTTGATTCAAATTACAATAAAAAATTAAAAATAAGCTTTACTGCAAAAAACCAACTTAATATTTAGAATAGCTTACATTTTAAATTTTAAATCTTATATTTTAGACCTTATATTTTAGGTAAAAGTAAAACTAATGAAACGTTAATACTTAATTTGAAACTTTTGGGCCTTCAAAAATTTGAGCATTTTTGAAGGCCCATTTCCTCAAATTACATTCACGTACAAAATCATACCAAAGACATCTTCGTAGCCATTCTGATTAGCTTCAAGCACAATTGCTCCCAAAAAGCAAACATTTACATTGAACAATCCAGGTGACTAGTGACCTATCCAAACAGAGATCCAAAAGCCTCAAATGATGTGCATTGCAAAATATTCGAAAGCAAGAGAATCAATGGTTAATCAGCAATACACTTGCTTGAGAATAGAAGATACGTGTGGATAATAGCTAAAACCAAATGTCCAAGCAACTCTTTCTGAAGCTTAACTCAAGATATTAAACAAAGAGATCATTCCATGAGCACAATTTCTTTCTAGCACTAAAACAGATCTGAGGAAAAAGTCTGACTCTCCTTGGCACTTTCTTTAACAAAATTGGAAACCAATAAATACCAGGTCACATTATTAGGTATGAAACCATTCTCCACTCCCTTATGTAGAATCAAATAGGCATTATCAAGCATGTCCTCTTTGCAGTGCCAATAGATTAAGTGTTATAAGTAATAGCATCAGGACAGATTCCTTCAAGTTATAATCGATCAAAGAGATTCCAAGCCTCCTGAAGACGCCTCATCTTGCATAAACCATTTATCAGGGTGTTATAATTGACTATGTCCGGCATCAAACCCCGATGAATCATATCTCTTAGAAACTCGAGTGCATTATGTCCTTTTCCAACTCTACAAAGACCATTGATCAAAATATTGCATGAGATATTATTAATATTAAGTCCTTTCCTCATCATTTCTTCAAACAGTGCAACCCTTTCTCAACAGCCCCAGCATTACACAGTGCCTTAATTAGGCCATTATAGGTGATTATATCAAGAGGGCATCCTCTAAATAACATTTCATTTACAAGCTTAAACGCTTCTTGGATCTCACCTCTCCTCAGAAAAGCATGAATCAAAGTGTTGTAAGTTACAGTGTTGGCAATTACACCCTCCAATAACATATCACGATAGACTCCCAAGGCCTCATCTATCTTGTTGGCCTTACAGAGTCCAAATATTAAAGAATTAAATGTAAAAATATCAGGTTTACATCCTTTCCTAGACATTTCACCAAGCATTTCCAAAGCTTCATTAACCTTTTCATCCTTGCACAGAGCACATATAAGGCAATTCTACCCTACTGTATTCAGACTAAGTCCCTTAGCTGACATCTCATTTAAAACATCACTAGCTTCCTCTAGTTGACTGCTTTGCAAAACCCATCTATCAATGTTGTGTATGTTACCACATTAGGTTTGCAACCCCTTATTGCCATCTCATTAACCAATCTGCAAGCTGAAGAACCCTTCTTACAAAGCCCATGAATTAGCATGTTAAATGTAAAAACATCAGGGGCACAGACGATACTTAGCATGCAATTGTACATAACATCTTTGGCTTCATAAAACCGTCCACTAGTCACATACCCATTAATTAAGGTACTGAAGAGCACAACATTTGGAGCTGGCACTTTATTCAACAATGCCCTTGCTTCATCAACTTTCCCCATTCTACACAACCCATGCATTAAAACTCCATAAGTTACATTATCAGGGGAGAAACCCCGATGAAGCATCCGATCAACCAACTTTGCTGCCTCATGAATCCGATTGAGCTTGCAAAGGCCATGGATTACATCATTGAAGGTCTAAACATCAGGTGTACAACCCATAAGAAACATTTCATCCAAAAGTTTCAACGCTTAATTTACTCGATTATTCTTAGAGAGTGCATGTATCAAAGTCTGGTATACCACTGAATTTGGCACACACCCGTGCTTAGTCATGTCCCTGAGGAGAGAGCATGCAGAATCCACTTCACCAACCATACAAAGTGCTTTCATCACCACCCGAAAAGTGTAGGCAGTGGGAGAAACACCCTTGTTCAACATGTCATAGAAAACATGAGGTGCAACTTTAGGACAATTCCCAGCCACCAATATATCCAATACAACATTATAAGATCTAAAAGTTGGTTCACAAGAATAAATACCCCTCATATCCAAAAGCAACCTAGTTGCTTGGCCAGGCAAACTGGCTCTCCCATAATATTTCATAATCATAAGGAAAAGGGTCTCTTTGAAGACAATCCCTTCTTCGTTCATCTGCATCAACAACCTATCTATGATCTTAAACTCCCCAGCCGCCCCTAGCTTATCTATCAATACATAATACACATCAAATGAATGGCAATAGCCCTTCTGGGCACCCGCCCATTCGAATATCTCCATTGATGTGGGCACGTCAAGTGGGAGCTCAAGCAATTTACAGAGCTGATAAGGGCTTATTTGATTAAGTGACTTCCTAAGCTCTTTGAGGTCAAAGGGTTTAAGTAACCTTTCCCACTCAGTCTCAGACTCTGATAATCCATTGTTATCATTCAAGAGGACTCCATGTCCATCGTCACTAAAATTTCTACTACTAACCCCAGCTAAGTAAATTGCAAAACAATGGGTTTTGAATAAAGATTGTAGCTTTTTGCTCACATGGGTTGAAAGTTTTGATATTTTCAACATTACATAGAATAAATAGCTAAGAATGTTCAGAAACTAACCCAAAATTGAATGCGTAAGCTGTAATCTTGAGAAGAGTAAGTTAGCAAGTCCAACTAACTCTTGGCATCCCTGAACAGGTTTCTTGACTCTTCAAGATTCCTATCATCAGTGGGCTCGTTCCGATTGGTTTTAGTGTGTACATAATCGGAAGGTTACGGTGTTCTTTTATGGCTAAGCGAGGTCGTTCAAAAGCCTCTCATGCCTTGGTGGAGAACTGTGGAAACTTAGTAGGATCCCTATCTTCTATACTTGGTGAGGAAGATGATTGTGTTGCTGTAAATCATCAAGAGGAAGATGAAGTTGTTGCCATGAACATGATTGAGGCTGAGGCGTCACCGGTTATTTCAGGAATTATGGCATCTCCGCCACCTTTTGTTTTGTTTTGGGCCAAGATCAGATTGATGGGTCTCTCCCACAAATTGGGCCTGTGCTTACTAGTGGGCCTCATTCTCCTCTTAACTTTCAGTCCAGCCCTAAGGCCGATAACGGCTGGAGGTCTGTATTTCAGAATGAATCTAATACCTCTTCTCAATTGCAATTTTTTGAGCCGAAAAGAATTGATGGGCAAGTTGTTGTTCAACCACCTAGGGACTCGGGTATTGCTAAGTGGGAATCAAGCTTAATCGGGCAATTTCTTGACAAGGCTCCTAAACCAATTATATTTTACAATCAAAGGGAAAATGATTTCAAGTTGATTGGTTTTTTAGTTCTTCAAAACACTCATAAGGCTGTAAAATATTTTCAGTCGAACCAAATATAGCCTTAAATCAACAAGCTGCTTTTATGAGATTTTTGGAAATGACGTTTATGTTCAATTTATTGGAATGCATGTATGAAACTCTTTTTTTGTCAAATAATTTGTAGTTAATCTTTATTTGGTGATACATCTGTGAGAAAACATGTCAAGAATTATGTTTTATTTAATTTTGGACATATTTTTCATCCAAAATTATTTGGAGGAAAATTCCTTCCACATTATTATATGATAACAACACAAATTGATATTCATGTGTACAGTTAATCACATGACTCATTTAAAAACTACATGATTTTTTTAAATAACTTGAATCATCAAAAAATTACACATTGATAGTCATTGAAATGTCACGAATAAATTGAAGGAAATTTCTCTAATCCAATTTGAAGAAAAAAAATTTTCATTTAATTTTCTTATTTTGAACTATCTGTTCTTCCCAAATGCCAAAAACAACAAATAATAACATGAGAGTGGATATTGTAAGCTTTTAAATGGCAGAGCTGCATATCCCTTAAGACGAACAAAATTGGAGAATATATGATAGAGAAATAAATATGATGCGAGACTTTGCATAAAGTATTATGTACAGAGTCTTATCAGTATTTTCTTTCTTTTATTCCTTTTTTATTAAATACTTTGAAATGATCAATGATATTGTAGTTTAGTGATAATTTACTTTAATTTATTATAGAATTTAGGTTATTTTATCGTTTCAATGAATTCAAGAGAAAAAAAAATCTTGAAAAGGAAGAATAAATGAAGGTCTATTAAAATTTATGTTCCTTTGAATATATGAGGTTTTTCATAATACACCATCAAGTCAATGGTTTTTTTTCTTCCTTGGACACATAATTTAATCATGCATCTTTTTTTTTTTTGATGGATAATCATGCATCTATTAGTTATCAATAAGAGATTTTATCATTTGAACTAACTAAAATTTACTATCCATGTCATTTCAACTATACAATAATTATACATTTGTATTATTTTTTTCAAAATCAAGGATCTCTATTACCTTAAAGACACTTATAAAATAATAAATTTACATCTTCATATAGGTATGTTTGGATTCAATGCATTTTTATGGATGTATTGAGATAAGTAATGTACTCAAGAAGAGAGATCATAATTATACTTTATATACTTCAAAAGAGATTGATTGGTTTGGAATTGAAGATAACATTAAAATAGGATGCTAAAAGTTGAAATTTATATTACAAATAGAGAATGTGCATTTATTTGGCAAGCTTATTTGGTTAAATTAGAGCACACTCGGTTGTTACACACAACCGTACATACACACTTTGTATTGAAATAAATACCAGTGCACATTCGGTTGTTACATACAACCGTCACAATTTCAGTGCAAAGTATGTGTATGGTTGTGTGAGTATAAAATAAATACTACTCTTAGATTTATGGATTTCATAATAAGAGGTTGCCCTCTCCTATCTCTGGAACCTTTTATTTTCTAATATAAACATGATTTGATTCGAAAAACAATAAAAAAAATTAACAATAATCTTTACTTCGAAAAACCAACTTAATATTTAGAATAACTTATATTTTAAATCATATGTTTTAGGTAAAAGTAAAACTAATGAAACGTTAAGACTTAACTTGAAACTTCTGGGCCTACAAAAAAAATTTTAAAACTTTTGAACACATCGTATTAAATTTAAGGCTTATAAATTAGTTCTTTCTAAATTTTATTCATTTGTTTATATTTATTTATAAGACTTCCTAAATTTTATTCAGTGCATAAGTAAAATGAAATCGTAACTCTGTTCTACGTTTCTTTCTTCTCCCCCAAATGCATAGACATTAGTACTACTAGCAGCAAGTAATCTTCAGAGATCGACAAATATGAGACCATTACGCAAAACTGAATAAAACTCTAGCCCTTATTTCATGTTCCTCTAAATACTTTCAAAGCTCTACAATTACTTGCTGTAAGAATACAAAATTTACTATACATTTGTTTTGTTATATGAATAGAATATCTAAATACGAGATTCAGGTAATCTAAAAGCAGAGAGATGGATCATAACATCTAAGTCACAAAGAGAGATGGGTCCAAACTCCAAAGCCTACCATTTGGTAGACGTGAAATCACTTTAAAATTCAATGGTATAGCACACAACACGCAAGTGTAAACCAGAAATTCATTGGCTTCACAGAGTTTTTAATAAAATTTTTAACATTCCACTTATGAGTGATGAATTACAGGTCTGGCTCCAAAGTGTTTCTAGACAAGTTAGATAAAATCCTTCTTGATTGCTAAGCCCCATACCATTCTAGTAATTTAATCACTTATAAAACTTAAAAAGTCCTTGATGGGGAGGCAAAGACAGCAAAAAGCTTGTGCACAAACCAAACATGGCATCCACAATCTGCTTCTGAGAGAACGTTTTACAGGTATTCCAGATTAAAACAAGACAACTTTTCTTTTTAGTTTCTAAAATTTGTATTAACATGCTCCAAGAGAGATTTCACTGTTCTTTTGCCTTCTTCCTTGCCAAAAACCGTTCTTTAGCTGCAGCCACAGCATCTCCACTTCTCTTATGATGGTCACGCTTTGGCTGTTCTGCTGATGGCTGTTCAGCTGAAGTTTTTTCTTGATCTGAAGTGGTGGTTATTGGCTTTTTATCTAAGGATTCAACGCTTTTCTTTGGCAGAATGGAGCTTTCACCTTGATGCTTGTCTTCCATGACTGAAACCTTCAAAGGTGCATTTGTTGCATTTGGTGACTGACCTTCATCTGATGTATCATCTGACCCTTTTAATTCAAGCTTCTCTAACTCCCTTGACTCGGCCAGTTTCACTGGCTTCTTTGACTCAACCTGCTTCTCTGATCTCCTCACCTCAGCATCTTTTGCACCAAAAGCAACATTTTTTCCAATGTTGAAGTAAAAATCACTCAAGTCACTCTTCTTTGTAACCTTTAAACAACAATGCATATATAAAATTATCAATATGGATTCAAAGCATTTGAGAAAAACCTTTAAAAAAAAAATGATCATATCAAAGCATTTAATTTAGTGTGGTCTTCAAGAAAATATAAATCACAGCATGTGGTCACATAAAGACGTGGATAGAATATTTATCTAAACATAACACGTGGCTAATGCTTGACTTGGTCTTTAACACGCCTTGGCCAAACTTGGAAAGTGGCTCAAGGATGCTTGTATGAGAATAACATAAATCATGACGGTTGAAGTTTGGAGTTTGGACGAATTGAATAAGGGCAATGGGTTAGTACCTTAGGACTTACAACTAAGCAACAACCTTACATGTCCTTTTTTATATATAAAAGTAACCTTACATGTACTAATTATCACATGATTCCACTCCAAGTAACATGACTTTATCATAACGCCACATAGTGATAGTTACATAGAAGTTGGGATGTTCACCAATAAAGCTTCCTAGGACCTTGTTTATGAATATGGCATTCATTGACATATTCACTGTTTTTTTTAATATAGATATGAATGATAGTATTTCAAACATTCAACGTCCGCTCCATAATGATTACTCTTTATTAGGCCAAAACATCAAATGGTTTTTGGTATAGGCGGGAATCAAACCACAAATCTCTTATTCAATGACAAGAAACTTTCCCAATTTAACTAACTGAAACCCACTCATTGACATATTCACAGTTAGAGCTATAGAACTAATATTGGTACAATTATATTGTACTCTTCTGGAGAAGATTCAAAGAGATTTTTTGTGGGGGAGCTTTCATGGAGAGCATAAAATTCATTTGGTTAATTGGTCCATCGTTTGGAGACTGATTTGACAAGGAGGTTTGGGCGTGAGGAAGTTGTTGTATTTCAATTATGCTCTGTTAGGTAAGTGACTAGCAATATGGGTTGGATAGAGATTCTTTATGGAGGAAGGTTATTGATTGCAAATATGGTACAAACAACAGTGAGCGGTACTCTGGTGAGGTAAGGGTGGGGCTTTGGAAACATATCAGATTGGGTGGGACCACTTTGCATGATTGCATCTTCCATTCAGTTTGAGGCAGGATGTGGTTCTCAAATTCAGTTTTAGAAACAATTTTGGGATGGAAGTGGTACTTTTCAAGACCACTATCTGGAATTATTCAATTTGTTAGAGCATCCACAGCTGGGCATGGATATGGCAAATATAAGAGAATTTTTAACATGTGAGGCCCAAAGTGCTCAACAGCCAAATATGGAAACTTGTAAAAATGCAAAAAATTTTGACATAGTGCTACAGTACCGTCCCAAAGGTAGGACGGCACTGTAGGACAATGGTATAAAAAAAATTTTTTTTTTAATGTTTAGTTCTTCTCTCTCTTCCCTCATTATTTCATGATCTTCCTCTCTCTTCCTTTTTTCTCTTTCTTTTTTCAGCTCGCTCTTCTTCCTGCTCTCTCTTCTTCAAACCTGAAGACTCTGCCTTCCTTTCTCTCAGATCGGCATGGAGGCAACAGCGTTGGAGGCTCGATCACCTTCTGTGGTGGAGGCGTGGGGGTTGTGAGCCGTCATGAGCCATGGTCGGCGTGGAGGTCATGAGCCATGGTAGAGCCATGGTCGGCGTTGGGTTCCGATGATGGGTAACGGTGGCCACCACCAACACAGAACCCATTTTCTGCAAACCCAAAACCCATTTTCTTCAAACTCATGGTCTCAATGGTGGCGGTGCGGGGGTCGGTGATCAATGGTGGCAGGATCGTACAATTGGGGTGGGTATGCTGAGTTGCTTAAGATGGCTAAGATGCACGGGCTCAAATTTCAGGCTGTCAAAGGCCATGGGTGGCTGAATTTATGGTGGCTGGGTTTTTTTATCTTTGAATTTTTATGGTTACTGGTTTTTTTTGTTTGAGGTTTATTGCTGAGATTTTATTGCTAGTTTTTTTTTTAGGTTTTATTGATGAGATTTTATTGCGATGGTTGCAAAAATTTTCTTTCGTGATTCGTGGGTCCGGTGTGTATTGTTGGTTGGTTGTTCTGGGTTTGGGTTGGTGGTGGGTGGATGAGAAAGAAAGAAAAACACAGAGACGGAGAACAGAGATGAAGAGAGCAGACAGAGAGATTTTTTTATATTATTTTATTCTGTAATTTATATTATTTTAATATATAGAATGTAAAAATAAAAGTTGGATTGTGGATGTATTGTAAAATTGATAAAGTTGCTTTTTAAGATGGTAAAGTATGATAGGATAGAATTTCTGGCTGGAGATGCTCTTAGAGATCAAGATGGTCAGTTGTCAGACTATATGGAGTGGGTGAATGGTAGGTTACATTGGAAACCGGTGTTTATCAGAGAGGCACAAGATTGGGAGTTGGAGTCAATGGCTCACCCAACAAAGGATTTACATCTAGGAGCTACTATAGGGTGCTGCAAGCAAGCATTGAGGTTACTTCCCTGTTTCCTTGGAAGTGTGTATGAAATTCTCTTTCCCCTCCTAGAGTTTCTTTTTATGTTTAGGAGGTCGCCCTAGGCAAAATTTTGATGACAGACAACCTGCGGAGGAGGGGTTTCCTTTTGGCAGATTGGTGTTGTCTTTGTCAATCTGATGGAGAATCTGTTAATCATTTGCCGCTGCATTGTCCTTTTGTACATGATCTGCGGGCATTCATATTTTGTCTAGTTGGGACTAACTGGGTTATGCCAAACTCTGTTGAAGCCATGCTGAAATCTTGGGATGGGGTAAGGGGAGTTCGAAGATATGTAAAAGTTTGGAGGGCAGAGCCAGCATGTCTTACGTGGTGTATTTGGAGGGAGCATAATCAATGCACATTTGAGGGAAAGGATCTTTCTCTGCCTAATATTAAGTTTCTCTTCTTGAAGACTCTTCGAACGGGCATCAGTCTCATACCCCTTCTATGTAGTCCTTAATGGAGTTTTTAGAGTCTTTATGCCTTTGCCGTTGATACAAAGGCTTTGAACTTTTCTGTTGTTGCTCTTTTATTCTTCTTTCTGCATTTTTTTCCTTTTTTTTAACTCTGGTATACCACCTGTATACATTCTTTCAATTTTTTTAATGAAGTTTGATTACTTATCCAAAAACTAAATAAAAATTATATTGTATACTTCTATATGAGTCTAGAAATCCCAGTGGCAGGGTGTCACTAATGAGTTGTCCCCACCAACCGTCATTTTTTTCTTTTTGAAAATTCAATAGTTACAACAAGAGAGGGGAGATTTGAACCCTAAATGTTTAGAAAACACCAAGATGTGCCAACCAGTTGAACTGTAAAGCTCTTGGCATCCCCACCAATTGTCATTGTCAAGAATATTATCTATTTCTTGTAACTAACTCTCCTATATATAAGGAATATATTGGCTCAAGATTGTATCAGATTTTCAGCTCCTCCAAAAAAATGGATGAAATATCATACAAATGTTTTTGAATTCTCTTCTCAAATATTCTTCACAAACATTCAAACAGCAGCAGCAACCAGTGCATGTGTTCCAAACTGCTGCACAGAACATTTTACAAGACTTAGGGCCCGTTTGGATTGAGGGAGGAGGGAGGGGGAGTGGAGGGGAGTAGAGTAGTGTTGGCTGAAAATAGACTAATTTTGGGCCAACTCTACTCTACTCCCCTCTACTCCCCCTCAATCCAAACAGACCATTATGTAAACCTCCAATGGTCTTCAAGGACCATTAAGAGTGCCTTCTGTTCTTGCCCTCATTGTAGACTTGTCAAGTAATACTGATTGTACACTTCTGTTCTTGCCCTGGCTGACACTCAAACATGTTTACTTTGTTTACCCTCTTTGTTACCGTCATCATAAGGGTTGAATCATAGGGTGAATGCACCTCTCTAGATCCATCTGCAGTGATTAGGCTAATCTTTCTTAGGTAACCAGAAACTTTCCTAAAGCTGCCTGATTTTATCGAAGTTAAGGTTACATTCCAACAGGACAGGTATTGGAGTCACTAAACATCTAAACCAAACCAAGCTGCCACATTAAGCTAACACCAACCCTTCATTTCCTGCTTTCTGACTAGTGCCTCCACTTCTAATTATGCGACACAACCCAATCCAAACCAGTCTAGACCATGCCTAGCCAAAACAGAACTTAACCAAACACTGGCTCTAACTTATACTAGTTTGCCAAAAGCCTATAGACATTTACTTTATTGGTAAGTTACAGATGGACCCATTGAGTTTTCAACCCATAATTGAGACATTTACAATAAAAAAAACTTGGGGAATCATAGGCTTCAAATTGATTCGTCAACGGAGGATGCCTTTCAAGGAAAAATCCATGATAATGCATTTTACCACTCATCTATCTCTTAGATGAGTAAGGCATGAATGATACCAAAGGCCTAAGGATAAACTTAAGGATTAGGATTAAAATCCCCTGGTGGACCCTGGTGGAATGGCATTAAAAAATATAAATGTGCAAATGAGACACTTGAAGGAATTTTTTTGTTTTTAATAAGTGACACTTGAAGGAAAATTGTTTAAACCTAGGTAATAACCACCAAAAATCTGGGAAATTTACATCAGAAAATTCCTTTAGAAAAAGATCCACAGAAAACCCTCTTTAATGCAGTTCTTCAAATAGAACCATCCAATTGAGAACACATTAACTAAAACTACACCCAACAGTGGAGGCTGCTTTACAAGGAACTGAGAGAATTAGGGAATCCCTTTTCTCCCAAAAAAAAGAGAGAAGAAGAAAAAAGGAAAATGTCCAACCAACTTGCATCCAAAACTTATGATAAACATTCTCACAATTAAATGCATGAAACTCCTGAGTCCTGTCTGGATTTAATACTCTTGACTTTGTACAAGCCCTAGAAACTTATACAAAACAAATAATTGATTTTAGAAATGGATGTCAAGTTGCATTAAGTGCAGTCCATCTCCACACTAACCCCACTCATTAGTCATCACATTGGAATTCTATAATTAAACTACCTTTATGTGGCAGCCTAAATAATATGTCAAGTAGAAATAGAAAATTTATGAAAGAAAATGTCAATGTGCAGTAGTAAACAGGATAACAAAGGATTAATATAGAACGCAAGCATGCAAAAAATAAATGCATAATCTAAACTAGCAATTTTCAGTTAGTCACATGTAAAGTAATATAAACAAGAACCATGATAAGTCGAACACAAGTGGAGTTAGATAAATGCAAGACCAGGCAAAAGTTATACATACATCATCCTGCGCCTCTCGAAGTTCACGCAAACGTTCTTCCTCCATCCATTTTTTCTGCTCTTCAAGCTTCTTTTTGTAAGCACTCGTCACAAATTTGTCCTTGTCTGCATAGAGGTGGTCATCTTGGCTTCTCTCTTTCGCAATTTTTCTCTCATACACTACTTCACGGTATTTCTCTCGTTCTTTTGTTTTTTCTTTCAATAGCTGAATATATCTTGGCTGCAATAGAAACAAGCATGTTTTAATTATAAACACTATTTAACCAAATCTATGGAAAGACAAACAAAATTAAATATAAATGCTCCAATTTTCATCATATAAAAGTATAAGAACCTGGGAAAGAAAAATCAAGAATGCAATATGCCCATAACTTACGAACTATTTTTCTAACATAATTTTACATCCATATATAGCACTTCCATTCCATTGAATAAGATGGCTTTCTCTACTACTAAAGTTAATTCATTAACATGTAAATGATAAGAGCTTATCTGAAATCATACTCTCTGTTACTTCCTTAATTGAAATGTCCTTTTTCCGTTCATTCAACTTGGTTCAACTCACTCTTTCTCACTAGTGCACTAATCACTCTTCTCTAAACATGACCAAAACATATCAATCAACTCTCTCTCATCTTTTCATCAATATGGGCTACCCTTTTATGTGAATTTTCTCATTTCAAATCCTATCTTTCCATCTATTTCCCATTTATCCATCTTAACATTCTCATTTCAGATGCACCCATTTTACAAATATGTTACTTCTTAACAACCCGACATTCGACACCATAAGAGCAGAGCTGGTTGTATAGCAGTCTTATGAAATTTTTCCTTTAACTTAGAGTTTTAGAATCACTCTATTACCTTTAAACTACCTTAACATGCTCATTTCAGCCACACCCATTTCACAAATATGTTACTTCTTAACAACCCAACATTCAGTACCATAAGAGCATAGCTGGTTCTATAGCAGTCTTATAAAATTTTCCCTTTCAAACTTAAAGTTCTAGAATCATTCTATTACCTTTAAACATAGAGAAATTGATATCAACACTACAGAAAAATCATTTCTATATTTATTTATGCAGTAAGTATAAATTAGATTCTGGGCAAATTTTCAATAAAAATCAAACTGTATTTTCATTACCATTCTGTCTTGACGATCTTGAACTCGAGGTTGAATGGCTTTCTGTTTCATGTCATCGTAAACTCCGTCATAATCAAAAACAGTGGGGTCTTCTTCGAGGGCTTTCTTCTGCTGTTCCTCAATGTCCTTGAGAGACTTGTTCTTGCTAGCTTGCCGAGAAATATCGCTCTCCACATCGTCGTCGTCGTCGTCGTTAAACCCGAAGGCAGGTGGACGAGGCGGCTTTGATGACTGCTGCTGCTGCTTCTTCTGCTGTGATGGCAGCCTAAGGTTCAACCCATACCCTATCTTGCTCATTGCAATTTCTTTGAGGATGTAAAATCTCAGGTATTTGGGATTCGAATAAAGGAATTGGGGGGTTTTCAAAGAGAAGGTGAGAGAGAATTCAAAGCCCTATTTTTCAATTTTCTTTCTTTTTCACCCACCAATCATTTCGGGCGGTTTTTGTAAAAAAAATAATAATAAATAGGTAAAAATTGTAAAAGTGACCCTCTAATTTTCACATTTTTTTTCATTTCAGTCTTCTAACTTTCAATTCTCTAACTTTCCATTTTTGTCGACACAAGACTATGTTACAACTCAGTAAATAGGTAAAAATTGTAAAAGTAACCCTCTAATTTATACATTTTTTTTATTTCAGTCATCTAACTTTCACTTTTGTTATTTTAATCCTTTAACTGTTATGTTGCAACTCAGTCAGTGGATACTGTTAAAATTCCCACACCATTTTACATTTTTTTTTAATTCGAAATTAAAAGAGAATAAGAAAAATCTGAAAAAAAAAAAAAAAAATTAAGGGGAACGACTTCCCCTTCCCCTGAAATCAAAACAAAGATCTGAAGAACACCCAAGCCGAGCCGCGAGCAACTGAACCAGCAATCCCATGGCGGTGGCCCATAAAAGCAGCCAAAGCAACGAGTACCCAGCAATCGCACCGGCTTGGAGATCCCCCTCCAGATTCCCAAGGTCCAAAAAAGCTATGCTCATCAAGAACCCAGGACTCGTGAACAGCCAAAGCTTCTTCCACGAAAACGGTGGAGCCCGACCCGAGTCGGAGTCCGACCATTTTGATTCGCCATCGATCCCAATAATCAGGACCTTCTCGTCGGACTCGTAGGCTGTCTCTTCTGGCTCCTCGTCAGACTCCATTGTTAACAGTGGTTGTCGCTGTTACTCGGTCTCCTATGGCGGCATGGTGATTGGGTTCACGTGGTGTCACACAGAGATAGAGTGTGTGTCTCTGTTTCTGAGAGTTGAATATGTTTTTGGGGGTTATAGTGTTTTATGTTTTTGGGAGTGGTGGTTGATTGCGCTTTGCTTGTTTCTGGTTTTATTGTCCCAAAACTTTATCGTTACGGGAAAGACTAAAGAGAGAACTCTCTCAGATCCTTCTGGTTTTGTGTTTCTGTGTTTTATGTTCTTCAGATCTTTGTTTTGATTTCAGGGGAAGGGGCTTAACGTCGTCGTCTTCTCCTTCTTCTTCTTTTTTGTTTTTTTTTTTTTTTTTTTCAGATTTTTCTCATTTTCTTTTAATTCAGAATAAAAAAAAAAAACAAAACAGTATTATTTCAGTAGTTCTAACAGCAGCCACTACCGGAGTTGTAACGGAGTTCTGCATTGACAAAAATTGAAAATTAACAGATTAAAATGATAAAACTAAAAGTTAGAGAATTGAAATGAAAAAATGTGAAAGTTAAAGAGTCAATTTTATATTTTTTTACCTAATAAATACATTTTTTTTTAAGTTTTTAATATCTATACATCAACTTGTAAAACTTTCATTAAAAAGGAAAAAAAAAAAGACTTGTAAAAAAATTTTTTTTGTTTATTTACAAGAGATATAAGAATCAAAATTTATGTTTATGCTTAAAATTAATTAATATCTTGATTTGGTAATAAAAAATTATTATTATAAAATAAAAATTATGTCATAAACTAAAATTTTATAGCTTCAAATACAAAATTAGCTGGTTAAAACATCCTTATCAGGAATTGCAAAAAAATGCTATTATGACCTGTCTAAAAACATTCTTTATTATTTTAACACACTATTTTACAATTCAACTCATATTACATTTTTTATTTATTCAATCTTATACGGTAAAATAATATATACAAATATTAAAAAAACCCCCAGAGCACCACCCACCACAACTCTTGGCCACCCCACCACAACCTGTCCACCCTTACCACTGTTACAAACCCACCACCACAACCATCAACCCACCAGCTGCCACCACCACAGACCCACCACTACCCAATACTATTAAAAAAGCCCCAAAATCAAACCAAAACCACAACAACAAAGAAGAAGAATCTGATCTCAACCATCCAAAATCAACCCAATACCACCACTGAAAATCTGAAGAAGAATCTGACCTCTACCAATCAAATCAAGCCAATACCACCACTGAAAATCTAATGACCCACAAAACCCATGGGCACAACCATGGGCGACCCAAAAACTGAAACAAACATTGCCACAATGCCACCCCTCTCTTGCAACCCACAACCACAACCACCAGCATCTCAACCCACCTCCGAAACAACCGAAACCCACAAGATCGAACCACTGTCGAAGACCCACATATTACAGCCGACAACCCACAAGATCGGCCATGCACCGCCACGAAAAAGCCACCGTCAGGGAGTTAAGAGAGAGAGAGATTAAAAAGGCTGAGCGAGAGAGAGAACGGAAAGAGAAGACAGAGTTGAGATTGAAGACAAAGGCGAGAGTTGAATTCAGTGGGCTAGAGAGAAGAGAAAAACAATTAAAAGTTATATCATTTTACTCCATAGTCCGTACCGTCTCATTTTTAGAACGACACTGTAGCCCCACGCCAAATTTTTTGAGATTTGAAATATCTGATGTGCTAAATTTTTGGTGTTTTGGTGTGTTAAATGCTAAAAATTTAGCATATAGCACACCTGATGCTAATGCTCTTAGAGCTTCCTCATCAAAGATTTCAAAAAATTTAGCATTTGTCATCTCAAAAACCTACTTTATCAATTTTAACACCTTACTTTACATTACACTCAACATCAAAGATTTTATATTTTTTACAACTTCATTAAAATATTATTGGGTAAACTACATAAGGGTCCGTTCGGTTGGAGGAGTGGAAAAGTGAGAGGATGGAAAATTGTGGGAGGATGGAAAATATTTAGTTTTCCCTCTTGTGTGTTCGGTTGGAGGAGTGGAAAAGTGAGAGGATGGAAAATTCTTGTGTTCGGTTGGAGAGAAAAATGAAAGGATGGAAAATGTAATTTATATAAATTGACTATTATATCCTTGTTACATAATATGTAAGAAATAAATTTATTTCTAATCATTAATTAATATAAAATTTATCACATTATATATATAAATTTATATTATTATAATGTTGGAAAAAAAAAAGTTACTGTACAGTAATGTTGAAAAGAATTAAAAAAAAAAAAAAACGTTACTGTAAACAGTAATGTTGAAAAGAAAAAAAAAAAAAAAAAAAAACAATGTTACTGAAAGTAACGTTGCACAGAAAAAAAAAATATGCAAGTAACGTTAAAAAAAAAAAAAAAAAAAGAAAGAAAGAAGAAGAACGTTGAGTTCAGTAACATTGAGAGGAAAAAAAAATTCGACAACGTTACTGTTTCACAGTAACGTTGAAAAGAATTTAAAAAAAAAAAAAAAACAACGTTACTTTCAGTAACGTTGTTGAACAGAAAAAAAAAAAAATCAGGTAATGTTAAGAAAAAGAAAAAAAAAAAAAAAAAAAAAAAAGAGAGAAAGTTGAAAAAAAATAGATGAAAAGAGGGTATTTTTGTAAAAGTACTACTATAGAACTTTTCTCTCTATATTTTCCTTCCGATTTGGAAGGAAAAAAGAAGTGGGCCCGGAGAGAAAATTTTCTCTCGAGTTTTCCATCCTTCCTATTTTCCTTCTCCAAACGAACAGTGGAAAACAGTATTTTCTTTCCTATTTTCCTTCCTATGTTTTCCATCCTCCCTGTTTTCACTCCAAACGAACAGAGCCTAAATGGTCCCTATCATTTATACCAGATTTCAATTTAGTCTCTAACCTTTTAATTGTATCAAATTGGTCCATAACCTTTTAATGTCATGTTAATTTAATCCTTGCCGTTATCTATTGGATGGAAAAGTCTGATGTGTCAACTGGCTTAAATAAAAAAAAAAAATTGTTGCCACATCAACTATCACCTGGACTAACATGTCAGCATTTGTAATTTTATTTTATGAAAAGTTAGCATAATTTTAAATTAGAATAAAAGAAAGAAAAACAATAAGTGAATCCTAACTCACGTCTATCAACAACAAAAAATCCCTTTCCTCAATAAACAACAAAAATCCCTAACTCACAGTCACGATTGCGGATTGCTTCACGTTTGGTCCTCTAGAGAGAAAGGTGAAGCCCTACGGTGGCCAAAAATTATACCGAAGGTGATGACTGAAGGCAACAACTGGATTTAAGGGTTGACAGATTCACCGTTCTGAGAGTCGATGGAGTCGCCGATCTGCTGGTAATATCTCTCTCTTTCGGTATTATCTTCCTCGTAGGTTTTTATCTCTTGTTTGTTTGGAACGGACCAGAAAGCGAAGGTTCAGTTTGAGCTGGTATTGAATTTTGGTGTAGTTTTAGGCAAATTTATGTTTTTGTTTTCCTTTTCTTTCACCTTTAACGTTCCCTTTTAGTTGTACAGATTTTTGGGTACAAGGAGATAGAAAGCCCTAATTTCGTACGTCATATCTAGTTCTCCAATTTGATTTTTTTGTGAAACTCTTAAGGTAACCCTCTGATTTTGAACAGCCCTCACTTATTTAGGATATATTCATTCTTAATTTTCCTTGTGCTAGTATTTTAAGAGCAATATATTGGGAACAATTTGTTCTTGTTATAATTGTGTTTATTTCTTAATTTTCTTTAATACTTTGGAATGCTGTTTGAAATTTTCTAGCTAAGAACCTTAGCTATTATTTGTCTTTGATCAATGACAGCATATATATGAAGGATAGTACCAGTGTGTAAGAGCATAATATCTTCCATGATAGGTAAATTGGAAGTAGTAGTGCAGCCATAATTTTGTTTAAAACTACTCATCTGCTTTTGCTTTAATTTAATGTCATTAAAGGTCTTTTTATGACACTTTTTTTTTCCAGATTTTCAAGCAATTCTATACTCGTGGATATAGGAGCAACAAAGGAAGATAGAGGTGGTATTTTGTGTAAAGCAAGAAATGGTAGACCTCTTTACTCGGCTGTGACTTTAAATAGACTTATCTCATAAAACAACGATCATTCAGCTTGCTGTGAGAGAAGCTTTATTTAGCCTTAAGGAGCTTTGGATTTAAGTAGTCACCCTTTTGACTAGTTAGAGTGAAGTATATTTGTTCTGAAGCTATATGAGAAAAAGTAACTAGGGAAGGAATGCAATAGTGATCTTAACAAGTTATGTAAAGTCACCTGTCAACAAAAATAAGGAGTTATGTAAAGCTACTGCTCTTTTTTGAAGATTTGCAGATCCTACCTGTTATTGTGGCAGAGCAAAGAAAGTTGGCATCAGAGGAGGCCTCTTGGTCTTTTGTAGATAGATTTGATTTGTTGTATTTTCTTTTTTATCATGTTTTGTGTACCGATGTGTTTGAACTTTTCTTCATTTAAATAAAATTTTCTTGATACCCAATTGTTTGAATAAATTATTGCTCTTCATATGAATTCATTGGATTTTTTCCCCTTAAGTGCAGAATGATTTTGTTGTATAAAACCTATGTCACAATCAGAATGAATCATTTTGTTGGATAAAGAAAGGACTAAACCATTTCGAATTTCAGGAATCAGATTCAATTTCATAAAGTGGGACAATTGTGTAATGAGATGAAGCAGTTTACTGATTGTAATCATGACCATGATAATGACAACAAACTTTTCACATCTTACAAATATATCTCATGTACCATAAGAAGGCTTTGTCTGATTGGAACTCTCCCTTCTATATAACTTTTTAAACCTGTTATGTACTGCATTGAAAGTAATATATGCTGAACTTATCTTCTCACTGCTGAAGAATTGAATAGGTTTGTAACAAATTATCTGGATAGTGGATAGCAACATAGTGGACAGCAAGAAGTTTTACTGATATAATGAAGGGATTGGGGACCAATAGGAAGATTGTGAACCCATTACAAGTAGAGTACCTTCTCTATGATTAGGAAAATGATGTCCAATAAGGAAAATAATGGACATGATATATAAAAACCTGGGTATCATAAAATGACACTAAACAAAAACATCCATTCAAACTTGTTGGCAATCATCCATATCTTTTGGCATTAAGAAGTACCAAATTGCAAATACAATAAAGAAAATATAAATGACAAAAAAAAAAAAAAAACCGTGGGTGATCCGTAGTAGAACATAACTGAAAATAAATAAAATTCCAACATGTCTACAAAATGAACATATTCCATGATTAGCCACGACTTCCTTTCTTTCCATTCTCACTTTCTCCCCTAAATGATGGTGGTGCATCAACTGATTCTTGACTGCCAAGTATGTTGAATGTCTCCCTATACCTTGCAGTTTGACTAGTAGCCATCAATGTTTCTTTGGTTATAGAAGAGTTTCCTTTCCATGAAGGTGGTGGACCCCATATTTCTGGAAGTGGTACATTGCTGACCCAAGGCTTTATTTTGCCCCAAGGTGTATCAATTGCTTTTCTCTTAGGCTTCTTTGACTTTTTACCTTGTGGTAGTGGATCTGACTGACCATTTTCAGCATTGGTAGATGTTGTGGCTGTAGCATTTGCTGTTGATTGTGCATTTGCACCACCTTTCGAATGTGTTTGCGCACTTGCTGCTGAATGTGGTGGTATTATTGACTGTAAAGGCTGATTTTCATATGCACTTGCATGTGCATTTATGCTTGCACCAGCACCAACACCAGCATCAACACCAATACCAGCACTTGCACTTGCACTTGCACTTGCACCCTCTCCCTATCAAAGCAATAAAAGACAAATATCACAGTATATCATAGTTTGAATTTTTTTTTAAGATAGTAAGAATGGCAAATATCACTTTTATGTAGTAACTAAAATTATACCATAGTAGGCTGTGTGAAATTACTCCGTTGTTGACTAGTAGGCTGCCTTTGATTGCCACCAACTTTTCCTTTGCATGTCCTCTTGTTACGACCAACCTCTTTACAATATTGACACTTCATAACTAGACGCCTTCTCAGTTTTGAAGATTGTGGCGTCTGCTCATCAGCATCTCTCTTTCTATGCTTCTTAGGCCTACCTGGAGGTCTCTGTTTACGTGGAGGTCCCACAGGTTCAAACCCAGTATCTTCCCACATATCTGGCCCATTCATAGGCATGACCATTGGCTCATAACATGCTGCATAAGTTTGCATCTTAAGGCACTGGTTGACATAGGGCTCCACAGGCTCTTTTTTGTAAAAAATACAACTGATTGCATGACAACAAGGCACTCCAGTCAAGTCCCACCTTCTACAAGTGCAAGATTTATCTGCCAAGTCGACAATATATTGCATTGCACCACAATGCACCTCAAACTTGTCATCTCCAGCCCATGTTGACATCCAATTACCACTAGCATTTATGTTCTTCTCTAACTTCTTTCTAGTTATTTTACACAACTCATCTTCAAATTTCATCATCTGATCCTTGCATGATTGGAATTTTCTCATTAGATACAACCTTAAATCTTCAACCAAATGAATGACTGGCTTCTCTCTAGAATCTAAAATAACTGAGTTGAATGATTCACACATGTTATTAGTCAATGAATCACACTTAGGATACACACTAAAAGCATGTTTACACCACTGTGAAGATGAATGACCACTAACCCATTCAAATGCTTGCGTGCTAACTGATTTCAACTCCTTCATTGCCCTATCCCATTGTTTATAATAAGTTGCAGTAGCTATCCTCCAAAAAATATCCCTTAAAATCAAGCCATGATATTTCTTCTTAAAGTTGTTGTACAAATGCCTAACACATAGTCTATGGTCCACCCCAGGCATCAACTCCTCAAATGTGGGTATTAAACCCTACATAACCAAGATAAACACATATCAACAAAAAATAAATAATGGACAAACTATGAATAAACAAACAACATTAAAAGTAAGTTAAAGTTTGGACAAACCTTTTGTTGATCTTTTGTTGATCAGAGATGAATGTCAATCTACGCTGTGAACCAGCGTTAACATCACTTATAAGCTTTAATCTAAACCAAGTCCACGAGTCCTTTGTCTCAGCTTCTACAACTGCAAATGCTAAAGGGAACAATTGATCATTAGGGTTTGTAGCCACAGCAGTCATGAGTTGACCACCATAGTGTCCCTTCAAATGGCATGCATCCACACCAATAAAAGGCCTACATGCTATAAAGCCCTTCTTACATGCATCTAAACAGACATACAACCTCTGAAATTGTGGACATAATGTCCTCCCAGGCCTTTTAATCTCCTCAATAGGTAAGTTAACTGTAACCACATTCAATAGGACTGAACTACCTCTATTTGTCCTCAACAACTCAGCACAATATTTGCGAATATTGGTAAAATGTGCTGCTTGGTTGCTAGTAATCATGTCTTGTGCACAAACCTTTGCCCTATGTGCTTTGCTTCTTGAAATGTGCACAACATATTTCTTACAATTGTAAAATTTTACAATTGTGGAACTTGTCATGTTTGGGTGGTCACTCAACTCGCCCACCAGTGTCTTCCCCAACCATTTACTAGTGCATCTCATATTCTTAAAAGTCCTAGTACAAGTATGTCGACCATAGTACGTTCTCAACTGAAATGTCATTTGGTCCCTCATCTTTGTAACATATGCTATCCACTTACACCCATCTTGACAAATTGCCCTCACTCAAACTTTATCATTTTTTTAAACCGAATACCCCAGCCCCCATGAACTGCATAATCAGTTACAACATTCTTAAATTGTTCAAGTGAAATAAACAACATTCCCTTTACAAAGTACATATGTTTTGGGTTTGTAAGAGGTATGAACACAGGATACGGAGGTATATCATTGTTGTCTTCATCATCATCCATACTTAGAAGCACCTCAGATTCATAAGGCTGGTCATTGTCACTAAGACCAGTTACAATCTTGGCATTTGACCCCGTCGCCATGTTACTATCTTGTTCTTTGCTTGCCTGGCCTAAATCAACTGGCCCCATCACCAACTTGTCAAAAGCATCATCATCACTACCACTTGAGTCTTCAGAATTGTCAGAAATGTTTATATCATCACCCTCATCCATATCACAATCATATCCCTTAAACACATCATCAAAAGATGCATCACAGCCAACCCCACCAACAGCTGCAACAGATTGAGAAAAATTTCCCACATCATCAATTATGTTAGGCACATCCACACAATGCTCTACATACAACTCTATCACCTTATGGCCCTGAACAGCATCTGCCATTCCCATAGCCAAATCATCATTGTCAGTAGTTACAAGCCTAAGCCCACCATCCTCCAAGCTCACCGTAGGCATCCTATACCACAACTTACCATAACTCGTATACCCCAACTTCCCAACCATATTTCTCAATTCTTGGGCAGACCAACAATCACGATCATAGCCATCAAAATAATTTATAGCAACCTCCTCATACCTAATTGGATTGTTCAGAAGTTTCCCACCATGATGAACTTCCACAGAAAATTCATCCATTCTAGCAAAAAAAAAAGATACATCCACATTAATTATATTTCATAATTTTATTAATGTGTGGTATTTTTGAAACATACCAAAATAAATTAAGAAGTAGACATGATATTATGCAGCTAGAGAGTAAACATTGAAAAGCCAGAAAATTTATTCAATGAACAAATCAAAAACTGTAAACAAATCAAATGCTCAAGCAATAACAATGAAAACAGCACAATACAAAACTACCACTTTCAAAGAACATAATCAAACTTTTTTGTTTTTCCTCAATACCCAATAGATTGAATAGATATTTTATATCATGAAAGACAATTTTGTGATGAAACTATGGAGTAGAGAAATGGGTATAGAGAATTGTGGAGGAAGAGTTAGGGGTTTGGGAATGCTTTATTGTTGTTTGGATTACTCAGAGAAAGAGAGAGAGAGAGAGAGATAGAGGGACGAACCTGAAGCCACTGGAATAGAGAAGGCGCCGCCGAAAGGGAGGAGAAGGCGCCGCCGAAAGGGAGGAGAAGAGATTTTGGATTTTAGGGAGAGTGTTTTACATGGGACTGTGATTGTCCTTGTTTAATGAAATAAAAAAAAAAAGTTTTGAATCAAATTAAAAAGATTTGATTTGGGTTTTTCAGAAAAAACTGACATGTTCTCTACCCAAAAAAAAAACTGATAGTTTAGTCTAGGTGGCCGACTGATGTGGCAAAAATTTTTTTTTTTTTATTTAGGTTGTTTGACACGTCAGATTTTTCCATCCAAGAGATAATGGCAGGGACTAAATTGACACGCCATTGAAAGGTTAGGGACCAAATTGACACAATTAAAAGGTTAGGGACTAAATTGAAATATAATGTAAAGGATAGGGACCAAATATGTAATTTACCCAATATTATTTTATTATTATTTTTTTATTCTCATTCACATCTGTTTCACTACCAACAAACCCACTGCCACTGCTAACACTCGCTGGCACCACCACAGACAGCCACAGCCACGACCACAGCCATAGCCACCACCACCAACCACAACCTCAACCCCCAACCACTAAAATAAAATAAAATAAAATAAAATAAAAAACCACGGCACAAACTGCAGCCAAAACCCATGGCACAAACCGCCACAAAACCACAGCCAAAACCCACCACCCCAGTAACCCCGATCTGAACCTCAACCCCGATCTGAACCCACCAGCAGACCCATCATGCCAAACTAAAGAACCACAGCCATCGGACCCAAGAAGAACCACGCAGGGAAAAAAAAAGAAAAAGATGAAACCTCCATCACCGCTACCGAACCACAACCATCGGACCCACGATCCATGACCACAATCACCGGACCACAGCCATCGGTAGGCCACAATCGCCAGAGCACAATCATTGGTGAAGCACAGATAGAGAAGGGAGAAGAAAGAAGTGAGAGAGGAAAGAGAGAGATAGAAGAAAGAGAGTAGTTGAGGTGAATAAAAAAGAATTTTTATTTTACAATCCAGCTACAGTGCGGTCTCAAAGATGAGATTATACTGTAGCTGAATCTTAAAAATTTTAAGATTTAGCATATTTAATGTAGAGGTGTTTTATCATTTGAGGTGCTAAAAATGCTAAAAAATAGCATTTAGCATTTCTAGCACCTTTGATAAGAATGCTCTTAAAGGGTTAGAAGCAAAAAAAAGTAAGCTTCACTTTGACATATATTTGCCAATTACAATACTAACATTCATTTGTACGTTAAGTATGCGTTTGGGTTCTGTGTTTTCTGCGAAACCCACGTTGCATTTTTTGTCTTTTTTTTTTTTTAATAGTCCGCAAAGGTTGACTTTTCAAACGTGAGCAATGCATCCATGCACTGTTCACGGGCTCACAAATATTACTTTTCAGCAACTTTTTCATTAAAAATGAGTCTTACGGTACTATTTACACATTTAAAAATTATTTTGTTACAGTGTTTTTAGTTTTTAGTTGTATCCAAACAGACCCTTAGCTATTATAGCATTGCATAATTTAAAGATACATCAAATTTGTCATTACATGACTCTAGGGTGATAATATGTTCATTATAAGTGGATTTTTAATTCAGAACCCAAATATTAATATCCACTATGTCAATTAAATCTCATTCATTTTTTCAAAATTAAAAATTCAATTATACCCCACATTTTTCAAGTAACTAGTTGGTTTTTATTTCTTTTTAAGGAGTCACTAGATGATCGCCTACGCATGATACATAGTATCTCATCAAAATAATTTGAAGGACGTCTCCTTTGCAACTAATATTGTTGTGGTCACAATGAATAAGGTGAAGAGTCTAGCGAGAGAGTTTAACAATAGAAAAATACCAAATGACCAAAACCAAATAATTATCTAGAACTTAAACATGAAGAGGGGATAAAATAATCAATTATAATATATTACACATAATATATGGGGCCTACAGTGAATTGTCACGAATTTACTTTTAAAATGTCACAAATTCCTTATAATTTATTATATGAAAACAAAAAGAAATCATATGAATGACATTTTAAAAAATGTTGTACATTGGAAATTCCATAATCTTCCTCTTGTTTAAACACTTAGGACAACCAATAATTTGAAGTGTCTGAACTGATCTTAAACTCGGCAACCAATCTGGCAAGACCATTGAAAATGTAACATTCTCAATCTCTAGGTGTTGTAAAGTGTTGGCAAATCCTTGGAGCCATTGGGGCAAAACTGCAAACTTTTGCGAAGTGACAATCTCAGTTTTCGGAGGCTCAATTTGAGATTTTGATTGTCTTCTTCTGTCAAACTAAGCTCTTCGCAATTATCAATTATCAGGGCGTCTAGGGTGGTTAGCAATTATAAAGATCAGAGGAATTGGAAAACAGAAAAAGTAAATTGAGCATAGTGCAGATGCCTGATTAAGGATTGTGAAAGCTCGAAAATGTTTTAAAAAACACAAGAGTTATTTAGACCCCCAATTAAAAGATTACGGCTCGATTGCTTTTACTCTAACTTAAACTAAGTGCGGAACAAGAGTAAATGACGCGCAATAAATCGATAACTATTCTAGTGCATAAACATGAATAATAATCAATAAAAGTAAAGCACAAGAGTAAGGGAAGAGAGAATGCAAACACAAAATAACACGCCAATGTGTTATCGAAGAGGAAACCGAAAAATTCGGCGAAAAATCTCTTCACCGCCCTCCAAGCAGTAAATCGATCCACTAGAGAATAAAATTGGAGTACAAAAATAACAAAAGACCCTCCAAGCCTAGCCTACCCAATGTACTTGAACCCTCCAAGCTCCTGCTACCAACTGAATTCGCCAAGCCTTGTCTTCTCTAGCTCTCCAGATACCGCAATACGCCCGATTACATCCACCAAGCCTCACTGGCTTCTTTTGGCAAATCTTCAATGCTTCCCAGCTCCAAAACACTCTCTACACTCTGAAAAGGTGTGAGTTGTGTTTGGGTATAAATCTCCTCTCAAGTTATGACAATGGGAGAGTGAATGAGAAGAGGCTAGAATGATTTCTCACTAAGGATGAGTAGCTCTCTCTCTACAAGATGGGTGTGTGTGTTGTAAAAAACCTATCTAGGGTTTTTCTCTCTGAATGATCTCTTTTACTTTTGTGGGTAATGAGGGTATATATAGTATGGGTGAAGGGTAAGAAAGTCACACTTAAAAATCCTCTAGGTAGAGAGTTTTGCAGGTATCTCGTGAGAAGGTCTTACCCGCAAAATACTCGCGAAATTGACAGCCTGGCACAACTCTTCAGCTTCCAGTCATGTGCTTCTTATATGCCCTTTTTGCGAGAACCCTTCTCTCAAACATCTCGCGAGCTAGTGGCGAAATGCACTGATTTTCATTTCATGCTCGATTCTTCACCAACTTAATACTAAACCCAATATAATAAAATCCCACAAAATACAAGGAACAAAATTAAAGCAATTATAACACTTTTTGTCATGGAATAAGCCAAAATAAAACATAGTTGTAAATCACAACTTTACAATCTTCCCCTTTGGCTATTTTGTAACAAAACACCCTATAACAGACTCTAAACTTAAACGTGAGTTTGGGAACAATAGCAAAACTCACTCACACCTAAATCTAGAAGCTATGATGCATTTAGAACATATATACCTGTAACTTGAAACATTTGGACAAAACGCATTAGACACTTAAAGTAAATCAAGTGATAAAAGGACATGTATAATGTAACAAGTAAAATGCAATCAAGTAAACATGTTGTGAAACATATGAGCAACTTGATCAAACACAAAACAGCTATATGGAAATGACTACAATGATTACATAGCAAAGCAAATGATCATCCGAATATGCAACCAATAAAGCACAATAGCATAAGGATGTATGCATGTCCAACACATAGATACGATGCGATGAGAGCAATAAAGCATAGAAGCTAAATGTAACTCAAAGCACCATAAAACAACGAGAAAACAAGCATAATATAAAACAAAACAAAACAAGGTTTTCTAAAAAAAAATGTCTTCTCCCCCTTGGTATATGCATCTCCCTTATGGCTTTCTCCCCCTACGAATGTGCACAAGGTAGAATTTCTCCCCCTAAGAATGTGTACATGAGTCATATAAAAATGACAATACACACCGATAATACTCTCCGGTCTACTCTCCCCCTTTTTGTCACGAATAAACAAATGAATCAAGAGGAAGGAGGGAAAGAAAATAAGATATGAACAAGGGTAAAAGATGATGCATAAGGGGTGTAAGATGAATGAGAAAATGAAGCTCAAACGGAATACAAAAACATCTAAAAAATGCTACAAAGCATAAAGTAAACATGACATGCTAAGAATGATGGAACATGATATAGACCTAGGCATGACATAGACACAAGACCATATTATATGTGCTAAAAGGTCTACAAAGACTTAACTAGCATGAGTGAATGCAAAACATGTCAAGTGTTTGAGTGTGTGCAGCAAAGGTGCATCTAATATGCATCTAGTGTGCATGTGAGAAGCATGAGCAAGGCACTCACGGGGCAAAGCGTATAAAACACACTACCAATGAACAAAACATGATAAGCATGAGTAATTATGGTGATCCCCAAAAATTAGTACTCATCGGAGTCCAAAATAACAAGAAAATGTCATTCGGGCATTTTATCAAACGCTTAGAGTGCACACACTATACATGTATGTTAAACAATACATGAACATATGAAAATCTTGCTTAAATATATGTTATTTTTGCCACAAGGGGCCAACATCCAAAGCAAATTGTCATTTAAAACAAAACCCAGTCAAAAAGATTGACAAAAAATAAGTTTTCCAACTCCCATTTGAGAAAATCCCAACTATGAACATAAAACTCTCAAAAACATAATCTAAGAATCAAAATCAATGAAAGGAGTTAAAAATTACCTTAGAGATGTTTATGGAATAAAAAACACTTAGATTTAGTTGAGTTTTGATGTAGAAGCATTAAAATAGGAGTTTGGGAGAAGATGTGAGAAGTTTAAAACAAATGACCCACGAAATGCCCTTTAAAAGCTGATTTGGAAATTTTCGCTGGTAAGCTTTCTGTGAAAATTTCACTGGTATTCCACTGGTAAGCCATACTCGCGAAACAGTTGCGAAACAGTCATGAAACAGTCGCGAAACTCTCTGTCCAAAGTTGGAAAACTTGAGAATTGGATAATTTAACTCGCAACTGAGCTTACACATGAAATGGGTCACGAAAACACCCAAAAAACATGTTTTTCACACAAAAAAAAAACTTGAAAAACTTTGAAAAACATGGGTGATACAAATCACTTCCAAAAGCAAACAAAAAGAACAAATTTTTTTGGTTTGATCCACATATGATTGAGCACACACACGCACACATCACATTTGAGCATATACAAACACACAAATGAAATAGGCATTCATTGAACATTAAACTTGTGTGTTGTGTGTGTGGATCAAGTGTGGAATAGTCTTTAGTTTAGAGTAAAACTTCAATGATCAATTCAATCAAGTCATACACAACTAGTACTAAGTCAAGTGATCTATCTCAATTATAGAAATGAACATATATGACCTCCCACAAGAAAATGATTACAAAATCTTTGAAGCCTTTCATTTGGCTTCTTTACAAATCATAACATTTGATCTTTTTAAATAATACATCTCATTTTTGGAGATCGGTGCTTGAAATTTTTGATATTTTAACATTGAGAGTTAGCCTTTGGCTATTTGAGCACCATACATTTTAATTTAAAATGTTGCTTTCCCTTTTTCCTAGTCAAATACTAGTATGTATAACGGCTTTTGCAGCTCATAATCTCTTTTTCATTTTGAGATTTACATTTAGTGAGCTCTATTGCAAAAACATAAAAATAAAGGTGGGAAGAGATATAGGCACAAGTCTGTGCAAGTATCAAAACCATCAAGACTATTGACCAATCATTCATGACAAGTTTGAAGATCTATTTACAACAATCATACATAGTTTTCAAGATTTCTCCCACAAAGATATATGTGCATACATAACAAGCTACACTCGTAAATGCACTACGCTATTAGTACGAAGGTACTAGGCCAAACTCACATGTGAAATGTGCTCAAATATATACGATCAAACTTTTAGAAATTTTCACTTTTTATGTGTTTTTGGATTTTTACTCACACAAAAACAAAAACATAAAAGTAAGATCAAATGCAAAAACAAAATAATGCATATAAAGAGATGCATGATGCACAAATGCATGACAATAAAGCATCTAATGCATGATGGGTCCTACAAAGATTGAAAGAATTAAATCAAGGACCAAAGGAGCAAAAGGTTAACCATAGGAACCCTTCCTCATCCAAACGGAACGATTGTTTGGAATGAGTGTCTCATGAGAAGTGAGACAAGGATTGGAAGAATGAGAACCTGAGATGCACATAGACAAGGAGGTAAGAACATCAAAAACTTTCTTCAACAACTTACCATTTTCAATCAAATTCGGTTTAGCTTGTAAAGCACAACTTCCAAGAAACTCAAGTTTCTGTTTTCTTTTTATTCTTTTAAGAGCTTGAAACTTAAAGCAATGAGGTCTTAGATGACCAAAGGTACCACAATGGTGACACACAATGTGTTTAGGTCCACTAGGCCTTTTGGGAAGGAATCTAATAACATGGTTTTGTTCTCTCAACTTTGGACATTGAGGTCTTATATGGCTAATCACACCACAATGGTGACAGCTTGAAACAAACTTAGATCCATCCAAAGCCTTAGATTGAGACCTAAATAGAGGCTATGGCGTAATAGCCTTTCTCTCCACTTTTTGGTCTCTTTTGTGTGGAGGAATGTACACCGATTTGTCTTTAATGATAGAACACACAATAGGCACAAAATCGGGTATCACAACATGATTGCAACAAATATTTTCTTCATTTTTATCAATAGGTTCAGCAATCAAACACTTGGCATGCATCTTAAGAGATTCATTTTTACATTTTAGCTCATCAATAAGTTTGTTAGACAAAATAAGTTTAGCATCCAAGTCCATATTCAAACATTCAAACTCTTCCAATTTTTCAAAAGAATTTTCAGCAATTTTCTTATACTTTTCAACCAATTTGTTAGATTCATTGAGCTTAGCAATCAAATTATCCTTTTCAAAAATAAGCTTGCTCAAATTCTTATGAAAATTGTAAACCTTTTTCTTCAAGAGTTTGATGTTAGGAATATCAACAACACCCAATGATTTAAGTAGCATGTCATCACAATCACGAGAATAAACACTCATAGAGGCATTTTCACAAACATGTGGCATGCTACAATCATCAACAACCATAGAGGCATACAAAGCATTATCCATGGCAAAACACACAAGGGGTCAAGGATCACACTTAAGTAATGAAACCAAAACAAGTTTATCCACTCTGATACCAATTAAAGGCTCGAAAATGTGTTAAAAAATACAAGAGCTGTTTAGACCCCCAATTAAAAGATTGCGGTTAGATTGC
This sequence comes from Lithocarpus polystachyus, assembly GCA_033629205.1. Taxonomy (NCBI): domain Eukaryota; kingdom Viridiplantae; phylum Streptophyta; class Magnoliopsida; order Fagales; family Fagaceae; genus Lithocarpus; species Lithocarpus polystachyus. Next base: position 981,402 of record CM066168.1, read on the forward strand.
TTTTACTCTAACTTAAACTAAGTACGGAACAAGAGTAAATAAAGCGCAATAAACCGATAACTACTCTAATGTATAAGCATGAATAACAATCAATAAAAGTAAAGCACAAGAGTAAGGGAAGAGAGAATGCAAACACAAGATAACACGCCGATGCGTTATCGAAGAGGAAACCGAAGAATTCGACGAAAAACCTTTTCGCCGCCCTCCAAGCGGTAAATCGATCCACTAGAGAATAAAGTTGGAGTACACAAATAACAAAAGACCCTCCAAGCCTAGTCTACCCAATGTACTTGAGCCCTCCAAGCTCCTACTACCAATTAACTTTGCCAAGCCTTGTCTTCTCTAGCTCTCCGGATCCCGTAATACCCCCGATTGCATCCACTAAGTCTCACCGGCTTCTTTTGGTGAATCTCTAATGCTTCCCAGCTCCAAAACAGTCTCTACACTCTGAAAAGGTGTGGGTTGTGTTTGGGTACAAATCTTCTCTCAAGGTATGACAATGGGAAAGGGAATGAGAAGAGGCTAGAATGATTTCTCACTAAGGATGAGTAGCTCTCTCTCTACAAGATGGGTGTGTGTGTTGTAGAAAACCTATCTAGGGTTTTTCTCTCTGAATGACCTCTTTTACTTTTATGAGTAATGAGGGTATATATAGTTGGGTGAAGGGTAAGAAAGTCACACTTAAAAATCCTCCAGGCAAAGAGTCTCACAGGTATCTTGCAGGAAGGCCTTACCTGCGAAATACTCATGAAATTGACAGCCTAGCACGACTCTTCAGCTTCTAGTCATGTGCTTCTCACATGCCCTTTCTGCAGGAACCCTTCTCACGAACTTCTCGCGAGCTAGTCGCGAAATGCACTAATCTTCATTTCATGCTCGATTCTTTACCAACTTAATACTAAACCCAATACAATAAAATCCCACAAAATACAAGGAACAAAATTAAAGCAATTACAACACTTTTTGTGATGGAATAAGCCAATTTAAAACATTTTTGTAAATTACAACTTTACAGATTGTGATGAAGCAATTTGGTCTGTTTCTTCATCAGACAAGTTTGTTTGTACAGCAACGTTGGAGCAACTAAGAAGCAAAAAGATTCTGCTTGTCTATTATGCAGAAAAACATCGAAAGACATGGATCACTTGCTCTTTTGTTGCTCATTCACTAAGGAAATTTGGAAGCCTATCAGTATCACGGGCTTATGCTTGGTGTCTGATGTCCCTAACAGTTGGTAACTTGGTGCTGATCTGTTGAGGAATAATAAGAAATCTAAAAGGGATAGTTTTAGAGAAACATTTTGTAAAATGAAATGGATACATATGGCTTCAAAGAAATAGTAGGATCCATGTTGAGGAAAGAAAAACAAAGCTAATGGTTAAAAGAGATTTTCAAAGCTAGAATGGCTGCTTTAAGCAAAATATGTAATTCCATTCAAGTAAAATGAAGAATTGTTGAAAGAGTGAATGACAATAATTTATGGTAGGGACAAATAAGCAATCAACAAAAATATGTTCTAGGGTGGTTGAGATGAAGTCAAGGTACGCAAAAAGATGGTATTTAATTTAGAAAAAGTAAATAAGAGAAACCTTACAAGGAACCCTATAAAGAATACATAAATTGAGGAAGAGTAAATTCACATGTTTTGCACTATCATTAAGTAAGAATGTGTCGCTTAAGGTGGATATTTTGATTTCAATGAGAAGATTTGAAAAACAATGAATGGGATTAGTGGCTTATATCGGCTGGTCTCCATGTGACCTGTGAATATCTTGTTTTATTTTATCTTATTTCTGAATTTCTAGTTCTTTACGTTTTCCCTTTCAAGCTCTTGTCACAGAAGTCCAATATGCTTTGTATTTAACTATGATTTCACAGGTAATGTAGAAGAGGAGAGTGACTTGGAGGGTCTTATAGAGCAGCAATTTGAAGCACTGCAGAAGGCATTCAAGATACCTCATAAGGCCTCAGAAGCTCATTTGATAGTATTTAAAAAGCTTCTTACTTTATTTAGGGCAAGTAAACTTGGTCCATTCATCCTTGATGATGGCTCAAATTTATTGAAGTTGTATTACAAAGCTAACGGAGGCTTGCATGTGTTGGTGAGTTCTTGTCACACTCTTAATGAAAAACCTGCATTCCAATGCTAATGATGCTCAATTTTGGACGCACTAGATGATATAGCAATCTTTTTTTTTTTTTTTGGATGGATTATAGTAATCTTTGTGTCCAAAATTAGTAGTTAGGACTCAATAACACTAATTACAAATTTCTGCTTAGACTGATAAGTGTTTTTTATTCCAAGTATTTAAAAAAAAAATTGTTATCTCTAAAAATTCCATTACACAGTTTGTTCGGTTGGGTCTAGTAGGGATGAGATGGAAAATGTAGGAAAATGAGAAGTTTCCCTTGTTTAATGTGGTGAAAAAGACAAAAGAAGAGGAAAAGTAGGGGAGAAAATGTTAAATAAATAAATAGAATTTACTATTTTGTCTATTTTTAATTACAATCTTTTCTTTCATCTTTTCATGCAAAAAGATTCTAACAGTATGGTTTGATTTTAGCATGCTCACAAATTATTCTAGTAAGTAGCAAGTAATTGATGCGAGAAAAATTAAAAGCTAAATCTGATTTAGAGAATGATTAAAATTCAAGAGAGGATATCAAAATCCATTGGTCGCTTTGCTTGTATAATATAGAGCAAAGTTGATCAATATGAGATATCATTGAAAAACATTGAAGGTATTATTTAACAAGAATGTTATGAAATGGTTGGTGAAATCATTCGTATTGAGACTTTATTGTCTTTTAATTTTAAGCACAAATTAGTTGTTAACAAATGCAAGAATCATTTTGGTCCTAGTGTCCTTAAATTTGACATATAAATTAGCTTTCAAGAAAAGTAAAGGTTGTTTCCAAAAAAAAAAAAAAAAAAAAAAAGTAAAGGTTATTCTTTTTAACGTTTTGTGTCTTTTTGGACTTTAAGTGACACTCATTTTTCATTTTGGGATTGCATTGCATGCTTTCACTTATCTATTTAAAAAGGCTGCATTTAAGTTACAACATCTAAATACTAACCCTATTATCTTAATATTGACCAAATTATCTCTTTCGTTTTTTTCTTTTAATTGGACCCTGGCTCTTGAGTATTTAAATTCTAGTTCTTAGAAGTTAGATCCCAAATTTTAATCAGATTTCAGAGAATTCCATTATATAATTTGCCATTTCATATTATTCCCTCAAACTTTTTTCCAATAATTTTAGTGGGATTGCATTTATGTTCTTCAATTTTGATATGGATAATATCGGAGGGAATTCCAACAACATAAAATTCAATAATTAACATGATGGTAGAAGAGATTTAAGCAATTCTTGTTGAGAAACCCAAGCGTTCCAACTCTTTTGGCATAAGAAGGATTTGAAAATGGCACTCATTGTTCCCAAACCTGAGAACCAACGATCTATAATCATTGGCGTGTCATTTTTCTCTAAACTTAATCTTAATACATCATTTACAACTTTGGTTTAAGTTAGAAGGAGCTTTTGATGGAAATGAAAATTTATAATTCCAAATAAAAATGTCACTCCCTTCAATGTAAATTACACATCATATTTTCTAATTAATTACACATCATATTTTATACACAAGAATGTAGTCAAGTGAGTATACACATCGCTTCTTTGTTTATTTACATCTCTTACTTTGAATTACAATGACATATATGTTTATTTATTTACATCAAGGAATATTTATGAATTATGGAAGGAACTTGTGACTTTGAATTGAGCAATGTTCAAATTCTATTAGATGTCACTTATGTCGAACTCCTGAAACAAAAGTTGCAATTATCTAGTATATAAGAGAATTAAGACGAGAATAATACTAGGAAAAATTATTATACAAAAGAAAAATAAATAAATAAAAATTTAATATAATCAATCAAGATTATGGGTCTCAATGCCTTGTTTCCCAAACTTTGAAACACAGTGTTCTATAAACAAGATTTAATTCCTCCATAAATTAAATAGATCAATGTTTCTTCTTTCTCTATTTCTTCTTCTTCTTCTTTTTCTTTTTTTTTTTTCTTTTTTTGGTATGGAAAAGGTGTTGGAAAAGAAGATATAAAATATTATTTTGGTCCCTAAACTATAAAAAATTCTTTTTCAACCCTAAACTTTGTAAAGAGTTTTTTTAATAGTTTAGAGACAAAAATAAGGATAAAAAAAATTTCAATAGTTTAGGGACGAAAAACAAACTTTTAGTAAAGTTTAAGTACATAAATAAAATATTTTCAATAGTTTCGGGACGAAAGATGAATCTTTCAATAGTTTATGGACGAAAAATGAACGCCTTAAAGTCTAGGGGTAAAAAAAAAAAAAAAACTTTTAATAAAGTTTAAGGACTAAGATAATATTTTACCCTTTGAAATACTACTTAAGTTTTGAAATTTTATTCTCAATTTTCATCCAAAAAGATATTTTTGGTTTCAATTTACTTCAAAACTATTTAGACAAAGAAAACGGCTAAACATAACTAGCGTTCAGGATTTGTATCCACTATCAACAATCAGTATTCATTGTGCTTATCGAAAAAAAAAATCAGTAGTCATTGTTAAACATAAAAACTAAAAACTTAAAAACCATAATAAATATAAATACTGTAGTTAAATAGCACAAAAAAGAACAAAAAGACAAATATGCCCTTACCTCATCTCTCTTTTTCTAGGAAGTACTCGCTAACGCCATCTTCTTTTCTAATGTGAACCTGGTCCCTTCGGTGGTACAAAGAACAAAAAGATAGATGAAAAAGAATAAACCACGTTAAGAATAGAACAATACTTCTACTAACACAAGAAAGAAGAACAAGAAGATAGATCTACCCTTACCTCTTCTTCAGATGATGACGACGAACTTCAACTATCCTCATCGAGTTCAATCTGTGGTACACGAGCAATCTTGTGTGAATCTTCTTCTCTGCATTTTCTACTCAAATCAGGGCAACCCTTAATCGCCAATTCTCTTAGTGCAGTGAGAGCTTCCATCCCCCTCGGGAGAGATGACAACTTAGGGCATTCGAGAATCCCAAGTGTGTGAAGTGATTTCAGACGTGGCAGCCACTCCGGCAAAGCCTCCAAATTTTCACATCCTTCAATCGCTAGCAGTTGTAGAGTGTTTGCAGATCCTTGGAGCCATTGGGGCAAAACCTCCAACTTAGGTAATTCAGCAATCATCAATTTCTGGAGGCTCAACTTGATATTTTGATTGTCTTCTCCCTCCATCTCCATCAAACTAAGCTCTTTACAATTTATAATTGCCAAGGTCTCTAGGGCAGTTAGGTGTTTGATACTGAGTGACAAAGAGGTCAAACTTGGACAATTTGTAACATTCAATGATCGAAGATAGGTGAGGCGCCCCTCCATCCCTTCAAATAGACATTTTAGATTCTCACATCTGTCTATCCACAAAAATCGAAGAGAATCCAAGCAACCGACTGCCTTCTCCGACACGCAGGTATGCTTTGTTGTAACAACCAAAACCCTGAGGCTGATTATGTCCCTTATACCTTTGGGCAACCGTTCAAGATTGCTGCAACCACCAAGCACTAAAGTTTGCAAACTGTGCAGCTTGCAAATGGAATTTGGAAGTTGCTTGATTATGTCATTATATGATAGGTCGAGATATCTCAAATGTTTCAAACTTCCAATAGAACTTGGCAACACCTCCAAGGATGAATCTTTCAGATCAAGCACCCGCAAGTACTTAAATCTTGAGATGCATGTTTTAAGTAAGGACATGGATTGCTCTGTTTGGAAAATAATAGTCTGAACTTTGCTCAACTTCTCTAATTGTGTTGTAACTTCTTTCCCATTCTCCAAAATTGATAGATGACAAGCTTCTGCAGCAAGGGTGGACTTCTTGGTCACTACCAAACACTCTCTTTTGGCAATTAAGAGTGCAAGATCATGGACAAGATCATGCATTTTAAAGGTATAAAAGGGCATAGCCTCTTCATATACATCTTGAAACAAAGATCTTGACATTAACTCTTTGATATACAACTCACCAATATCTTCCAACTCTTGATTTTCATTGTCAGGTGATTGAAGAAGTCCATGTGCCATCCAAAATTGAACCAAAAGAAAACTCTGGAATTCAAAATCCTTTGGGAAAAGAGAGCAATAGATAAAGCATTTCTTCAAGTGCAAGGGCAAGTGATTGTAACTGAGCTGCAATACAGGTAAGATGTCATCATCATTTTGTTTCAACCTCCATATCTCATTATCTCTCACACGTTTCCACTCGTTTTCATCAACTTTTAAATAAAGTAGACTAGCTAAAGTCATCACTGCCAATGGAAACCCTTTACACTTTTCTACAATTTCATTTCCAATTTCTAAAAGTTTTGGATAATTTTTTCCTTCACCATCCTTAAATGCCAATTTCTTAAACAAAGACAAACAATCCTCATGGGATAGACCATTTAGATTGTGTGTGGCAACAGTACCCATAGCAGTAGCAACTGAGATATTCCGTGTAGTTACTATGATCTTACTTCCATTATTACGCTCAGGTAACAAACCTTTCAATTTAGACCATTTGATGTGATGTTCATTCCAAACATCATCTAAGACAAGCAGAAACCTCTTATCTTTTAAAGTTTCTTTAAAGTCATTTTCCAATTGTTGTGGGTTCATATTCTCATCAATTGTACCAAGTGTAGATTTAAGTGTGCCGACTGCAGATTTAGGTGTTTCAGCTGCAGATTTAAGGATTTCTTTTATTAACCTTTCAAGATCAAAATCCTCATACACACATACCCACATTCTCAATTGAAAATTACTAACTACCCATTCATCATTATAAACCAACTTGGCAAGTGCGGTCTTACCCAAACCTCCAATCCCAACTATAGGAATTACACTTATAGGGACATTTGCATCCTGCTGCATTAAAAAAGCTATAATTTCTTTTTTGTCATCATCCCTACCGACGACATGAGGAGGAACAAAGGAGTGGGTCGTTTCCCTCCTGTGTATTGTTGTCTTCCTATCGAGTTGTTCAGCAAGATTGAATTGACTCTTAAGAGCTGCAATATCATCTAACCTCTCCCTAACACCTTTGATTTTATGTGCCATTTCAAAACGGAATACAAGTGGGTTAGAACCAGAAAAGAAATAACGCACCTTTTTGCAAGTGCTTCTGCATCTCTTCATTACTTCCTTCTGCAGAACTCGGTATTGGAATTCATCCAGCACATTCTCCGCTTCCTTAAGAACGTCTTTGAGCCGACCTAGCCAAAGGCTCCGCCCACGGCTACTTGCTTGCTTCGCCTCAGCATCTAAGAGTACGGCTTCAATGGCTGACAAGGTGCACTCAAGCTTTGTCAGATTGCTTCGTACACCCCATGCTGAGCTGAGCTCCTCGTAAACAAGGGATCCAAGCTGGTCCAAGACCTTCCCTGCGATGCCCTTGGCTATTTCTTCCATGTTCTCAAGGCGGTGGAATGGAAAGGGGGTTGATACTTGATAGTAAAGTAAATCAATGCCTTTAAAGTCTTAATAGCTGTTTTTATAACCAGAAATCCTATATCTTGGGATTCTGAATTAGACAGCCCTTGGGGCCTTACACGGTTCTGTGGCAATATGATCCACAGAGTTCAGATATAATTGCAAATAAGAGATGGCATTATTTATTGCACCATGATTCTTTCTTAGGCCATTGGCAAAGCATGGAATAGGAATGACTTAAGCATTGAGACAAAGTATGTATCTTTTAATTTTGTTTGGGTGGGATCGTTTTCCTTTGAGTGTAAGGGTGAGTTTGTTTCAACTTTTAGAAAAAGGGCTTTTATGAAAAAGTGGCTTTTTCAAAAAGGGCAGTATGAAAAAGTGCTTTTTCATACTGCGACCTTCCCTGCGATGCCCTTGGCTATTTCTTCCATGTTCTCAAGGCGGTGGAATGGAAAGGGGGTTGATACTTGATAGTAAAGTAAATCAATGCCTTTAAAGTCTTAATAGCTGTTTTTATAACCAGAAATCCTATATCTTGGGATTCTGAATTAGACAGCCCTTGGGGCCTTACACGGTTCTGTGGCAATATGATCCACAGAGTTCAGATATAATTGCAAATAAGAGATGGCATTATTTATTGCACCATGATTCTTTCTTAGGCCATTGGCAAAGCATGGAATAGGAATGACTTAAGCATTAAGACAAAGTATGTATCTTTTAATTTTGTTTGGGTGGGATCGTTTTCCTTTGAGTGTAAGGGTGAGTTTGTTTCAACTTTTAGAAAAAGGGCTTTTATGAAAAAGTGGCTTTTTCAAAAAGGGCAGTATGAAAAAGTGCTTTTTCATACTGCGACCTTCCCTGCGATGCCCTTGGCTATTTCTTCCATGTTCTCAAGGCGGTGGAATGGAAAGGGGGTTGATACTTGATAGTAAAGTAAATCAATGCCTTTAAAGTCTTAATAGCTGTTTTTATAACCAGAAATCCTATATCTTGGGATTCTGAATTAGACAGCCCTTGGGGCCCTATACGGTTCTGTGGCAATATGATCCACAGAGTTTGGATATAATTGCAAATAAGAGATAGCATTATTGCACCATGATTCTTTCTTAGGCCATTGGCAAAGCATGGAATAGGAATGACTTAAGCATTGAGACAAAGTATATATCTTTTAATTTGTTTGGGTTTCCTTGAAGACTTGAAGTGTAAGTAAATTAACTATTCAATGCATACTCTAGTTGATAAGAGATTTGGTGGAATCTCATTATTTGTCTGAAAGCAAAAAGATGGGCTAGATAGAAGCCGTGACATACTATACAAAGAATGATGCCTTTCTTACCAATGTTGGCACCGAAAATTGCCAAATGGTTTAATAAATGGAATTTTAAAAATGAAATATGAACTATTCAAGAAGAGTCGATTGTAAAATGGAAGCGTAAAAGGAAATCCAGGAATGGCCGGTGCAGGGGTCATTCTTTGAGTTGATAAAGGATGTTGGCTAATGATATTCTCTATTAAATCGAATATCTGTATCACTGGGTCTGGAACTATGGATTACAATTGGCTTGGAATTGGGATTAGAATTGGATTCCGAGCTAGCAGTTCAATGGATTACATCAGAGAACAATACATATCCTCCACTTCTAACAAATTTAATCAATGATTGCAGGTATCTACTTGCACAAACAAGGACCTCAGTTGAGAACGTGTTTTAATATCGCTCTCCACGTCAAAAACAGAGGGGTCTTCTTCGAGGGCTTTCTTCTGCTATTCCTCAATGTCCTTGAGAGACTTGTTCTTGCTAGCTTGCCGAGAAATATCGCTCTCCACTTGAGAGACTAATTACAAATTGTTGCTTAGATTGATAAGCGTTTTTTATTCCAGGTATTTAAAACAAAACAAAAAAAAAATTGCTATCTCTATAAATTCCATTACACAGTCTGCTTGGTTGGGTCTAATAGGGATAGGATGGAAAAAGTAGAAAAATGAGAGATTTCCCTTGTTTAATGTGGTGAAAAAGACAAATGAGGAGGAAAAGTAGGGGAGAAAATGTTTAAATAAATAAATGGAATTTACTATTTTGTCTGTCTTTAATTACAATCTTTTTTCTTCTTTTTTTTTCATCTTTTCATGTAATAAGAGTATAACAATATGGTTTTATTTTGGCATGCTCACAAATTATTCTAGCAAGTAGCAAGTAATTGATGCAATAAAAATTCAAAGCTAAATCTAATTTATAGAATGATTAAAATTCAAGATAGGACATCAAAAATTGGTCGCTTTGCTTGTATAATATAGAGCAAAGTTGATCAACATGAGATATCATTGAAAAACATTGAAGGTATTATTTAACAAGAATGTTTCGAAATGGTTGGTGAAATCATTTGTATTGACGCATTATTGTCTTTAAATTTTAAGCACAAATTAGTTGTTAACAAATGCAATAATCATTTTGGTCCTAGTGTCCTTAAATTTGACATATAAATTAGCTTTCAAGAAAAGTAATGGTTGTTTCCAAAAATAAATAAATAAATAAATAAAGGTTATTCTTGTTAATGTTTTGTGCCTTTTGGACTTTTAAGTGACACTCATTTTTCATTTTGGGTTTGCACTGCATGCTTTCACGTATCTATTTAAAAAGGATTGTGTTTAAGTTATAACGTCTTAATATTAACCCTATTATCTTAATATTGACCAAATTATCTTTTTTTTTTTAATTGGACCCTGGCTCTTGAGTAGTTAAATTCTAGTTCTTAGAAGTTAGATCCCAAATTTTAATTAGATATCAGAGAATTCAATTATATAATTGGCCACTTCATATTATTCCCTCAAACTTTTTTCCAATAATTTTAGTGGGATTGCATTTATGTTCTTCAATTTTGATATGGACAATATCGGAGGGAATTCCAACAACATAAAATTCAATAATTAAGATGATGGTAGCAGAGATTTAAGCAATTCTTGTTGAGAAACTGAAGTGTTTCGACTCTTTTGGCGTAAGAAGGATTTGAAAATGGCACTCATTGTTCCCAAACCTGAGAACCAACAACCTATAATCATTGGCGTGTCATTTTTCTCTAAACTTAATCTTAATACATCATTTACAACTTTGGTTTAAGTTAGAAGGAGCTTTTGATGGAAATGAAATTTTATAATTCCCAATAAAAATGTCATTCCCTTAAATGTAAATTACACATCATATTTTCTAATTAACTAAGCATGTTAATATACATGGTGCGTATTGCTTACAAAGAAGAATCATAAAACATGATTATAAGAACAGACGATTGCACAAACCAATCCATGGAACTCGCAACTTTATACACAAGAATGTAGTCAAGTGAGTATACACATCACTTCTCTATTTATTTACATCTCTTACTTTGAATTATAATGACATATATGTTTATTTATTTACATCATTAAGTGCAAATTACAATAACAGAAATATTTATTTATTTACATCACTCAAAAGTGAACTAAATAACAGAAATATTTTTTTATTTACATCATATAAATTGCAATCAAGAAATATTTATGAATTATGGAAGGAACTTGTGACTTTGAATTGAGCAATGTTCAAATTCTATTGGATGTCACTTATGTCGAACTCCTGAAACAAAAGTTGCAATTATCTAGTATATAAGAAAATTACGGTGAGAATAATACTAGGAAAAATTATTATACAAGAGAAAAATAAATAAACAAAAATTTAATATAATCAATCAAGATTATGGGTGTCAATGCCTTGTTTCCCAAACTTTGAAACATAGTGTTCCATAAACAAGATTTAATTCCTCCATAAATTAAATAGATCAATGTTTCTTCTTTCTCTTTTTCTTTTTTCTATTTATTTTTATATTTTTGTGAGGAAAAGGTGTGGGAAAAGAAGATATAAAATAGTATAAAATATTATTTTGGTCCCTAAACTATAAAAAATTCTTTTTTCAACCCTAAACTTTATAAAGAGTTTTTTTTCAATAGTTTAGAGACAAAAATAAGGATAAAAATTTTTTTCAATAGTTTAAGGATGAAAAAAAAAACTTTTAGTAAAATTTAAGTACATAAATAAAATATTTTCAATAGTTTAAGGACGAAAGATGAAATTTTTAATAGTTTATGGACGAAAAATGAATGCCTTAAAGTTTAGGGGTAAAAAAAAAATTTAGTAAAGTTTAAGGACTACTAGAATATTTTACCCTTTGAAATAATACTTAAGTGTTGGAATTTTATTTTCAATTTTCATCCAAAAAGATATTTTTGGTTTCAATTTACTACAAAACTATTTAGACAAAGAAAATGGCTAAACATAACTAGCGTTCAGGATTTGCATCCACTATCAACTTATCAACTATCAGTATTCACTGTACTTATCGGAAAAAAAATCGGTAGTCATTGTTAAGCATAAAAACTAAAATCTTAAAAACCATAATAAATGTTGTAATTAAATAGCAAAAAGAAGAACAAAAAGACAGATATGCCCTTACCTCATCTTTCTTTTTCTAGGAAGTATTTGCTGACACCATCTTCTTTTCTAATGTGAACCTGGTCCCTTCGAGATAAATCAAAGGTACAAAGAACAAAAAGATAGATTGAAAAGAATAAACCACGTTAAGAATAGAACAATACTTTTACTAACACAAAAAAGAAGAACAAGAAGACAGGTCTACCCTTACCTCTTCTTCTGATGATGACGATGAACTTCAACTATTATCGTTGAGTTCAATCTGTGGTACATGAGCAATCTTGTGCAAATCTTCTTCTCTGCATTTTCTACTCAAATCAGGACAACCTATGATCTTTAATTGTCTTAGTGCAGTGAGAGCTTCCATCCCCTCTGGGAGAGATGACAACTTAGGGCAATCTCCAATCACAAGTGACTGAAGTGATTTCAGACGTGGCAGCCACTCCGGCAAGGTTGTTAAATTTTCACATTGTAGAAACCATAGCATCCGTAAAGTTTTTGCAGATGATTGGAGCCATTGGGGCAAAACCTGCAACTTCGGTAAATTATTAATTACCAATTTTTGGAGGCTCAACTTGAGATCTTGATTGTCTTCTCCCTTCATCTCCGTCAAACTAAGCTCTTCACAATCAATAATTGTCAGGGTCTCTAGGGCAGTTAGGTGTTTGATACTGAGTGACAAAGAAGACAACCTTGGACATTCAGTAACAACCAATGTTCGAAGATAGGTGAGGCGCCCCTCCATCCCTTCAAACACACACTTTAGATTCTCACATTCTACTATCCACAAAGATCGAAGAGAATCCAAGCAACCTACTGCCTTCTCCGACAAGCAGGTATGCTTTGTTGTAACTTTCAAAAACCTGAGGCTGATTATGTCCCTTATACTTTTGGGCAACCGTTCAAGATTACTGCAACAATCAAGTAGTAAAGTTTGCAAATTGTGCAGCTTGCAAATGGAAGCTGGAAGTTGCTTGATTTTGTCATTATCTGATAGGTCGAGATATCTCAAATGTTTCAAACTTCCGATAGAACTTGGCAACACCTCAAAGGATGAATATTCCAAATCAAGCACTCGCAAGTACTTAAATCTTGAGATGCATGTTTCAAGTAAGGACATGGATTGCTCTGTTTGGAAAATAATAGTCTGAACTTTGCTCAACTTCTCTAATTGTGTTGTGACTTCTAGCCCATTCTCCGAAATTGACAGATGACAAACTTCTGCAGCAAGGGTAGACTTCTTGGTCACTACTGAACGCTCATCTTTGGTAATTGAGAGTGCAAGATCATGGACCAAATCATGCATTTTAAAGGTATAAATGGGCAGAAATTCCAGTTGATCAAAATCTTTAAAGAAAGATCTCAACAACAGCTCTTTGATATACAAGTCACCAACATCTTCCAACTCTTGACTTTCATTGGCAGGGGATTGAAGAATTCCATGTGCCATCCAAAATTGAATCAGTCGAAGATTAATGAATTCATGATCCTTTGGAAAAAGAGCACAAAAGGCAAAGCACTGCTTCAAGTGAAATGGCAATTGAGTATAACTGAGCATCAATGCAGGTAAGATGTCACCCTCCTTTTGTTTTAAATTCCATATCTCGTTATCCCTCACAAATTTCCACTCTTGTTCATCAACTTTTGAATAAAGTAGGCCAGCTAAAGTACTCACTGCCAATGGAACCCCTTTACATTTTTTGACAATTTCTTCTCCAATTTGTAAGAGGTTTGGATATTGTTCTTCTTCTCCTTCCTTAAATGCAACTTTCACAAACAAAGACAAACAATCCTTTTGGGATAGACCATCTAAATTGTAACACTCAGTTGTACTCATAATATTAGCAACAGAGCTAATCCGTGTTGTCACTATGATTTTACTTCCATTACCACCGCCAAGTAACAAATTTTTCAATTCAATCCATTTTTTACGATCATCATTCCAAACATCATCTAAGACAAGAAGAAATTTATTATCTTTTATAAGTTCTCTTAAGCGCATTTGCAACTGATCTATGCTCAAGTTCTCATCAATACTAACTGCTGATTTAAGGATTTCTGTTATCAATCTTTTAACATCAAAATCCTCAGACACACATACCCACATTTTCAATTGAAAATGTCTAACTACCTGTTCGTCATTATACACCAACTTGGCAAGTGTGGTCTTCCCCAAACCACCAATCCCAACAATAGGAATCACACTGACATTTCTGTCAGCATCTTGCTGCATCAAAAGATTTATAATCTGTTTTTTGTCATGATCCCTACCGATGACATTCTGAGAAGGAATAAAAGAGTGGGTCATGTACCTCCTGTGCGTTGTTGTCTTCCTATCTTCAAGTTGTGCACCAAGATTGAATACAGCCTTAAGAGCTGAAATATCATCTACCCTCTCCCTAATACGCTTAATTTTGTGCGCCATTTCAAAACGAAATACAAGTGGATTTGAACTAGAAAAGAAATAACGCACCTTTTTGCAAGTGCCCCTGCATCTCTTCATTACTTCCTTCTGCAGAACTCGGTATTGAAATTCATCCAGCACATTCTCCGCTTCCCTAAGAACATCTTTGAGCTGTTTTAGCCAATGGCTCAGCCTATGGTCACTTGCTTGCTTCTCCTCAGCATCTAAGAGTACGGCTTCAATGGCTGACACGGTGTCCTTAAGCTTTGTCATATTGCTTCGTACGCCCCATGCTGAGCTGAGCTCCTCGTAAATAAGGGATCCAAGCTGCTCCAAGACCTTCCCTGTGACACCCTGTGCTATTTCTACCATGTTCTCAAGGTGGTGGAATGGAAAGGAGGTTGATAGTAAAGTAAATCAATGCCTTTAAAGTCTTAGTAGCTGTTTTTATCAACAGAAATCCTATATCTTGGGATTCTGAATTAGACAGCCCTTGGGACCTAATACGTTTCTAATGGCAATATGATCCACAGAGTTCGGATATAGTTGCAAATAAGTGATGGCAAAATTGTACGTAGGTAGATTTATTGCACCAAGGATCAAGACTTGGCTTTGCACATGATTCGTTTCTAGGCCATTGGCAAAGCATGGAATAGGAATGACTTAAGCATTGAGACAGTATATATCTTTTAATTTTGTGTGGGTGGGATCGTTTTCCTTGAAGACTTGGAAGTGTAAGTAAATTAACTATTCAATGCATACTCTAGTTGATAAGAGATTTCGTGGAATCTCATTATTTGTCTGAAAGCAAAAAGATGGGCTAGATGGAAGCCGTGACATACTATACAAAGAATGATGCCTTTCTTACCAATGTTGGCACCGAAAATTGCCAAATGGTTTAATAAATGGAATTTTAAAAATGAAATATGAACTATTCAAGAAGAGTCGATTGTAAAATGGAAGCGTAAAAGGAAATCCAGGAATGGCCGGTGCAGGGGTCATTCTTTGAGTTGATAAAGGATGTTGGCTAATGATATTCTCTATTAAATCGAATATCTGTATCACTGGGTCTGGAACTATGGATTACAATTGGCTTGGAATTGGGATTAGAATTGGATTCCGAGCTAGCAGTTCAATGAATTACATCAGAGAACAATACATATCCTCCACTTCTAACAAACTTAATCAATGATTGCAGGTAGCTACTTGCACAAACAAGGACCTCAGTTGAGCACGTGTTTTAATATCGCTCTCCACATCAAAAACAGAGGGGTCTTCTTCGAGGGCTTTCTTCTGCTGTTCCTCAATGTCCTTGAGAGACTTGTTCTTGCTAGCTTGCCGAGAAATATCGCTCTCCACATCATCGCCGTCCTCGTCGTTAAACCCAAAGGCAGGTGGGCGAGGCGGCTTTGACCATTGCTGCTGCTTCTTTTTCTGCTGTGATGGCTCAACCCATACCCGATCTTGCTCATTGCAATTTCTTTAACTTTGAGGATGTAAAATCTCAGGTATTTGGGATTCGAATAAAGGAATTGTGGGGTTTTCAAAAGAGAAGGTGAGAGAGAATTCAAAGCCCTGTTTTTCAATTTTCTATATTTCACCCACCAATCATTTTGGAAAAATAGTGCTTTTTTTTCCCCTTAAGTTTTTAATATTTTTATATCAGCTTGTAAAATTTTTTTTAATAAGAGATTCAAATCAAATCTTATCCGTGCTTAAAATTAATTAATATATTGATTTGATGATAAAGAATTATTATTATAAAAAAATTATATCATAAACTAAAATTTTATGGCTTCAAATACAAAACTGACTTCTTGTCATGGGTTACAATCAAAAAGAAAGTTGGCTTCACTTTGACATATATTTTCCAATTACAATACTAACATTCTTTTGTATGTTAATAGCTATTACAGTGCTGCATAATTTAAAGATATATCAGATGAATATTAAAATTTCATTCTTAAATGGTAAATTGAATGAGAATATTTGTATGGAAAACCCGAAAGTGTCATTTGCTTATGGACAAAGAAAATGTGTAAAGATTATTTATACATATATATATATATAAAATAAAATAAAAAAGTGTAAGATTACTAAATTACTTTATGAATCAGAGCAGCATGCTCCAAAAGTAATGGAAATGGAAAACTTGACAATATGATGATGTCAAATGGGTTTAAATTGAATGAATGTGATAAAATGGGATTGAGATTCATTGCAATTGTAATAGCATCGTGCAATTAACCCCCCTTTCTCTCACAAAATTTGTTTACTTTTTTACTATTTTATTTTTTCTTACTTTTTTTTTCAGTAGTTGAGATTTTAAGTTTTTTCTTTTTGCAACCTTCAATCTTAGTCATTTATAGCAATTGCATCAGGTGCAATACCCTGATCTCAATTCGATAAAATGAGTTTAAAACTAATGAGTGTGATTAACGGAAATTTTGTCATTACATGTTTATATGGTGATAATATGCTCATTATTAGTGGAATTTTAATTCGGAACCCAAATATCAATATCTACTATGTCATTTAAACTTCATTCATGTTTTTTTTTTTTTTAATCAATTATTCCCCACATTTTCCAAGTAACTAGATGATTTTTTTTAAAAGAAGTAACTTGATGATCACCCGCACGATGCAACTACACCATAGTATCGCTTCAAATAATCTGTAGGACATGTCCTTTGCAACATTAATATTGTTGTGAATTGTGATCACAATCAAATAAGGTGTAAAGTCTAGTGAGAGAGTTTAACAATAGAAAAATACCAAATGACTAATATATTGCACATATAATATATGGGCCTGACGTGAATTGTCACGAATTTACTTTTAAAATGTTACAAATTCCAAAGAGATTTTCAAAGCTAGAATGGCTGCTTCTAGCAAAATATGTAATTCCATTCTAAGTAGGATTCTCTGTACTAATTGGGGGATCCCATTAACAGTAATCCAAAGTACATAGGTGTAGAGATATAGGATCTTAGTTGTAATCCAAACCACATGAACTGCAAGTAGTTGAAACAAGAAAAAATTCACAATTGAATCAAATTTACTGAATGATTAAAATTCAAGAGAGGAGATCAAAACTCGTGACCAGTGTATTGGTCTCTGCTTGTATAATGTAGGCATAGCTAATCAAAATGAGATATTATTATAAAAGATTGGCATTATTCAATTTAGACTGTTTGGAAATAGTGGCTGATGGACATTGCTCGCCTTCACCTATGTATTTAAATCTCTCAATATTAACCATATTATCTTAATACTAACCCAGTTATCCTTTTTTAACCGACCTTGACTCTTGGGAAGTTGAATTCTAATTCTTAGAAGTTAGATCCAAATTTTTATACGATTTCAAAAACAATTCCATTAGCATAATTGGTCATCACGTATAATCCCTTCAAACATGTTTCCGATTTTTTTAGGATTGCAGTTTTGTTCTTCACTTTTATTGTAGACAACATCTGAGGGAATTTCAACACCACCAAAATTTATTATTGAACATGATAATAGTGAAGATTAAAACAATACTCATCAAAAAAGTGTTTTGACTTTTGAAAACTCCATTAGCACAAGTAAGATTTGAAAAATGACACGATCATTCTCCTACTTGAGAACCAATGGTCTATGATCTTCCATCTTTGCTTTTTTTTTTTCCTATCTTTTCCATTCCAATTATTGGCATGTCAATTGCATTTTTCCTATCTTTTCCATTTCAATTATTGGCATTTCAAAATCCAAATAACAATCTCTGCAATGCCAGTTAAACCCCACATTTTCCAAGTAATTAAGCATTCTTATTACACATGGTCCTTACAAAAATGAATAATAAAAATTCTAAAATATGAATATATGAAGAAATGCATGCACACACCAATCCATGGATCTCTCAACTTTTTAAACAAAAATGTAGTCACAGAAGTATACACATCACCTGTTTATTGATTTACATCTCTTAATTTGAATAAAGATGAAATAGATGTTTATTTTTATACAACACTTAATGGCTTAATGCAAATTACAATAACAGAATTTTATTTATTTACATCTATTGATCCAAATTGCAATGAAGAAATGCTTACAATTTAAGGAACATACAACTTCGTATTGAGTACTGTTTAACTTTCTATTGAATGTGACTTGTGTTGAACTCCTGAAATCATAGCTGCAATTATATAATAAACTTAAGGTGAGAATAATACTAGGAAAAATGACTCTACAAAAGAACAAATAAATAAATGAAAACTAATAATGTGATTATGGTTTTTGGGTGCCAATACCTTGGAGGGGAAAAAGAATGGAGAAATAAAGATTTATATGATCCCTTTGGTTTGGGAAATTCAATTTCATCCAAAATGATATGTTCGTCTTAATAAACAAAAGGAGATTTGGCTTTAAATTCTAGAAGTAGAAACTAAGCATATGCATTTAGGATTAGATAGGTTTCATTGTTAAGACCATAAGATAAGAGTAGAAAAAGAAGATGAAGATTTTACCTCATCATTTTCTTCATGTGAACTTCCCTCATCATCTTCTTCTCGTAAATCTACGCTCATGTCATCATCCATTTCTGATACACTTTCACTGTCACTGTCCTCATCGAGATCAATCTCTGATATATGAGCAATCATGGACCAATCTTCTTGCATGCGTTCTCTAGTTAAAAATTGACAATCTCTAATTATTAATTCTCTTAAAGTAGTGAGACCTTGCATACCCTCTGGGAGAGATGACAACTTAGGACAATCAATAATTATTAGTGTCTGAAGTGATTTCAAACTCGGAAACCAATCCGGCAAGGCCATGAAATTGTAACATTCTTCAATCTCTAGGTGTTGTAAAGTGTTGGCAGATCCTTGGAGCCATTGGGGCAAAACCGCAAACTTATGTGAAGTGACAATCTTCAATTTTTGGAGGCTCAACTTGAGATCCTGACTGTCTTCTTCTGTCAAATTAAGCTCTTCGCAATTATCAATTATCAGGGTCTCTAGGGCAGTTAGGTGTTTGATATTGAGTGACAAAGAGGTCAATTTTGGACAATTCTCAACAACCAATGTTCGAAGGTTGGAGAGGCACCCATCCATCCCTTCAAACAAGCATCTTAGACTTGGACATCCAACGACTTCAAAGGTACGAAGAGACTTCAAGCAACCTACTACATTCTCTAACAAGTATGTATGCTTTGTTGTTACTACCAAAACCCTAAGGTTGATCATGTTCCTTACACCTCTGGGCAATCGTTCAAGATTGATGCAATTATCAAGTAGTAAAGTTTGCAAATTGTACAGCTTGCAAATGGAATTAGGAAGTTTCTTGAGATTCCAATTACAAGATAGGTTAAGATATCTCAAATGCTTTAGAGCACCAATAGAACTTGACAACACCTCAAAAGATGAATCACTCAAATCAAGTACACGCAAGTACTTAACTCTTGAGATGTATGCTTCAACTAAGGACAATGGTAATTCAATTTGGAAAATAATAGTTTGTACTTTACTAAGCTTTTGTAAGGGCGTCACAAATTCTTGGTCTTTGTCTACAAATGACAGATGACGAACTTTTTCATCAATGACAAACTTCTTGGTAATGGTTAGACACTCACCTTGTGCAACTGAGAGTGCAAGATCATGCATAAGATCATGCATTACAAATGAATAGCAATATAAATCTTCATTAAGATCTTGAAAGAAAGATCTTGACAACAACTCCTTAATATACAAGTCACCAATATCTTCAAGCTCTTTATTTTCAAGTGATTGAAGAGCTCCATGTGCCATCCAAAATTGAATCAAATCAATACTAAAGAATTCATAATCCTTTGGAAAAAGAGAACAATAGGCAAAGCATTGCTTCAAATGAAGTGGCAACTGATTGTAACTGAGCCTCAATGCGGGTAAGATGCCACCCTCATTCTGTTCTAAATGCCATATCTCATTATCTCTAATGAATTTCCACTCATGTTCATCAAGTTTTGAATAAAGTAGGCCGGCTAAAGTCTTTACAGCCAATGGAACCCCTTTACATTTTTCAACAATTTCTTTTCCAATTTCTAAGAGGTTTGGATGTTGTTGTTCTTCTCCTTCTTGAAATGCCAATGTCAAAAACAAAGACAAACAATCCTCTTGCGATAGGCCATCCAAATTGTATGTGGGAGTAGTGCCCATAATGTTAGCAACCGAGTCATTCCTTGTTGTCACTATGACTTTACTTCCATTACAACCTCCAAGTAACAAATCTTCCAATTCAATCCATTTATTACGATCTTCATTCCAAACATCATCCAAGACAAGTAGAAATTTCTGATCTTTTAAAAGTTCTCTTAAGCTAGTTTGCCATTGATCAATACCCAAGTTTTCATCAGTTGTAACTTCTGCAGATTTAAGGACTTCTTTTATCAACCTTGTAACATTAAAATCCTCAGTCACACACACCCACATCCTCAATTGAAAATGGCTAACTACCCGTTCATCATTGTACACCAACCTGGCAAGTGTGGTCTTCCCTACACCTCCAATCCCAACTATAGGAATTACATTGACATTTCTGCCAGCATTTTCAAATGGGTCCATAAAAAGATATATGATCTCTTCCTTGTCATCATCCCTACCGATGACATTCCGAGGATTAACAAAGGAGTGGGTCATGTCCCTCCTCTGGTGCATATTTATGATCTTCCTATCCTCGAGTCGTTCAGCTAGATTGAATTTGTCCTTAAGGGCTGCAATATCATCAACCCTCTTCCTAATATTCTTGATTTTATGCGCCAATTCAAAACGGACTGCAAGTGGATTAGAAGTAGAAAAGAAATGACACACCTTTTTACTGGTGCTCCCGTATCTCTTCATGACTTCCTTTTGCAGGACTCGGCAGTGAAATTCATCCAGCACATTCTCGGCATCATTAAGAACATCTTTGAGCTCCCCTAGCCAAATCCTCAGCCTACGGTCGCTTGCTTGCCTCTCCTCAGCATCTAAGAGCATGGCTTTAATGGTGGCCACAGTGAGCTCAAGCTTTTTCAGATCACTTCGAACGCCCCATGCTGAGCTGATCTCTTGGAAAGCAAGGGATCCAAGTTGCTCCAGGACCTTCACTGCGATGCCATATGCAAGTTTAGCCATGTCTGGTTGGTTGGTTGATTAGAGAAAACTGAGAATGGTAAAGTGCTACTGAGAGTCCTAAAGACTGAAGTAGCTTTAGCTTGCTTGGGAAGAATGGTAAAGTGAAAAGTGAAAGCCTTGGCGGTAATGGACTACTTTTGTTCAAACAATTTTGCCGCCAGCTATTTTGTTTTCAAATTCCATAGCAAGAATCAATGTCTTAATAGCTGTTTTTATAACCAGAAATCCTATATCTTGGGATTCTGAATTAGACAGCCCTTGGGGCCCTATACGGTTCTGTGGCAATATGATCCACAGAGTTTGGATATAATTGCAAATAAGAGATAGCATTATTGCACCATGATTCTTTCTTAGGCCATTGGCAAAGCATGGAATAGGAATGACTTAAGCATTGAGACAAAGTATATATCTTTTAATTTGTTTGGGTTTCCTTGAAGACTTGAAGTGTAAGTAAATTAACTATTCAATGCATACTCTAGTTGATAAGAGATTTGGTGGAATCTCATTATTTGTCTGAAAGCAAAAAGATGGGCTAGATGGAAGCCGTGACATACTATACAAAGAATGATGCCTTTCTTACCAATGTTGGCACCGAAAATTGCTAAATGGTTTAATAAATGGAATTTTAAAAATGAAATATG
This sequence comes from Lithocarpus polystachyus, assembly GCA_033629205.1. Lineage (NCBI taxonomy): Eukaryota > Viridiplantae > Streptophyta > Magnoliopsida > Fagales > Fagaceae > Lithocarpus > Lithocarpus polystachyus. The sequence goes on from CM066168.1 coordinate 1,003,547, forward strand.
AACTATTCAAGAAGAGTCGATTGTAAAATGGAAGCGTAAAAGGAAATCCAGGAATGGCCGGTGCAGGGGTCATTCTTTGAGTCGCTAAAGGATGTTGGCTAATGATATTCTCTATTAAATCGAATATCTGTATCACTGGGTCTGGAACTATGGATTACAATTGGCTTGGAATTGGGATTAGAATTGGATTCCGAGCTAGCAGTTCAATGGATTACATCAGAGAACAATACATATCCTCCACTTCTAACAAATTTAATCAATGATTGCAGGTATCTACTTACACAAACAAGGACCTCAGTTGAGAACGTGTTTTAATATCGCTCTCCACGTCAAAAACAGTGGGGTCTTCTTTGAGGGCTTTCTTCTGCTGTTCCTCAATGTCCTTGAGAGACTTGTTCTTGCTAGCTTGCCGAGAAATATCGCTCTCCACATCGTCGTCGTCGTCGTTAAACCCAAACGCAAGTGGGCGAGGCGGCTTTGATGACTGCTGCTGCTTCTTTTTCTGCTGTGATGGCAGCCTAAGGTTCAACCCATACCCTATCTTGCTCAGAACAATTTCTTTGAGGATGTAAAATCTCAGGTATTTGGGATTCGCATAAAGGACTTGTGGGGTTTTCAAAAGAGAAGGTGAGAGAGAATTCAAAGCCCTGTTTTTCAATTTTCTATTTTTCACCCACCAATCATTTTGGAAAAATAGTGCTTTTTTTTTTCCCTTAAGTTTTTAATATTTTTATATCAGCTTGTAAAATTTTTTTTAATAAGAGATTCAAATCAAATTTTATCTATGCTTAAAATTAATTAGTATCTTGATTTGATGATAAAGAATTATTATTATAAAAAAATTATATCATAAACTAAAATTTTATGGCTTCAAATACAAAACTGACTTCTTGTCATGGGTTACAATCAAAAAGAAAGTTAGCTTCACTTTGACATATATTAATATATTTTCCAATTACAATACTAACATTCTTTTGTATGTTAATAGCTATTACAGTGCTGTATAATTTAAAGATATATCAGATGAATATTAAAATTTCATTCTTCATTGGTAAATTGAATGAGAATATTTGTATGGAAAACCCGAAAGTGTCATTTGCTTATGGACAAAGAAAATGTGTAAAGATTATTTATATATATATATATATATATAAAATAAAATAAAAAAGTGTAAGATTATTAAATTACTTTATGAATCAGAGCAGCATGCTCCAAAAGTAATGGAAATGGAAAACTTGACAATATGATGATGTCAAATGGGTTTAAATTGAATGAATGTGATAAAATAGGATTGAGATTCATTGCAATTGTAATAGCATCGTGCAATTAACCCCCCTTTCTCTCACAAAATTTGTTTACTTTTTTACTATTTTATTTTTTCTTATTTTTTTATTCAATAGTCGAGATTTTAAGTTTTTTCTTTTTGCAACCTTCAATCTTAGTCATTTATAACAATTGCATCAGGTGCAATACCCTGATCTCAATTAGATAAAATGAGTTTAAAACTAATGAGTGTGATTAATGGAAAATTTGTCATTACATGTTTATAGGGTGATAATATGCTCATTATAAGTGGAATTTTAATTCGGAACCCAAATATCAATATCTACTATGTCATTTAAACTTCTTTCATGTTTTTTTTTTTTTTTAATCAATTATTCCCCACATTTTCCAAGTAACTAGATGATTTTTTTAAAAGAAGTAACTTGATGATCACCCGCACGATGCAACTACACCATAGTATCACTTCAAATAATCTGTAGGACATGTCCTTTGCAACATTAATATTGTTGTGAATTGTGATCACAATCAAATAAGGTGTAGAGTCTAGTGAGAGTTTAACAATAGAAAAATACCAAATGACTAATATATTGCACATATAATATATGGGCCTGAAGTGAATTGTCACGAATCTATATATATAATTGTAGGGGAATTAGGCCCAATACCGGGTAATGGGCCGTGGGCCTATCCGAAGAGACCTTACGTCCGAGGACAACAGGTCATGGGAAACGTGCCTGGCCTAACTCCTATTCGAAATACAAGTTACGTAGATGGAAAAGACTAGTCTGAGAAGGTTTGTCTGCTCGGATCACCAAAGAGATGACCTAGGTGAATGCTTCAACATTGATCCTAGCATTTCTTGAGAATCCCCTAACTTATGTAGGCCAAAAGGGACAGGTAGCAACGATCAGATAGTAGGTAAAAGGCTGCCGCCACCGCATTTATAATTCTGCAGCTAATATCATGGTCGCATTAATGGGAAAAAGACATCTGAACAGTGGCCCTGGTCCTTTACAGCTACCATGGAAAGGCTTTAGGGGAAGGTTGATGGGACAAATATCAAGGAGAAACAGTCTAACTGGCACGTGGGAAGGACTGGCATATAAATAAAGTTGAAGGCAGGGAAGAAAAGATTCATTGAACAATCCGGAGAAAAAAGGAGAAGAGAGAAAGAGTAAGAGAAACATTGAGTCAACTACTAAGACAATCTTCTCGAACCAAGCCGAGCAGCATCTGAGACAGTTCCAACATTCCGTCTCTACCAATCTGATCATAGCCAAGGTTGGGCCATCAACCAGCTTTCTCTCAACCGAGTCTACTTAGCCCACTCTCTTACAAATTCATTGTAAGGATACTGTTTACTTGTTGGGCTTGAGTCCATCTCTCTTGCCAGCCCAAATTGTAATTTGTGTCTCCACAATAATAATAGGTAAAGCAGAGAGAAAATTCAATTAAAGCCTAATTTTGCATCACGTGTCGCATCTAATCTAAATTTTAGAATTTTGTGCCAAGTGTTTAGAAAAAAAAATTGAATTTCAATTAAAGTTTAGTTTTGTGTTACGTATCTCATCTAATCTTAATTTTTAAATTTCGTGCCAAATTAATTAATTTAATGTAGAAAACGAGGAGTCCAATATAATAAACCATAAAAAATATAATCATATAACTAAAAAAAATTCAAATTTATAAGTCATCTATATATATATATATATATATATTAATAGGTAAAACTTAGAGAAAGTTTAATTAGAATTTGAAATTATAATCCAATCTTGCATGTGTCTAAATTTATGTAGGGACTATACCATAATTATCCACTTAAACATGTGTCATGTGTTTACTTAAGTCTTTTAATCTTTGTGTCAAATGAGTTAATGAGTGAAAAATACTAAGAATCTAATATTAATGAACTATAAAACTTTAAAAAAAAAAAACAATTACATATACTCAATAAAAATCACCACATGTTTCTCAAATAATAAATAAAATAAAAATTACCACACATTCTATCTTATTAAAAATTAGAAAAAAAATTATCATAAGTAATATTAAATTTAGGTAAGAATTTTAATATGTGACTAATTATTTTTACTTTAAAAAAATAATTTGACTAACTAATTATATTTTATGATAAAAATTGTATTTAATTTTAAATGTATCTATACGTATGCATGAATGAATGTATTATATGTTTTTTTTTTTTTAAATAATTTGACTAATTATTTATATTTTTATAATAAAAAAATTTTTATTATAAAATTTTTTTTAATTTTTTAAAATTTTAAACTAATTATCTATATATATATATATATATAATAATAGGTGAAACTGAGAGAAATTCCAATTAGATTTCAATTGGATTCTCAATTTTGCGCCACTTGTTCTAACCAAAACTCAAAAAAAAAAAAATCTAATTAGATTATAAATTGGACTCCAATTTTGTGTCATGTATCTTATTTAAATTTTCTAATTTTTGTGCCCAAATAAATGATACATTAACATTTAACATGGAAGCCAAAAAAACCACAATAATGATGCTCATTGGCCTAAGCAAGAACATTTCACCTGTACATTTTTATGGAGATTATAAATTGAACTCCAAATTTGTGTTATGTAGCTTATCTAAATTTTTTAATTTTTGTGCCTAAATAAATGATGCATTAACATTTAACATGGAAGTCAAGAAAACCACAATGATAATGTTCATTAGTCTAAGTAAGAACATCTTGCCCGCACACTTTTATAGGTGAACTCAATAGAGTCTAGAGCTCTTCTAATCCCACAATTAGAACCAAGGAGTCCAACGAGCATTACTATAAAAGCAAAACATCATCTCCTCCTAATTCCATATCGTCATCCTATGTCTCCTCATCTCTAAACCTCTACCAATTAGATCCACACACTGCCTCTCCTCCTTACGAATTTCTCAGAGCAAAGCCGGGTTCAAACACAATATTCAATCACACTCTTCCTTGCTTCACACTCTCATACATTACCTCTTCATTGGTACCTCTAAGAAGATTCCAAGCTCAATGATCAGTTCTTATTTTTTAATAGTTTTTAGTTTGTTTGGATTAAGATTTTGTTAATTTGTTAAAAGTGGACAAAAATATAATCATATATATTATATTAAGTTGAAGTTCAATTTTAGAATTCAAATCGAATCAAATTAATTTTTAATTGTAATTTAATTTTGTGCTATGTATCTAATTTGATTTTTAAATGTTGGTGTTAAGTTACCTCCATTCATAATGCTCAATGTAGAAACTGAATCTACGAAGATGAACATTTTATCATCACAATTGTTAATATTTCCGTGCGTAAGCACGAACTACATGCTAGTTTACTTTTAATAAGATGTTACAAATTCCAAAGAGATTTTCAAAGCTAGAATGGCTGCTTCTAGCAAAATATGTAATTCCATTCTAAGTAGGATTCTCTGTACTAATTGGGGGATCCCATTAACAGTAATCCAAAGTACATAGGTGTAGAGATATAGGATCTTAGTTGTAATCCAAACCACATGAACTGCAAGTAGTTGATACAAGAAAAAATTCACAATTGAATCAAATTTACTGAATGATTAAAATTCAAGAGAGGAGATCAAAACCCGTGACCAGTGTATTGGTCTCTGCTTGTATAATGTAGGCATAGCTAATCAAAATGAGATATCATTATAAAAGATTGGCATTATTATTTAGACTGTTTGGAAATAGTGGCTGATGGACATTGCTCCCCTTCACCTATGTATTTAAATCTCTCAATATTAACCATATTATCTTAATACTAACCCAGTTATCCTTTTTTAACCGACCTTGACTCTTGGGAAGTTGAATTCTAATTCTTAGAAGTTAGATCCAAATTATAATACGATTTCAAAAACAATTCCATTAGCATAATTGGTCATCGCGTATAATCCCTTCAAACATGTTTCCGATTTTTTTAGGATTGCAGTTTTGTTCTTCACTTTTATTGTAGACAACATCTAAGGGAATTTCAACACCACCAAAATTTATTATTGAACATGATAATAGTGAAGATTAAAACAATACTCACCAAAAGAGTGTTTTGACTTTTGAAAACTCCATTAGCACAAGTAAGATTTGAAAAATGACACGATCATTCTCCAACTTGAGAACCAATGGTCTATGATCTTCCATCTTTGCTTTTTTTTTCCTATCTTTTCCATTCCAATTATTGGCATGTCAATTGCATTTTTCCTATCTTTTCCATTTCAATTATTGGCATTTCAAAATCCAAATAACAATCTCTGCAATGCCAGTTAAACCCCACATTTTCCAAGTAATTAAGCATTCTTATTACACATGGTCCTTACAAAAATGAATAATAAAAATTATAAAATATGAATATATGAAGAAATGCATGCACACACCAATCCATGGATCTCTCAACTTTTTAAACAAAAATGTAGTCACAGAAGTATGCACATCACTTGTTTATTGATTTACATCTCTTAATTTGAATAAAGATGAAATAGATGTTTATTTTTATACAACACTTAATGGCTTAATGCAAATTACAATAACAGAATTTTATTTATTTACATCTATTGATCCAAATTGCAATGAAGAAATGCTTACAATTTAAGGATCATACAACTTCGTACTGAGTACTGTTTAACTTTCTATTGAATGTGACTTGTGTTGAACTCCTGAAATGATAGCTGCAATTATATAATAAACTTAAGGTGAGAATAATACTAGGAAAAATGACTCTACAAAAGAACAAATAAATAAATGAAAACTAATTATGTGATTATGGTTTTTGGGTGCCAATACCTTGGAGGGGAAAAAGAATGGAGAAATAAAGATTTATATGATCCCTTTGGTTTTGGAAATTCAATTTCATCCAAAATGATATGTTCGTCTTAATAAACAAAAGGAGATTTGGCTTTAGATTCTAGAAGTAGAAACTAATTGCATATGCATTTAGGATTAGATAGGTTTCATTGTTAAGACCATAAGATAAGAGTAGAAAAAGAAGATGAAGATTTTACCTCATCATTTTCTTCATGTGAACTTCCCTCATCATCTTCTTCTCGTAAATCTACGCTCATTTCATCATCCATTTCTGATACACTTTCACTGTCACTGTCCTCATCGAGATCAATCTCTGATATATGAGCAATCTTGGACCAATCTTCTTGCATGCGTTCTCTAGTTAAATATTGACAATCTCTAATTATTAATTCTCTTAAAGTAGTGAGACCTTGCATACCCTCTGGGAGAGATGACAACTTAGGACAATCAATAATTATTAGTGTCTGAAGTGATTTCAAACTCGGAAACCAATCCGGCAAGGCCATGAAATTGTAACATTCTTCAATCACTAGGTGTTGTAAAGTGTTGGCAGATCCTTGGAGCCATTGGGGCAAAACCGCAAACTTATGTGAAGTGACAATCTTCAATTTTTGGAGGCTCAACTTGAGATCCTGACTGTCTTCTTCTGTCAAATTAAGCTCTTCGCAATTATCAATTATCAGGGTCTCTAGGGCAGTTAAGTGTTTGATATTGAGTGACAAAGAGGTCAATTTTGGACAATTCTCAACAACTAATGTTCGAAGGTTGGAGAGGCACCCGTCCATCCCTTCAAACAAGCATCTTAGACTCGGACATCCAACGACTTCAAAGGTACGAAGAGACTTCAAGCAACCTACTACATTCTTTAACAAGTATGTATGCTTTGTTGTTACTACCAAAACCCTAAGGTTGATCATGTTCCTTATACCTCTGGGCAATCGTTCAAGATTGATGCAATTATCAAGTAGTAAAGTTTGCAAATTGTACAGCTTGCAAATGGAATTAGGAAGTTTCTTGAGATTCCAATTACAAGATAGGTTAAGATATCTCAAATGCTTTAGAGCGCCAATAGAACTTGACAACACCTCAAAAGATGAACCCCTCAAATCAAGTACACGCAAGTACTTAAATCTTGAGATGTATGCTTCAACTAAGGACAATGGTAATTCAATTTGGAAAATAATAGTTTGTACTTTACTAAGCTTTTGTAAGGGCGTCACAAATTCTTGGTCTTTGTCTACAAATGACAGATGACGAACTTTTTCATCAATGACAGACTTCTTGGTAATGATTAGACACTCACCTTGTGCAACTGAGAGGGCAAGATCATGCATAAGATCATGCATTACAAATGAACAGTAATACAAGTCTTCATTAAAATATTGAAAGAAAGATCTTGACAACAACTCCTTAATATACAAGTCACCGATATCTTCAAGCTCTTTATTTTCATGTGATTGAAGAGCTCCATGTGCCATCCAAAATTGAATCAAATCAATACTAAAGAATTCATAATCCTTTGGAAAAAGAGAACAATAGGCAAAGCATTGCTTCAAATGAAGTGGCAACTGATTGTAACTGGGCCTCAATGCGGGTAAGATGTCACCCTCATTCTGTTCTAAATGCCATATCTCATTATCTCTAATGAATTTCCACTCATGTTCATCAAGTTTTGAATAAAGTAGGCCGGCTAAAGTCTTTACAGCCAATGGAACCCCTTTACATTTTTCAACAATTTCTTTTCCAATTTCTAAGAGGTTTGGATGTTGTTGTTCTTCTCCTTCTTGAAATGCCAATGTCAAAAACAAAGACAAACAATCCTCTTGCGATAGGCCATCCAAATTGTATGAGAGAGTACTGCCCATAATGGTAGCAACCGAGTAATTCCTTGTTGTCACCATGATTTTACTTCCATTACAACCTCCAAGTAACAAATCTTCCAATTCAATCCATTTATTACGGTCTTCATTCCAAACATCATCCAAGACAAGTAGAAATTTCTTATCTTTTAAAAGTTCTCTTAAGCTAGTTTGCCATTGATCAACACCCAAGTTTTCATCAATTGTAACTTTTGCAGATTTAAGGATTTCTTTTATCAACCTTGTAACATTAAAATCCTCAGACACACACACCCACATCCTCAATTGAAAATGGCTAACTACCCGTTCATCATCGTACACCAACCTGGCAAGTGTGGTCTTCCCTAAACCTCCAATCCCAACTATAGGAATTACATTGACATTTCTACCAGCATTTTCAAATGGGTCCATAAAAAAATCTATGATCTCTTCCTTGTCATCATCCCTACCGATGACATTCCGAGGATTAACAAAGGAGTGGGTCATGTCCCTCCTCTGGTGCATATTTATGATCTTCCTATCCTCGAGTCGTTCGGCTAGATTGAATTTATCCTTAAGGGCTGCAATATCATCAACCCTCTTCCTAATATTCTTGATTTTATGCGCCAATTCAAAACGGACTGCAAGTGGATTAGAAGTAGAAAAGAAATGACACACCTTTTTGCTGGTGCTCCCGTATCGCTTCGTGACTTCCTTTTGCAGGACTCGGTAGTGAAATTCATCCAGCACATTCTCGGCATCATTAAGAACGTCTTTGAGCTCCCCTAGCCAAATCCTCAGCCTACGGTCGCTTGCTTGCTTCTCCTCAGCATCTAAGAGCACGGCTTTAATGGTGGCCACAGTGAGCTCAAGCTTTTTCAGATCACTTCGAACGCCCCATGCTGAGCTGATCTCTTGGAAAGCAAGGGATCCAAGTTGCTCCAGGACCTTCACTGCGATGCCATATGCAAGTTTAGCCATGTCTGGTTGGTTGGTTGGTTGATTAGAGAAAACTGAGAATGGTAAAGTGCTACTGAGAGTCCTAAAGACTGAAGTAGCTTTAGCTTGCTTTGGAAGAATGGTAAAGTGAATAAGTGAAGGCTTGGCGGTAATGGACTACTTTTGTTCAAACAATTTTGCCGCCAGCTATTTTGTTTTCAAATTCCATAGCAAGAATCAAATTTTATAAGTGTCTGGTCAATGTGTGCCATTTGAACATACGTTAATAAATTTATTTTTGGAAGAATTTTATTGGGAATTGAAAAAATTGTTAAAACTTTTTCAATTTTCAATAAATTTTTTCTAAAATTGGTTTATTATTGTATGCTATTGAAAAAATTGTCAAAATTTTTTTTCAAAATTGGTTTACTATTGTACACATATTAGTAAAATCCATTTTATAAAAATCTCATAACATTTTTACAACAAACTTGTTTTGAGATGTGATAGGCTTAGGTGTAATTTTATTTTATTTTGACTTGGGATAAACTAACACCTCAATATGTTATAAAAATATTATTAGATTTTGTTGAGTTCATAGAATAACTCTATATCTATTAGAAAAAAAAAAAAAAAAAATCTAAGAACGTAACCAAATTTCAAAACAATTTACCAAAAGTGTTTTTTTTTTTTTTTTTGAGATGTTGTGGGCTCACACCTCAATTTAATATGAAAATGTTATGAGAATTTGTTTTGATCATATAAAATCTCTTTAAAAAAATACTCTTTTTTATTAAAAACAAAAAAATGGTTAATAGAGAAATGGTAATCATTTTTTTAACTCAATCCTATTTTATTTGAAAAGTCAATATTCTTTAAATTAAAGAGGGCAATGGCCAAGAATCTTAAAGGTATGTTTGGTAACTGTTTTTTCTCCTTATTTTCTATTTTCAAAAATAATTTTCTATTTTTGAAATTAAAATACTTGTTTGGCAACTCAAAATAAACAGAAAACAAAAATTGTTCTCAAAACTCAATTTGTAAAGGAAACTGAAAACATGTAAAGGCTATTTTCAGTTTTTAGTTTTCAAAAGTCAACGAAAACACTCATTTAATTTAATGAATCTAATTCACTTAATGAGTTAGCATTAGAATTCAAATTTTAATAACAACATATTTTAGTATTTTCTATTTTTTTTCTTCAAAAAACTATCTTTTTAATTTCAACTAACCAAATATGTTTTTGATTTCAAAAATACCAAAAAAAAAAAAATTGTTTTTTGTTTATATTCCCAAAAACAAGTTTTTGAAAATAGAAAACGAAAACTGTTACCAAACATAACACAATTGTTCAATTGAAATCTTCTAATGTTATTTATGGGAAGTTTAGGATTTAAATTACCTCAACTATCAAATTATATAAATATATATATATATATATAAATTAAAGATGGTATTTTTTGACAAAGTATATATTTTTATATAAAATACATTATTAAATGGTATTTATCTTAAAAAAATATAGATTTTCTAAACATGACTATCAATGTGACTATGTGAGACTATTAAAGTTATTGAGTGATTGAAAAAGAAAAAACAAAACTACAAATTTTCATATGATTCAACCTAATAGCTTACATTCATAGTGAAAATTTCTGTATAATTAAATCTTTGTTATATAATTTAATAGTTTATAATGAATCCAATTTAGAATTTATATAGTAAAGAACCCTAGACTGTTAACTCAAAAAAAAAAAAAAACCCTAGATTAACCTTGGGATTAATTTGCTTAATCTACTTGTACTTGGATGGTTGGGCCTACAACAAGTTTAGGCTTTTGGCCATAATATCTTTTAACACCAAGAGAGTGACGAAGCTTGTCAAAGCTTACTGAAAGCAATTTGACTTCATCAACAAAGTTAGCAATTCTCCAATGCACTGATATTGAGCTGTTGGTCACTGCTTGAACACAATTCTTTGTATCACCCTCAATTACCACCTTCTTAAAATGCATTTGGCTTGCTAGCTGCAACGCCCATAGAAAAGCTTTGGCTGCTGCTTGGACAGGGATCTTGGTATTCACTTTTTTTGATCAAGCGAAAACCAATGTCCCTCTCCAATCTCTAACTACCACTGCTACATATGAGTGCTCCATCCCAACAGCTGCATCACAATTCATCTTTAACTGATCTTGGGCTGGTTTTTGCCATATCGATAATCTTGCGCTTGAGGGCGAGACTGTTCTGGTTTTTATACAGCTTCAATGTTCATTGAAAACTTTGACCAAACTTCTGACAAGATCTTCGACTTCAACATAAAACACTCTTCCTTCGTAAACAACTTGGTTCCTACATTTCCAAATCATCTCTAAGTTTCAACAGTTTCAAACCGTTGAAATAAGTTTTGTTTTGGTTTTTTTTTTTTTTTTTTATTTGGATAAAATAGAACTCAATACAAATTTACCATCTCATTTAATACTAATATGTAAGGGCAAGGATTTGTTGCAAACTAAATTGTTTGTAACAACTCTTGCAAAAATGCACACATGTCAATGCCTCAGATAGACATCTGTCCAGGATTCTTTTTTTTCTTTTTTTTTCCCCATGTCAAGATTGAATTTTTCACCAAATTTGGTCTATTTGAGGCATTGACGCATGCATATTACAAGAGTTGCTGCAACTTAGTTTGCAGCAAATCCTTGCCCAATATGTAATCCCTGCTAGTTTATGCGGCCCACAAAAATAAGAGGATGGGCAAGCTGCATACAATGCAGACCATATATGTCAGACAGACAATAAACAAGGAAAATCAGAAAAATATTATTTCTAGAGGGGAGGGGGAAGAAGAAAGAAAAAGGCCGATGAGTCTTTAAAAAGTACAGAAAATATAGTTCCATCAAGCGCCAATGAGAACTATGGGTAAAAATAAAAACTCAACAGTAGCAAAGACAAAAGTTGGCCTCTGGTTTTTAGTTATATGCATGATGACTGCTTATCGTATCCAGCTAGCATAATACAAAAGCAACCTTAATGAGATTGAAGAAGAGCCAAAACTGATTTCCTATCAGGCATGCTAGGAAGCTCCCATCACTTGAACACAAAGAGAAGCAGCTGCAGCTGTTTAAAAAAAAAGCAGAGAATTATGAGAAACAATGTTCTAAGGAACATATTTATTGATAAAGAGGGAATAATGTTGCAAGTATACCAGAAAATTTTAAGCTTTCATTTCTGGACTTGCCCTCCACAAGAGCCACAACAAATGCTGCAGTAAAAGTATCTCTAGCCCCAGTTGGATCGAGGACCTTTGGGGCTGATATGAGAGGTTGTTCAATTGGCTCTTCACCTTCTACAGATAAGGCAGACCCTTTGGCCCCGAGTTTCACAAGGACTTGCTTAACACCCTGAAAGAATACATTTTTAACCATTTAGCCAAAAAAGAAGAAGAATATGATGGCACCAATAGCAGATGCAGATGTAGTGCACAGTAATCTGACACTTGTCCAAATTCATTCTATTATTGATCCTCTTGAATCTACCAATATCTAAGCACAGTTGAATCATTTTGCTTAATATTTATGAAGAAAGAAGAAAACCCAAAAAGGGTCCAAGCATACCAAATATATTTAAGATGGATGGTACATTTAACTAGACAGGAAGAAATCCAAACATGTTATGAAAGAAGAAAATAAACGCACACATATGTAAAGTCTCATGCACTACGAAAAAATTCTGTACTCAATTCCTTAGAATGGCTGGAGCGCCTCCTAGGGGCACCTTTGCACAACTTGGAAATTCAATGGCCCAAAATATACTTCAATAACCAGATCATATCTGCTAAAAAATAAGGCTATCCAAGAAAAGGAGATTCACCACAACTGAGTAGCCAAAATAGTATGGGACTATATGAATAGACCTGTTCCCAACATTCAAAAAGTATCTACTTGATGGCTGCTCATCCTCCACTGATCTTCATTGATGTTATAAATGTATTCTTGTGTGTGGTTACTGTGATCATGTGTGCGAAATAAATGTAGATACCAAAATGGATCTATCAAATTTCTAAAGGATGTCCGAATATGCTGCATTTTTTTTTTTTCTATTTTATTTATTTAAATGAATTTATTGCTTTAAAAATTGTATTTATAATGGATAAGGCACAACGCCTTTAGCAATGATGATCATTTTGGATGTACAAAAACTCACCATTTTATGGCATTTCACCACAGCTTGAGTAATCTGTTCAAAGCTTTCAGTTGCCATTCCTGTTAAATGATCAAGTTCACTTTCATTTGGGCTTAAAATATCAATAAAATCTAATAATTCTTGTGGGAACAGTGCATCCATTCCCCCAGCATCCAAGATGACAGGAACACCAGTACTTATTGCAGACTAAATACAGGAGCTACTATAGGGTGCTGCAACTGTTTCCTTGAAAGTGTGTATGAAAGTCTCTTTCCCCTCCTAGAGTTTCTTTTTATGTTTGGGAGGTCACCCTAGGCAAAATTTTGATGACAGACAACCTGCAGAGGAGGGGTTTCCTTTTGGCAGATTGGTCTTGTCTTTGTCGATCCGATGGGGAATCTGTTAATCATTTGCTGCTGCGTTGTCCTTTTGTACATGATCTGTGGGCATTCATAATTTGTCTAGTTGGGACTAACTGGGTTATGCCAAATTCTGTTGACGCCATGCTGAAATCTTGGGATGGAGTAAGGGGAGTTCGAAGATATGTAAAAGTTTGGAGGGCAGGCATGTCTTATGTGGTGTATTTGGAGGGAGCACAATCAATGCACATTTAAGGGAAAGGAGCTTTCTCTGCCTAATATTTAGTTTCTCTTCTTGCAACTCTTCGAAAGGGCATCACAGTCTCATACCCCTTCTATGTACTCCTTAATGGAGTTTTTAGAGTCTTTATGCCTTTGCCGTTGATACAAAGGCTTTGAACTTTTCTGTTGTTGCTCTTTTATTCATCTTTCTGCATTTTTTTTCCTTTTTTAAAACTCTGGTATACCACCTGTATACATTCTTTCAATTTTTTTTAATGAAGTTTAATTACTTATCCAAAAAAAAAAAAAAATTTATTGTACTCTTCTATAAGAGTCTAGAAATCCCAGTGGCAGGGTGTTACTAATGAGTTTTCCCCACCAACCGTCTTTTTTCTTTTTGAAAATTCAATAGTTACTACAAGGGAGGGGAGATTTGAACCATGAATGTTTTAAAAACAAAAGGAGGTGCCAACCAGTTGAACTATAAGGCTCTTGGCATCCCCACCAATTGTCATTGTCAAGAATATTATCTATTTCTTGTAACTAACTCTCCTATATATGAGGAATATATTGGCTGAGGATTGTATCAGATTTTCAGCTCCTCCCAAAAGATGGATGAAATATCATACAAATGTTTTCAAATTCTCTTCTCAAATATTCTTCACAAACATTCAAACAGCAGCAGCAACCAGTGCATGTGTTCCAAACTGCTGCACAGAGCATTTTACAAGACTTATGTAAACCTCCAATGGTCTTTAAGGACCCTTGAGAGAGCCTTCTGTTCTTGCCCTCATTGTAGACTTGTCAAGTAATACTGATTGTACACTTCTGTTCTTGCCTCTGGCTGACACTCATACATATTTACTTTGTTTACTCTTTGTTACAATCATCATAAGGGCTGAATAATAGGGTGAACGCACCTCTCTAGATCCATCTGCGGTGATTAGGCTAATCTTTCTTAGGTAACCAGAAACCTTCCTAAAGCCACCTGATTTTATCAAAGTTAAGGTTACATGCGAACAGGACAGGTATTGGAGTCACTAAATCAAACCAAGCTGCTACATTAAGCTAACACCAACCAGCACCAACCCTTCATTTTCTGTTTTCTGACTAATGCCTCCCCCTCTAATTATGTGACAACCCAATCCAAACCAGTCTAGGCCATGCCTAGCCAAAACAGAACTTAACCAAACACTGGCTCTAACTTATACTAGTTTGCCAGAAGCCTAAGACATTACTTTATTGGTAAGTTACAGATAGACCCATTGAGTTTTCAAACCATAATCAAGACATTCACAACCAAAAAACTTGGGGAATCAGAGGCTTCAAATTGATTCGTCAACAGAGGATGTCTTTCAAGGAAAAATTCATGATACTGCATTTTCCCACTCATCTGTCTCATAGATGAGTAAGGCATGAATGATACCAAAGGCCTAAGGATAAACTTAAGGATCAGGATTAAAATCCCCTGGTCGACCCCGGCGGAATGGCATTAAAAATTATAAATGTGCAAACGAGACACTTGAAGGAATTTTTTTTTTTTAATAAGTGACACTTGAAGGAAAATTGTTTAAACATAGCTAACAACCACCAAAAAGCTGGGAAATTTACATTAGCAAATTCCTTTCAAAAAAGATCCACAGAAAACCTCTCTGATGCAGTTCTTCAAATAGAACAATCCAATTGAGAACGCATTAACTAAAATTATACCCAATGGTGGAGGCTGCTTTACAAGGAACTGAGAGAATTAGGGAATCCCTTTTCTCCCAAAAAAAAGGGAGAAGAAGAAAAAAGGAAATGTCCCACCAACTTGCTGCCAAAACTTATAATAAACATTCTCACAATTGAATGCATGAAACTCCTGAGTCCTGACTGGATTTAATGACTCTTGACTTTGTACAAGCTCTAGAAACTTAAACAAAACAAATATTTGATTTTAGAAATGAATGTCAAGTCGCATTAAGTGCAGTCCTAGGATGCACGGACACGGACACGGACACGGACAAGGGTACAGGTACGATATGGCGACACGAGCAATTTATGAAAAATTATAACATGATATAGCAAATAGGACACCGTTATGACATGGGTACGACACCCCAAATAAAGTGTCCGTGCATCCTAGGTGCAGTCCATCTCCACACTCACCCCATTCATTAGTCATCACATTGGAATTCAACTATTAAACTACCTTTATGTGTCATTCTAAATAATATGTCAAGTTGAAATAGAAAAGTCATAAAAGAAAATGTCAATGTGCAGTAGTAAACAGCATAACGAAGAATTAATACAGGACATGAGCATGCAAAAGCTAAATGTATAATCTAAACTAGCAATTTTCAGTTAATCACATGTAAAGTAATATAAAACAAGAACCATGATAAGTCGAACACAAGTGGAGTTAGATAAATACAAGACCAGGCAAAAGTTATACATACATCATCCTGTGTCTCTCGAAGTTCACACAATGTTCTTCCTCAATCCATTTTCTCTGCTCTTCAAGTATAAGAACGTGGGAAAGAAAAATCAAGATTGCAATATGCCCATAACTGATGAACCATTTTTCTAACAGAATTCTACATCCATATAGAGCACATTAGCACTTCCATTCCATTGAATATGATGTCTTTCTCTACTACTAAAGTTAATTCATTAACATGTAAATGACAAGAACTTATCTGAAGTCATGCTCTTTGATACTTCCTTAATTGAAATGTTCTTTTTCCGTTCCTTCAACTTGGTTCAACTCATTTTTTCTTACTCGTGCATTAGTCACTCTCCTCTAAACATGACCAAACCATTTCAATCAACACTCTCTCATCTTTTCATCAATATGGACTACCCTTTTATGTGAATTTTCTCACCTCAAATCCTATCTTTCTGTTTGTTTCCCATTTATCCGTCTTAACATTCTCATTTCAGATACACCCATTTCACAAATATCTTACTTCTTAACATCCCAACATTCAACACCATAAGAGCAAAGCTGGTTGTATAGCAGTCTTATGAAATTTTTCCTTAACTTAGAGTTTTAGATAAGTTTTAGAATCACTCTATTACCTTTAAACTATCTTAACATGCTCATTTCAGCTACACACATTTTAGGAATATGTTACTTCTTAACAACCCAACACATTCAATACCATACGAGCATAGTTGGTTGTATAGCAGTCTTATAAAATTTTCCCTTTCAAACTTAGAGTTCTATAATCGTTCTATTACCTTTAAACATAGAGAAATTGATATCAACATACAGAAAATCATTTCTATATTTATGCGGTAAGTATAAATTACATTCTGGGCAAATTTTCAATAAAAATCAAACTGTTTTTTCAGTAAATTATAGAATAATGTTGATATATAAATATTTTACCATTCTTCTTTGAGGGCTTTCTTCTGCTGTTCCTCAGTGTCCTTGAGAGACTTGTTCTTGCTAGCTTTCCGAGAAATATCACTCTCCACATCATCCTCATTGTCGTCGTTAAAACCAAAGGCAGGTGGGCAAGTTGGCTTTGTTGACTACTGCTGCTGCTTCTTCTGCTGTGATGGCAGCCTAAGGTTCAACCCATACCCTATCTTGCTCATTGCAATTTCTTTGATGATGTAAAATCTCAGGTATTTGGGATTCGAATAAAGGAATTGGGGGGTTTCAAAAGAGAAGGTGAGAGAATTCAAGCCCTATTTTTCAATTTTCTTTTTTTTCACCCTCAATTATCACCTTCTTAAAATGCATTTGGCTTGCTAGCTGCACCGCCCATAGAAAAGCTTCAGCTTCCGCTTGAACGGGGACCTTGGTATTCACTTTTTTTTTATCAAGCGAAAACCAGCATCCCTCTTCAATCTCTAACTACCACTGCTACATATGAGTAGGAATCTTATATGTAACTACCATAGCAGTTTTGACAGAGTATTCTGGAAAACCACTAGTGATCAGTATTATTCACATAACAATCACTACAGAGAAGATAAGTAGGTTGACTTCAAGTTGAACCTAAGATTACAATTCTAAACTGGAACTCCTAACCCAGAAAATGCCAGCAAACAAGACCTTGGCTCACTACTTACTCTTGGGACATGTCAAGAGGTATGTTCATTTAATTATGCCCAGCAGTAGAGGAATATAAGTTTGTTTCAAGACTCCAATGCAAGATAAAACAGATGGAGTACCAATATTAATGTGATTAGAAAAGAAGAAGATAAAAACTCATTCATGCAATCTAAAGTGCCTGTCACACAGTATTAGCCCTCCCCGAAAATAGTAAATCTGTAAAGACAAAAGTTGCATTAACTGATCGCTGTTTCTTGCCAACTAATATATGGACACCCAAAATACTACATTTATAGGTTATGCAACTCAAGTGCATTCCAGTAGTTTCTACAAAGGATTTAAAGATAGTTCAACAAAAGAGCTAAAAATCCTAATAAGCTTGTTTTCTTGCAATAAGCAGAACAATGACTGCCTGTATGTGACAAAAACTTTTATTTCTAGCATCATTATCAATAAAATAAAAACAGCAAGACAAAATTAAAAGAACAGAAATAATCAAAAACAAACGATCAACTCTGATCACCATTTTCATACCACTTGCAAAAATTCCAACAAGGTGTGCTAAAATAAAATTACAAACGATCTCAGAAGGCACGTCGCATCATTCCCTTCGGTTTCTTCACAAAACTCAATCTAATTTGCTTAAGTCGTCTCCTCTTCCTAGCCATCTTCTCCGGCAACGTCTCCCTCTTCTTCACACTACTCTTCACAACCCTGACCTTCTTTTTCTTCGCAAATCTTGGGTCCACCATATAAGCTTTAGGCTCCACCGGCACCCCTCTCTTCTTCGCCTCATTAAAAAGCGCATTGGCCCTATCCACACGACTATGAGCACACAACTTCCCCATCAACAAATCATAAGTCTTGATCCCGGGCTCGCACCCATCCTCCTTCATCTTCTTGAAAACACTCATAGCATGATCAATCCTCTCAATCCCACACAAAATCTTCAAGAACCCATAATAGGCTTTCTTATCAAGCTTACTCACAAACCCTGCTGACCTCATTCTATCAATCATTTCATCACCTTCTCCCACCCTCGCAGCCTGATACAAGCTCCGAATCAACACGAGAAAGGTGGTATCATCGGGATAACAACCCCATTCGCCCATCCTATGAAACAACTTCATCGCGTCCTCGGTCCTCCTCAACTTACACAAGTTCCCAATCAACACATTGAAAGTCTCCACATTTCTAGGAACCCCATGAACATCCATTTCCACCAAAACCTTTTCAGCCTCAGAATCAAGCCGAAAGGGATCCTTGTCCCTACAAAGCTTACAAACACAATCAAGAATCGCATTATATGCAGAAACACCAATCTCAAACCCTCCCCTATACATTTCCCCAGCAAGTCTCTTAGCTTCATCAAGCTTCCCATCCACACACCAAGCTTTCACCAACAAATCACAAATCTTCTCATCAGGAAAAAACTCATTCGCCAAATTCTTCACCATCTTCTCCGCATGACTGGCAAAACCATTTTCACAAAGCTTCTCGACGATCAGAGTGAGCGACTCGCGATCGCGTTTAAGGCCGTACTCTCGCTCCATTTTTTCAAAAAACGACACCGTATCGGCAGGCCTTCCCGCTCGGACCAACCTATCAATGGCGGCGTGTAGGGTTTTAGGGCCGAGCGACAGCGAGAGACGAGAAGAGGAAAGGAGCTCGTTGATGGCCTTGAAGTCCTTGCGGCGGCCGAAGTAGTCGACGAAGAACGACACCGTTTCGTCGGAGTGAGTGAAGTTAGGGTTCGAGAGAAGCCATTGGTGGAAGCCGAGGACTGTACGGCCGGCTTCGGGGGAGAGGTTGAGAGTGGAGAGGACGAGAGAAGGCGTTGGGTTGATGTGAGAGAACTTGAGGTGGAGGCGTTCGGAGATCGGAAGCGGGTCGGAGTTCGGGTCGATAAGGAGCTCCGAGGAAACAGAGAGAGAAACGGGATCATCAGAAAAAGGAGAAGGGAAAGGAGAAGAAGAGAAGGATTGGAAATGGGAGGAGAGGAAAGTGAGTTTGGGAGTTTGGTCGTTGTATAAGCATCGTCGGAGAAACAACAGCCTGGTTATTGACATTTTTTTCTTCAGCTCAGTTCGAGTGACCGAGTGAGTGAGAAACGACTACTACTAGTTTAGAGAAGAGGAAACCTAAAAAATATGGAGATGATGATGGAGATGTAGATGGGCTTCTTCAAGGAAGCCCAAGTAACCTTAACAATAAGCCCAATATAAGGAGCAGACTAAGTGCCCGTTTTGTTCAGCATTTTTGGGCCGAAACGCACGATTGCGACTTGAAATCGCAATCCCTAAACTACCCTTGTTTTAATTTTGAAATCTCAATTTTACTCAGATCTCTAACCCAAAAAAAATACACGACTCGGCTTCAGACTGCTGCTGGCTTCTTCTTCTTGGCTTTTGGGTGGAGAAGAAGAGCTGAAGAATACAGACGCTGGTGGGTGGAGGAAATAAATTTGTCTTTTGGGTGACGAAGAGGAGCTGAGGACTGAAGAATAGAGACGTTGGTGGGTGGGGGAAAGAAAAGATACTATTTGATGGGAATGGGAAGAAACGGGTGGATGAGAAAAAATAAATAAGAAAAATAAAAAGTGTGTTGAGCGGGATACGTGTCTATAAATTTTTTTTTTTTTTTTTTTTTAAGAATGAAATATTAAACTAGGATTAATCATAATTTAAAATAAAGAGTGTTGTGAAAATATTGTGACATTTTATTATATTTTTATTTTTTTAAAATTATTACTATTTTTCTTTTTAAACAGTGTTATTCACACAATATTTTCATAGCAATTTCATAAAAAAGTTTTCCTAACAAATTATTATTAGTTTTCATCTGAACTTACTACTGACATTATTATTATTTTATCTACCATTAACAGTTTGTCATATAGATTTTATTGTGAATTTTTTGTGAAATTGTTGTGTGCTTGACTTTCATTAAGGGAAAAAAAATTGAAAAGAGTTGTTACTATTAATAATAATGAGTATAATAATTACAAAAAGAAAAATATAAGTTTCTATTTTCATATTTCATATTCTGTTTTGGACCTCTATGAAAGAATTAAAACTTTAAATTCACCTTCAAGAAAAGAAAGAGAATTTGAACCTCATCATAGATCACTTTTTACATAAACTATGATAGATAATTGACATAATTGGCATAATAGACAAATTGATAATTTAATAAGTATAGACAGAATTACAAATATAACATATAAAAACAAAGAAAAAGACTCTTGGAAATATGACTTTAAAAACAAGGACTTTAGGCCACTCATGACAGACAAGAGAGACTGTATAAAATAGTACACAAAAAAACAAGATAAGAAAGCTGACATAGTAGTTAAAACAATGCAAAAAAAGAAACTAGATATAATGGATAAAGAGAAAGAAGACAATGAAAAAAGAATAAAGAAAGACTTAGTAGGAGATTTTTCAAAAGAAACTCTACGTAAAGAGCTAAATATGGAAAGAAACATAGACCAAGACAAAACAAAAGAAACTATGGAAATAAAGAACAGTGAAGAGCTAGAAACAAAAGAAGAAGTAAGGAAAGTCATAAGCGATGACATGATAAAAGAAGATCGTGTTTTTAAAGAATCCCTACGTAGGAAGCTAGAAGTAGAAGAAGAAAAAGAAAGATTGAAAGACATAGTCAACAATAGAAGGAAAAATCATAATAGTTCAAATACTGATAGTGTAGTAAAAGCAAAAGTAGTCAACAATAGATGGAAAATTGATAATAATGATAGTTTAAAAGAAAAAATTAATGAAAGACTAAAAGAAATTGAAAAATCCATAATATATACCCAAAATGGCAGTTTGGCAAAATTAACTAAAAATATGGAAATTTTAAATTTACCCTTAGATATAGACAGAGAAAAAAGACATAGCAGTTTTATATAATACTAAGTTAACAGATAATGAAAAAACTGACAGACATGTTAAAAAAACTATTTGTCATAAATGTAAAGAATATAGACACACTAAAAAACAATATGATAGGCATAATAAAATTGCTAAACAAATTAGTAAATTAGAATTTGAAAAAGATACACTAAATGAATTAATGGAAATATTTAATGTAAGTCAAAAAGAGATAGACCAAGTTGAAAAAAAGAAAGAACTAAAATCAACTAACTCACTTAAAGTCAATAAAAGAAAAAGGAAACAAAAAGACATATTAATGAAATTGATAGACAATCTACCTAATCACTTAAAAGATAAAGAAGACTATTTACTACAATTAAAAGACTCTATAGATATACCTATTGTTTGTATTAAGTGTAGGAAAAAAGGACACCATGTTACAAAATGTAGAAAGAAAGAAAAAGCAAAGAAAGAAAAAGACAAGAAAGAAGAAATAGAGAAGAAACAAGATAGAGTAGATATTGATATAAAAAGAAGAGTAGATATAAAGCATGTAACTTTATCTGTAACTCTACTGGTAACTCTACAAGACCTAAGGACAGAAGCTAAAATGGTAAAACAAGAAATTAAAGAAGATAATTCCACAGAATTAAATGATCAAAATATTGCAAAAATAATAAATTTGACAGCATGTTCTAAATCTATGATAGACCCCCCTTCTTTAAATATATTGGATAACAACAACAATAGACAGAAAATTTTGAGTTTAATTGACAGAGTAATTTTTTAAAAATGGCATACAAAAATCACTTTAGTAATCAATAAAGAATTTTCTTTGACATAAATTGCTTTAATATACTCAGGCGCTGATATAAATTGTATTCAAGAAGGATTAATACCCTTAAAGTATTGTAAAAAATCCTCAGAAAGATTAACTCAAACTAACGGAGAAAAGCTAATAATTAATTATAAAATACCTAATGTCCACATATGTAATAACGGAATATGCTTCGAGACAGTTTTTGTTTTAATTAAAGACCTTTCTTCTATAATTATTTTAAGGAATCCCTTTATGGTCCTGCTTTACTCTCTTAATTGAAACTAAAACTAATGTAACTATTGTACCTTTTAAATTCATCCTATCCTTTATCCTAAAAGAAGTTTATTCCCTTGGTAATATCGTTATCTTAAAAGATATTGAAATAGAGAAAATCAATAGAACTGGAACAAGTTTGACATCTTTAAAGACAGAAATCTCACTTGATGACCAATTAACAGAAAATGACATAAAGAAAGTTAAACAAGAGACAAAAAATTTCTCTTATTCTCCCATTGCCTTTTTGCATAGGCGCCATATAGTCCAAACACCTAGTGAAAAAGAAATTGACAAAGATAGAACTATCCTTATAATTTCTTTTGAATGGACTGATAGTTTGTCTAATAGCTTGACACACAACATATTTACATCCTTTGTAGCAATCCTAAATACTCATATCACAAAAGTTTTGTTAGTAAAAGCCTTGGCAGATTCTCCTCTACTAATCAGTAAAGAAAACATTAATTGTGGTAATTTCTTAAACAAAAATAGATTTAATTTCTTAAAGGCTATTTATAAGTCCTTGATAGATTTTTCTATTATAGCCATTGATGAAAGACTTAATGAGGCCTTACTATCTCAAGATTAGATATATGCATATATGGATAGAATCATAATAGATTTTGAATTCCACCCATTCTGACAGACTTTATCATGGCTACTTTAATCCCACTACTACTCAGCAGAAGCACAAAGGTGCACAAGAAAAAGTTTGTTTTATTTTTAAATTACAAAAATGATTTTCCTACAAAGCATTTTAAAGAAATTTCACAGAAAGACATTGGTAAAAGGATTTTAAAATAAACTCGAAAGAAGTTTTACATGAAAATATTTATTTCCAAAATAATATTTCAAAACATAATCTTTTTTCCAAAACCCAATTGCAGACTACTATGAGTAAAAGAACCCAAGCAGACATAAAAGGAAAGGGCAAGGCACCAGCGGTGCAACCCAAACAAATCCAAGAGGCTTCTCCAAAGATTTCAAACAAGCATGAAGGCGTCTTGACAAAGATAATATCCCTTCAGAATACGTTGCTAGCAGAGGCAATGTATTCATGTGGCGGAAAAAGTGAAATTTTGCAAGAAGTGCTTTGCACTGACCTTATTTTTCAGGATGGAGAATTTACAGACCTTCCTTTTCATATTAAATTACTTCTTGACAATTTACAGGCAACCTTCATCCTCAAACAGAAATCCTTATTCCGAAAGACCCTTAAGGCTTTGGAATTACATCTTGTTAACACCAGTGCATTTATTGAAGCACTTGGTTGTCAACTCCCTGGCAAGGAGGATGGAGATTCAAGCTCCACAAAGACAGAACCACAAGCTCTTAAAAAATATCTTATGGGAACAAGCTTTTCAAAGCTCCACCCTAAGATTCAGCAAAAAATGAGACTTGCCATTAGAACCTTACCCCCTAAAATCCAACAAAATATACTAACTCATAGGGCCTTAACTAGTTCTTATGACAGATGGATGCATCTCTTTAAAGTTTTAGTGTCGACAGCATTTATCAAGATAGAGCACAACAATAATATAGAAGCATAAATAATGATAGAATAGATGATAAAGAAGAAAATAGCAAAATAGATATATTCAAATAAGTTAAAACAGAGTATGGAATATGAAAACAGAAACTAGTAAAATCTTACTTGAATAAAAATTGCTGTCTTTGATTAAACTGAAAACAAACTACTGTCTTTGATATAAGCTTTGAAACTAAACTATTTGAAGAGTTACAAGATTACAAAATAAAATCTGTAAAGGGTTACAAGATTATATCTGTCTAGAAGGGAAGGGTTACAAGATTACAAGAGGGGAAGGATTACAAAAGTTTTTCTGAGGGAGAGAGAGCTATCTTGGACAACATCCCTACCCGGGATTGCATATTAATACTGAGACAGAGGATCCGGTGATTCGTGATCCTTCATGGTTATCTGAAATGCTCGAAGTAGGGTTTATTAGCAAGTTAATCCTTACTTCGGCCACGCAGATTAGTTTATTTCCTAATGTCATCCAAGAAGCAGTTGCACAAATTAGATGACTTAATTATATGAAGCTTACTATTTGGAGTGCTCTCCCAACTTGTGACACTAGTTATTACATGGACTCACAACCAGCACACATTTTGGTTCTCATCGGTGATTTCAATCATAGCCCTAATTATTACTGGTATACAGAGAAGATTTATTTTTCACTTGATGATCCACATGATCTGGCATAAGAATGGTCTAATTTTATGAGCAACAAGATTCATGACGTACTAAAAAAGTTAGACCATGACTTCCATTTATATGGCTACACCAATAGGATAGCTGTATATGAACCAAGACCTTCAACAAGAAGGCTCATTGGGAAAAGAAAGATCACGAAAGATCATAGAATAATGACAAAGAATCGTGCTCCTACCTTTCTTCCTATAATATATTGTACTTTATGTGAAAATTATGGAGCATACCATGTGCATGAAGCCAACTCTGACTCTGACCCGTTAAATTATAATAACTATGCAGACACAGGTTGAAAGGTACCAAGAAAAGACAAAATGCCTTCCCAGATAGACAAATATATGACAGATCACTATTCACCTGCGACAGATCACTATTCATTGCGACAAATCACTATTCGCCAGTATGCATGACTAGCCTCCAAACAAATTCAATACAGCCCAGACAGACAGTCTAGACAGATACAGACAGATCACTATTTGCCTATGACAGATTAAAGACCAACAGATTCCTAGACAGACAACTATTCAAGAATAATAAACCCTTTATTGTTTTACTGACAGATTGACTTGAGTTAATTTCACTTACTCAGGTTACTTTTAAGACTTACTATGGTTTATTTTATCTATAAATAGACAGCCCTTGAAGAAAGAAGACAGGTCCAAATTCCAAGTCTAGAATTAAGGTCCAAGATAGCTCTCTTAGAAAGACTTTTGTAATCCTTCCCCTCTTGTAATCTTGTAACCCTTCCCTTCCAAATAGATATAATCCTGTAACCCTTTACAAATTTTATTTTGTAATCTTGTAATTCTTCAGACAGTTTTATTTTCAAAGCTTGTATCAAAGACAGCAGTTTGTTTTCAGTTTTAATCAAAGACAGAAGTTTTTATTCAAGTAAGATTTTACAAGTTTTTGTTTTCATATTTCATATTCAGTTTTAACTTATTTTGAATATATCTATTTTGCTGTTTTCTTCTTTATCATCTATTTTATCATCTATTTTATCATTGTTTATGTTTCTATATTACTATTGTGCTCTCTCCTGGGTAGTTAATGGTACCAGATTTTCACACAGGCAGACAAAAGAAATTTCTTATTCACTTCCAAACCTAGGAGACGCACCTCATTGAAAATAATTAACGACATGATTTGTGAATAAAGTTCTCTGTCTTTCTCTCCGTGTACATATACATATTCACACACACACACACACACACACACAAATATATATATATATATATATATAATGATTACTGGATCAACATAGGAAGATTTGACTGTAGATGATGAGACCCATAAATGTTTTTGTTTTTGTTTCTGGTTTTGTATTGTGAATTTCTTGGAGTTTTTAGAGGTTATTAAGTTAAATTATTCAATTCTAATTTGGATTTTCAAGATCTTTTTTTTTTTTTTTTTTTTGAGAAATACAATTTTTCCAAGTGTGCAACTTTTATGCTTTGTATCACTTATTGGTTCATTCCCGATCTTTGTATGATTTTTTTTTCTTTTTCTTTTCTTTATGGATTTTTAATATTGATGTGTATAATATATTCAGGTGTCAAGCTCTAAATAGTTCTTGGTTTTTTCTTTGTTTTCAAAGCCTTAGTATAATTCTAATGGTTTTTGGAACTTTGGATGCAGCTAGAAGAACATTCATGGATGCAGCGGGATCGAGATGGATAAGCAATGGTATATATTCATCGTACACTTTATTCTTTCTTCCTTTAGTGCCATTAACTGAAGTTTATGACATATTAATTAAAAAAATATTTAACAAATTTATGACTTTTTGGTATTCTATATCTCTCTAAATCTCTCTCTAGTATGTTTATTTCGCAAATCACTGGTTAGTCTTTTACATGATACAAATACTTTGCATTTCATCTTTTTAACTAGGGAGCCTCTAATTGTTCCATGACTTTCAATGTGATATGGAATTATTATATATTTCTTATGATTTAAATAATTAATTAAAGTTTAATGCGCCTTTATTATTATTTTTACCAACCAGCCAAAAGAAAATAGGGGGCAAAAAAAGAAGAAAAAAAAAAAAAACCTAGAGTCAACAACTTTTACCATGTTTAAACCATCTTTGATGACATTATCCCACCAAGAAATGGATGACGTGGTATAATTTTAAAATATATTTCTAATAAACAAACTTCCTATATACACTAACAATTATAAAAATAAAAAATAACTCATATTTCTCTCAAATAAAAAAATATAATGATATGAATAAGATTATTTTAAAAATAAATCTTAAGTTTATCTAATGCTGTAACTCACAATCAAATTTATAAATATGTTTAGTTATTTCATTATAACAAATTTTATTCATAGTAATAAAGATTATTATTCCTTGTTGTAATTCTCATTCAGGTGCGGTTTGGATAGGACGTTTTCTGCATTTTGCGTTTCTTGTGTTTTTTTTTTTTAACAGCTGCAAATGTTGACTTTTCAACCGTGAACAGTGCATTCGTGCACTGTTCACGGACTTACAAATATTACTTTTCAATAGTTTTTTCATTAAAAATAAATCATACGGTACTATTCACATATTTAAAAATTATTTTTCTACAGTATTTTCAGTTTTCAACTATATCCAAACGGACTCGCAGGCAAGCAATATACTGAATGTGTCCTTAGACTTGAACTCAACTCATTTCTTAAATAAACAAAAATTAAACAGAAGATTTGGAAAAAGCTCCAAGGATGGGAAGGAAAATTGCTTTCACAAGCGGGGAGGGAAATTTTAATCAAAGCAGTTGCCCAAGCTCTTCCCACATACACCATGTCATGCTTTAAGCTCCCCCTTGGTTTATGCCATGATATTGAGTCTCTTATTCGTCGCTTTTTTTGGGGACAAAGAGGCAACAATAGAAAGGTAAACTGGATAAAATGGCAGGAGCTTTGCAAACCAAAATCTCAAGGGGGACTCGGCTTTAAGGAGCTGCCAAGGTTTAATGACGCCTTATTAGCAAAACAGACGTGGCGGCTTCTCCATGAACCTAACTCCTTATTCTATAAAGTCTTCAAAGCCAAATACTTCCCAAATAGCTCGGTAATGGAGGCAAAGATTCCAAGCTCTGCATCTTACGCTTGGAAAAGTATCATCAAAGGGAGAGAAGTCATAAGGAGAGGTGCAGTTTGGAGGATTGGAAGAGGGGAATCTGTTCGAGTGTGGGGTGATAACTGGCTACCAGGAACTGACACGAATAAAGTATTATCTCCATGTTGGTATGGTGCAGGAAACTTCACAGTTAGCCTATTCATTGATCAAGTTAATTGCAGATGGAGAGAAGACTTGTTGGATTACTATTTGATGAACTTTGAGGCAGCCAAAGTAAAAGCCATTCCTTTGCCAAAAACTCAGCAGCAAGACACTTTGACTTGGCCACACAATCCCATGGGTGAGTATACTGTGAAATCGGGGTACAAGTTTTTGCAGAAAGAATTCCAAAACCAGCAACCAGGTTCGTCAAATTTTGAAACAATGAAGCCTTTATGGCAGCAAATTTGGAGATTGAATGTTCCCTCGAAGGTTAAGAATTTGGTGTGGAGAGCATGTAAAGATTCGTTGCCAACGAAGTCAAATTTGGTTCGAAGAAGAATAGTTGAAGAAGACACATGTGAGTGCTGCAAAAGTCATCGTGAAGATGTGATTCATGCCTTGTACTCCTGCCCAAAACTCCAAGACTTATGGAGTAAATACCCACAATGGAAACAAGAAAATCTGCTGCTATGCCCGACCTTCATTGACATTATGAGTATTATCTTGGCTGAACAAAAGCACCCTGAGTTGTTTTCGATGGTGGTATGGACCATATGGCACCAGCGGAATAATAGTCGCCTCGGTAAACAAGTGTTGTTGCCTTCTCAGATTTTGGAGCAAGCACGGGAAAAATTGCAAGAATTCTCCTCACTTCACAATCCCACATCACCACATAGAACTACACCAGCTTCTTGTTGGAGACCTCCAGACCATGATTATGTAAAAATAAATTTTGATGGTGCACTTTTTAGCAAGGAAAACAGGGTTGGAATTGGCGTTGTCATACGCAATGAAGCAGAGCTGGTATTGGCTTCACTTTCACAGCAAATACCTTTACCCACAACAGTATTGGAGGTAGAAACACTTGCTGCAAGAAGAGCTCTTGAGTTTGCAGCCGAGATAGGAGTAAAAAAAGTTATTCTGGAAGGGGATTCTTCAAAGCACTCCAAGGCAGAAATCACTCCTTAGCTCAATTTGGTCACATAGCAGAGGATGTCAAATACATTGCCTCTTGCCTTCAACACTGTATGTCTTCACATATTCTAAGGCATTGTAATAAAGTGGCTCATGCTTTAGCAAGAAGAGCACTTTCCTACCCTCATATGTTAGTTTGGATGGAAGATGTTCCACCAGACGTTTTGGATGTTTTCCAGGCTGATTTGAAGGGCCTTACTTAATAAAATGCAAAGTATTGCTTCTCAAAAAAAAAAAAAAAAAAAAAAACTCATTTCTTAAATAACAAAAATTAATTTTTTTCCCTCAATTTGTGTCGACTTGTAAATAAGGAAGATAAAATATTGGACTAGTGGGCTTATTCCCAGCAAAGCCCAAAACTTTAACACCCGCCCCAAAAACCTGATCATAGCGAGTCGGACCTAACCCGAGAACACAAACCGAAAACTTTTAAACCCCTAAACCCTTAAAAACAGTTAAACCCTGTCCCTTCAAAAATCACAACCAAACCAGACAGCATAGCAGAGCAGATATCACTTCCAAATTCAAATCCAAAAGCAAAACCACCATGCCAGAACCAGAAGAACAAGCGGAGGAGCTTTTGAAAGATGGCTCCGACATCTGCCAACAGCTCATGGATCGTTACGCGAGGTCCTCCGCCCCGCAGCACCGCCACCTCCTTGCGACGGCCGCCGCCATGCGTTCCATCCTCGCCTCCGAGTCCCTCCCCCTCACCCCGCCCGCCTACTTCGCTGCTGCCATCGACACCGCTGCTTCCAATTCCGACACCCTTGACTCCACCGCTGCCGCCGCACTGTTGTCATTTCTGTCCGTCGTGCTTCCGCTGGTGCCGGCGCAGGAAATCAGTGCGGAGAAGGCGGGCGAAGCGGTGTCCGTGCTGGTCAATTTGGTTGGGAAGGAGAGAGGGAGCGATGGAGGCTTGGCCGTGGCCACTGTGAAGGCTGTGGTCAAGTGCTTAGGAATTTTGTTAGGGTTTTGTGACTTGGAGAATTGGGATTCTCTCAAATTAGGGTTCCAAACTCTCCTTGATTTCTCAATTGATCGCCGTCCCAAGGTAATGCTTGATTCTTTATTCATAAAAGA
Organism: Lithocarpus polystachyus; assembly: GCA_033629205.1. Lineage (NCBI taxonomy): Eukaryota > Viridiplantae > Streptophyta > Magnoliopsida > Fagales > Fagaceae > Lithocarpus > Lithocarpus polystachyus. Next base: position 1,033,774 of record CM066168.1, read on the forward strand.
TGTTGAATTTATGAGTTTGTTAATTGCATTGATCAATTTCGTAAAATTTAAACAATGAGTATATGATTGGTTCAGGTTAGGAGATGTGCTCAAGATTGTCTTGTGAAGGCTTTTAAGTCTTTTAAAAGTTCGGGTGTAAACAAGGCCGCGAGCAAGTTGGTACTGTCTATGCTCAAAAACAACATGCCTTTGGCAGTTAAATTAAGTAGTTTGAAGGCCGTAGATGGGTCTAAAGATGATACATTGTCGAAACCCGAACATTTGGAGGTTCTTTATATGCTTAGTGTAGTGAAGATTAGTGTTCCGAGTCTTTCTACAAAAGTTAGTTCAAAAGTTATCTCAGAAATAGTGAAGCTTCTGAATTCCAAGTTCTCGGTGCTTACAAGACATGTTTTTCAAGTTATTGAAGTGTTTTTTGAAACATCGAGAGTTGAAGTTACTGTTCCGGAGACAGATAAAATTGTAGATTTGCTTGTATCGTATGTGTCTTCGGGAGATAAGAACCCTGTGGACACTGATATTTCTGCAGCAACATTGTTAAATCGTGCTCTGGATATACTTCATGATAGAGAATCAAGCTTGTGGATTAGGAATCTTCCTCTAGTTTGTGGCTGTTTAGCAGGTATGTTTCTAGTTGTGTATTGGATCTTCATATTATTAATGATGCAACTATACTTATCAAAAAAAAAAAAAAAAAAAATATTAATGATGCAACTATGCCTTTAGCATTGAAACATTTGATGTAGCTTCTTTTGCTGTCTCATCTCATGTTGTTAATCGTAACTTATCTTATTTTTGCTAAGTAGTAACTTCATTAAAGGAGAATTTTCACAGGGTTACAGAAAAGTCCTCCTAGAAATTACAATATAAAGTTTAAGGGAGCAATGGAATTTAAAAAAGAAGCTGTTTGTGATTGTCACATTTCACATCATTATCATCTTCCCCCCTTCCCCTCTCTATCCTTTTTGTTAATTCGGTATATATTATACATCTTCTGATTCATGTTGCCAATGGTGATTTAGGTCTTCTAAGTTCAGAGGCTAGCATTGCATCATTGGCTTCAAGTATTTTGAAAGAGTTGCTCAGCCATCTTGCGGATTTTAAAACTCTCTTGACTGATAAAGATAAACCATCTGATGATGAGGGTCAGGAGAACATGGAAGCAAGTGCAATAAAATCAGTTTGTCATATCTTTGAGAATGCCCTTGCCACTTATAGTGGAATTCCAGATGAGAATATTTTGGGGGTCATAACTGTTTTGTTTCTCAATCTTGGTATGTTATGTTGTGTTGTTGATATCTACATTCTGCAGATTAATCTTTATATTTATTTTTAATTATTGTTACTTCTAAAAATTTCACTTGCTTGAATCAACTTATTTATTTGTCAATTTATCAAAAAAACTTATTTGATATGTCTAATTGTTTTTTAGCAGTAGATTGTAAAAAGGAGAAATAAGGCATGTTAGGCTGTGTTTGTTTTGGCTTCATAGGATTTCCGGAAATCCTTTTACACCCGCGTGTGTGTTTGGTAGGTATTGAAAATTGGGTCAAACGGAATTGGTATTCCACGTTGACCGTAAAATAAGGCCTCTTTGGTGTAAAACCATTTCAGGTTTTGTTTTACTTTCAAATCAATTATACCCCAGGAAAATAGAAGAGAGACAGAAACAGCAAAGAGAGAGGGAGAAAGAGCAAGAAGAGAGAGTGAGCAAGAAGAGCACCCCAGCACCGGCGATAGGAAGCCGCCTAAAGCACCACCGCCCTCAACCCCAGATCGCACTGGTCTTGTCGCACCCCAGCACTGGCGAGATCGTGCAACCTGAAAATAGATTGGACCACCGTGAGTCCATGACCAAGTGAACGCAGCCTGAAAATAGATTGGACCACCGTGAGTCCATGACCAAGTGAACGACCCACCCCTGAGCCAATTGGACTGCCATGAGCAACCCACCCCTGAGTCGATTTGTTCATCGTGTGCGCAACCCACTCCTAGATCGAACCACCTAGTGAGTGACCCACTCCTAGATCATGCCGCCACCTTTAGATTGACCCACCGTCGCCACCACCAAGTCACCCACGAACCGATCTCTCTCTCTCTATCACCCACGAACTGATCTCTCTCTCTGCCACGAACCGATCTCTCTCTGTCACGTATAAAATCCATCTCTTAGAGCTTGTTTGGATAGGGTGAGTTTTGAGTGATATCACTTAGTTTTCTGTTTTCATCATCCAAATCGTGTGGGTCCCACGGATGAGCATTTGTTTGGATGAGTTTTAGATCATTGTTTTCATCACTCAATTTTCTGATTTTTGAGTAATGAGTTATGGAAACTGAAAACACATTTTAGGTATTTTCAGTTTTTATAACTCGGTTTTCAATGGCGATTCTGTAAATAACATCACCTACCTGGTCCCACAGCCGCAACTTTTGACCGTCTTTTTTTTTTTCTTCGCTGGGTTCTAGGTGTGCGGTTTCTTCATGCCTGATCATCTTTTTTATCTTTTTCTTTTTCTTTTTTCGCACTAGGTGGCTTCTTCTTCTTCTTTTTTTTTTTTTTTTTTTTTTTTTTTCTTCTTCTTTCATTGAGTTTGGGTTTCTGTTTTTTTTTTTTTAACTGGGTTCAGTGAGTTTGGGTATTGGGGAAAAAAAAAAAAAAAGTAAAAGTTGCACCAAGTTATAGATATGGGGCCCACAAATAGTTGAAAAATTTGAGTGATAACAATTTGAGTGATGGTGCCAAACGGATGGGGTGTAAGAAGTTAGAGTATTTTGAGTGATGAGTAATGAGTGATAAGTGACGAAAACTGAGTGATGAAAAAAAAAAACTAAACAAGCCCCTAATCTCTCTCTCTCTCTCTCTCTCTGTGCCTCTCTCACGATTGGTCTTGTGATTTTGATTTTTTTCTTTTGATTTTTTGTTTCTTTGATTGTTAAGTGTATATTTTGAATTTTTCTATTATAAAATTTGTTTGGGAGTTGAGAAAATGTGAAAAATTTATAGAAAAATAGCATTTTCAGAATGTTACCAAATATCGAAAATCGTTTTCTGGACTATTTTTCATTGCAGAACCAAACATCCGGATTTCATTTTCCTTACGGGAATTCACTTTCCCCTGCATTCATTTTATACTCGGAATTCAATTTACATTGAACCAAACGAGCCTTAAAATTCTCTTAATCGACCTCTTTTGTTCAGATAAGGTCATTAAAGTAATCACTGAATTATTACTTATCAAAAAAAAAAGAAAAAGTAATCACTGAATTATTACTTGCACACTTTGGGCATTCAAAATTGGTTAATAATCTACTTGCACAGGACACTTTTTATTGAGGTTTTACGTAAGTTAAGGTGTTTGTTCATCATCTATTGGCATGTCTTGAATTTTTTGATGAAAAGAAGTTCATGCTCAGCAATTTTAGCATCACACTGCCAAACCTTCTATCCTGTAGGGATGATATGTTCAATCTGGACTGTGCTTACAGTTTGTACACATTGCCTTGTTGCATTCTTTGGTGTTGACTATATTATACTTATGCTAGGACTACTTTCTAGTAATCAATTTGAGGGTAGGACTGCGATATCTCCATATTCTTGGTTCAGTTGCTAATTTACCCTTCTTCTTTTTTTTTTTTAATAAGTTAAGTTGCCCCTCAGTTTTATTGAATATAAATTTCAAATGTCTGATATTTACTGACTGTAAGATTGAAACTTAAGACTGACCCCAAATCCACTTCAACCTTCACTACTTGAGCCTAGCCAAAGTACATTTATAAGCTTTTAATTGGACATTGTTAAGTTGTAGTTTGTGTGAAGATTATTCATGTGGGAACAAGCTACTTTGCCTTCTTTTGCTTTGGGATCAGATCTTTTAGCTTTTTTAGGGAGCTTGAATGTTGCTTGACTTTATTCGCTGGGCTTAGATCTTTTACCCTTTAAAGAGTCCTTTTGTATACTTCCTGTGTACTTGGGCCTCGCCCTTTTTATCAATGAATCCTTTCTTTTATTAATCAAAAAAATGAAAATGAAAGAACTTTCCTAACTTACCATGTACTTTATTTGAAAAGTCAATACTTCTTTTCCATGTGCTTTATTTTAATTTTGATTATGAAGGTTATCTTTGGAAACTGACAAATTGTGATTTCAAAGACAATTCATTAAATAATATTCCTTCAGGAGTTGGATTTTCTAAGGTGGACAAACAACATGGGACAGAGAGCGTAGTATGAAATCACAATATATCTGTAAATTTTGAATTTGTAAACTCCTTATTTTGAAACTTTGACATTATTATTGAACATAAAGAGGTTTTAGGTGCAAGGAAGTCAATATCGTATTGGTATCGGCTGTACCGGGGAAATATTCTGTACCGACTATTAAACCGATATCGGAACTCCTCTAAAGCGTACCGGGAAAAAAATCAGCTTGTACCGGCCTATTTTGGCTATACCAGCCTGTATCAGCCCATACTGGCTGGTATTGGCATTTTGGCTGGTACAATAAAAAAATAAACAATTGAAAAAAATTATCAAAATATATTTTATTTAATCTAATATATTGGTTAATGTACTTAAGCTAATGTGTAGGCTTATAAAATATGTGGAATTTAAATTTTATGTTGATAAACATCAAAATTAATAAATTCATACTTACATAAATAATAAAAATATATATTTATGTATAGAAATATATAAATAGCAGTAAATCTGAAACAGTATACTGGTATCAACTGGTACCGTAATATTTCGTTCCCTTGGCCAAACTGAAACAGTCTTTGGTACGAAATTGACTCCCTTGCATAGGTGATAAATTAATAGTAGAAGTTTGAACCTTGTTGCATCTATATAGAGGCTTGTGACAAGATACAAAAAAAACTTCAGTTACAAATTGAAGAAAATTATTAAAATATATTTTATTTAATCTAATATATTGGTTAACATACTTAAGCTAATGTGTAGGCTTATAAAATATGTGGAATTTAAATTTTATGTTGATAAACATCAAAATTAATAAATTCATACTTACATAAATAATAAAAATATATATTTATGTATAGAAATATATAAATAGCAGTAAACCTGAAACGGTATACTGGTATCAACTGGTACCGTAATATTTCGTTTCCTTGGCCAAATTGAAACAGTTTTTGGTACGAAATTGACTTCCTTGCATAGGTGATAAATTAATAGTAGAAGTTTGAACCTTGTTGCATCTATATAGAGGCTTGCGACAAGATTCAAAAAAAAACTTCAGTTACAAATTCAAGAGGGTATTAGAAATAGCCTATGAGGAATAATTTCTACACTGGGTTAATTTTCCTTTAACAATGAGTTCCCAGTTATTCATTTGCATAGTACATTTATAGTATTGGATCATTGTGAAGAGCATAACCATGTATTTAGGTACTCTTTTGATATAATACCTTTATTTTTTTTATTTTGTTTTATCTTTTGGAATTTCTTTTAATTTTATTGAAACCAAGATAGTGAAAGTCACAGTTCTCCATAAATGAGCTTCCAGGTAGTGTATATGTTGATTTATGCACCTGTATGCATGTTGGAATTGTATTTCAAGTTCAGTATGTTACAGCCATTTGTGAGCAACCATGATATTTTTAGTAAAATACTGCAATTTCTGCTCATATTATGTACTTTTGGTTGTAGGAGAAATCTCATATGTCTTTATGAAGAGTATAGTGCTTAAACTTGCGGACTTGATGATCCTTGCCAATGGGGGCACATCCAACACTGACCATGTAAGTTGATGGAAATTCATTTTATCTAATCCCATGTTGGTAAGCCTTTGGTTTGAATGAATATGTAAATATAAAGTCTTTTTGGTCTTGTTGTCACCTACATCAAGCTCTAATTTTGGTGACTAGCAATTTGCCAATTCCATTTTAGTGTTTTGGCCTTGCACTGAATCATATATTTTCGTTAGTACTAGTGGAAAGGCCCTTTTTGATGAAGTTTGTATTTAGATGAAAATTGGTGGGGGTTGGCAATATTGAACTCTATGATGTTCTTTGTTTGTGCATCAACGTGGGAATACTTTTGGATTTTGCATACATATTCGGGAGACTTTTGGTTCTTATAACAGAGTTTCTAAATTTTACCTTATTATTGAATTTTATATGGTTATCAGCTCAAGCAATTTGACAGATCTAGTATAACCACTCTATAATATGGATCCATAAAGTTCCTCACGAATGTGATAAGTCATGTCAATTTATTTCTGCACTTTTGCTTTGAAATTTCTTCATGGTAGGGGTACAAGTTTTGTAGGTAGTAGCAAATATGTTATTTTCAATTGACTTCAATTGATAATTGGTTAATATCTTTTTTGATGATAATGCAGCTTCGGAAATGTATTGGGTCTGCTGTAATTGCTATGGGACCAGAGCGGATACTTACACTTTTACCTATCTCCCTACGTGCGGACTTGACTTGTTTGAACATTTGGTTGATACCTATTTTGAAAGATTATGTTGTTGAAGCATCACTAGGGTACTATATTGAGAATGTTGTGCCCCTTGCTAAATCATTTGAGCGGGCTAGTCGTAAAGGTATATCCTCAAAAAATACAGGGAATTCCTATCCTTTATTTCAAATTTTTTTTTCACAATCCTCTCTCTCATTGCTTCATTGAAATCAGACTAGGAGTTGTCAGTGTGAGTCTTTGTGCATGTTGTATGTGCTATCACTTCCAATATTTATCCATTGTAACACCTTTTATCAAATAGGCTCCTCTTCCTTTTGGATATAAAGGTAAATGATGAAACATACCTGATCTCCATCCTTACTATATCTTGAACTACAGACCTTGTGTGCTGGATTCCTTTAAAAGTCATTTGATATACTGAGTCACAGCTCATTTATCCAGGATGTGTTGCCTATATTGGGCATTTTTATATTCAGTTTTTAACCTTGGTTAATTTTATTGTAAAATTAAATTTCTTAGTAATTATCGTAATTATGAAAGTTTGCGGAGAGGATTAAGACTTTCTGTTGCCATGTCATTCTTCTTATTCAAACTAGTCTTTCAATGCTTTCTATTTGCTTTATATGATGGTATGTAGTGAACCATTTCATGAATTTACATGTGGATTTTCTTCTTTCTCTTGTCTTCCAGTTAAAAAGTTAGCAATTAGTCAAGATCTTCAGGCTCATGCCCATGACCTGTGGGGACTGCTACCTAGGTTTTGTTGCCATCCCACTGATACTTACCAAAATGTTGGAGCTTTGGCTGAAATATTAGTTACTTTTCTAAAGGAGGACTCCTTTATGCATAAAGATATTGCTATTGCCTTACAGGTGCTCTCTCCTTCATATGTGAAGCCAGGCTGTTTTTCTTTCAATTTTTTTTAATGTTCATTTTTGGTTATGTCCTTAATTATTCATTTCTGTATGCTTTTTTATTTTATTTTTTGCACAGGTTCTTGTTTATCAGAACAAGAATGTTCTTAGCCCCAAAACAGAATCTGCAGAACCCAATTCCTCTGCAGAAAAAGATTGTGGGTTACAGTTCAGAAATGTACCCACTTACTCAAAGAAGATTGCAACCAAAAACATCAAGGCCTTGACATCATGTTCCACAGAGTTGCTCCAGGCTCTAACAAACTTATTTGTTGATTCACTTCCTGAGAAGCGCTCGTATCTAAAGGTTCTCCATTTGTCACTCACTGAACTTATATTTAGAAATTTGATATATCTTCTCTTGCTTTCCATACCTGTAATTACAGGATAAGCATAATAGTAGTCCATAAATTACTCTGTTTTTCTCCACTGTGGTTATAGAAAGGTGGTCTATTTGTAACCATTTGCAATTCCATACACAAATTTTGTACAAATTTAATTCCCTTTCTAATATTTTACCTTATTTTTCTTCGCCTTTTTGAGATGCATTATGCAACCTTTTTTTAGGTAATAGAAAAAGAACTGATATGTATCTTAGAGTCCAAGCCACCATTATCAACTTCAATACTCTTGGTTTTGGGCAGGTCTCATGGTTTAATGATGGTCAATGTGAGCCGATATTATACCAACAATGACCTTCCTACATGATGGTCTTTTTATGCTAACACATGCCAAGCCAACCTGTGGGCTTTTGGAGAAGCTAAACTTGTCACTCTAGGGTATTGGAGCTTAATAACATGCCATAGTTTTGGAACAACTACAGATTAACAACTCCATGATTGACTGAAAATTAAGTGCAAATGCGTAAATGTGATTTTGTTTTGAATATGTACATTAGATTAGTGATTGAGAAATTTCCATGGCTGCAATATATATATATATATATATTCATTCTAATATTGATTCTATTCAACTGAGAGTTAATTTCCAAGGGGCACAATAAGTTTCTCATTTGAGAATGTTGCATTAATCTTTTCTTAAATAAAATTATATGTATAGATTATTTTTTTGTGTCATTTTTTAAAGAATTTTAATCTTCTTTTTCAGGTTTGAGATTGGTTTATTGCTTGTTTTGTTCTGATATTCTCTTGGTCTATATTTTCTTTGGCAGTATGAATTATTAGCCAATTTCTAAATAATAATATGATTAAATATATTTTGTTCTCATTTTCTCAGGATGCCATTGGATGCCTGGCTTCTATTACTGATTCTTCTATAACCAAAATGATTCTCATGTCATTATTCGAGAGGTTTCAGTTCGTAGATGGTGAGGGTGAATTTGAAAAGTTGGGGAGTGATAACCAAGCAATGATTGATAAAGAACAAGGCAATCTAAGTAGTACAGAGAAAGAGATTCAGAGGTAAATGTGAGTGATATTGTTTTTTGGATGAGTGAGCTTTGGCCCCAAGGGTGGTGGCAGAGCTGGTAACGTGAGTCTATGCATCATATAAAATTGCGTAATTGGCCATCTGCCAAGGGTTTTAGGTTTAATAATATATTTTAGCAGTACTTATAAATAAATGAATATATATATATATATTTATATATAATTATTTTCGAAGGAAGTCTGTATGGGTTTTTTATTTCATGGAAAGGAGAAAACACTTCAGCTTAATATCCAAGAACTTGTTTGAAAATCATGTAAAGCAAAGGGACTTAAGGGTCTATAGTTATTTGACCAAACATGATTGTCCCTTTCCTCACTGAAGAGGAGTAGGATTAAGCTGAGCCAAAATGGTTTTCCATGAGACAGGATTTTTAACCAAATAGGATTGTCATGTTTTTGTAGCCACGTGATAATCCTACTCGAGATTTCTGTATAAATGATTGTTTGATGATGAAGAACTTGTCTTTGTGGTCAACTGAGAAAGGTAGAACATGGGAATTTTGTTTGTTTGTTATTTATGGCTTTGAATTGTATTTCTTATTGGCCTTTACCAATATATCTTACTTCAACAAGATAAAAGCAACTGAATTGAATGAATTTTTGCTGCTATTAATTGGATGTTCATTACTTTGTTTTCCTGGAAAAGTATTTGGTTTTTATTTTTGATTACAAATGGAATTTTTTTAGGAACTTTACTTTAAATTAACTACATAATGATTTCTTTGGTTTTGCGCTCCATACTTCTTTTAGAGTCATTTGGTTGCTTGTTAGTTTCTTGGTTTTACCCTCTTTTAAAAGTTCATCTTGTGATGATAAGCACTAAATATTTTGGCAGTAATTTTCTATTCACTTTCTGTTAAAAAATATTATTTAGGAACTTTTTGGTAGGTAGGGAAAAGTATTTGTCTTTAGGTATTGCCCTCTTAAGTTACAATCTGTTAGCTTTAGTTCTTGAACTTCTTGTATTTGTTTCTTGTTTAGAGTGTTCACCATCGTGAACACGTTGTTCAATTTTTTTGATATAAGTCTTATTACTAAGAAAAAAAAAGGTATTGCCCTCTTAAATGTCTTCTGAACGAGTCTGATTGCAATATTCTGTTCTTGGTACATATCCATCAAATTGCTACAGTAACCAAAATTTACAATTATTTCAAAACCTCCATCTTGATGGCAAACGTACATCTACTGATAATGTATCCATAATTTATGTAAATGGGTTACCTATGGCATTCTTTGCTGGCATCAGCATTTACCTGGTGCAATCATTATGTAGTCCGATATATGGGTTTTAATGATGCTTTTTATTTCATAAAAGTTTACCATATGGGCTGCACCGTTATATTTTATAACGTGAAGTCAAATAAGTGGTTGTGTTAGATGACGTGAAGTCTACAGGAATGACAATGGTAAAAGGTTAAAAGAATTCTTTATTGTTTTCTAGTCACAAAATATTTTGATGATATCTGCCCCCGTTGCAGCTCGTATGCAGTCATTCAATTATTAGACCATAAAACATTTTGTATAAGTTTGTCTAAATGTGTTGGATCATTTTATCCTAAAATTTTTACCCTCTGCTCCAAAACCACCTTTTCTTGTTGACTATCAGTACTATCTAGCACTTAGCCTAAGCAAAATATGAAATAAAGTGTGGGAGGGTTTTTCGTCCCTGACCCCAATTAGAAGGAATTGCCCTCTTTGGAAATGGCTTTGAGCCTGTCCTCAAGGATTTGCTCAATCCCACATCGGGGAGAGATGCCTCCCACATATGCCTTATAAGCTTGAGCTCATAGGCACCACTACTACACATGAGAGGGTTTTTCGTCCCTGACCCCAATTAGAAGGAATTGTCCTCTTTGGAAATGGCTTTAAGCTTGTCCTCAAGGATTTGCTCAATCCCATATCGGGGAGAGATGCCTCCCACATATGCTTTATAACCTTGAGCTCATAGGCACGTGTACCACTACTACAAAAGACGCCTTTTGGGTTTTAGGGGTAAACCCCACCTTCCCCTTGAGACCTGCCTATAGAGGTCTTATGGACAGGAGTGCACTACCACACAGTATGAGCAAGCAAGCGCTTGGCTCACGACGTATCCACATGTGTAGTAGTGGTGCACATGTGCCTATGAGCTCAAGCTTATAAGGCATATGTGGGAGACGTCTCTCCCTGACGTGGGTTTGAGCAAATCCTTGAGGACAGGCTCAAAGCCATTTCCAAAGAGGACAATTCCTTTTACTTGGGGTCAGGGATGAAACACCCTCCCACATAAAGCATAGCTTGTTTGTATTTGTATTGGTAGGAATTTATTGTTAGATACTTTGTAGTCTGAAATGCCATTGTATATCAGGTAAAAAAAAACCTTCCTCCATTTTCTGGTCATATGGTCATAAAATAGATTGATGATATACTGTTTAGTTAATGTTGTTATTCTTTCAGGTGTGTGATAATGGAGCTAGCATCTTCTTTTGTTGAAGGAGCCAAGGAGGATCTTATTGATGTAATCTATAAATTTATTACACACACTTTTGAGGTATATTGTTGGCACTCTTTTACCCACATGAGCAACATGACATGCTTTTTATTAATGCCAATTCTGTTACTCCTTTGACTAATGGATCTAGGCTGACACCATTTGTGAACCTTTGGTTTTAGGTAACTAATGAGTCTGGTCATTGTGAAGCATACCACACCCTGAGCAGAATTCTGGAGGTCTGAATTGGCATCTCCCAACTCTTAAATATGTTATTTTTGGAGCTTGTTATCATTATGAACTTGATTCTCATTATGTTATGTAATGGGACAGGAACATGCCTGGTTTTCATCTTCCCGATTTGTTGAGCTGATTGATCTGTTACTTGGTCTTAAGTCTCCTGTTGATATTGCCTCTCTTAGGAGTCGCTTTGCTTGTCTCCATATATTAATGATTCATGCATTGAAGGTAAAAAATTCTTTCTTTAAGGTAATGATAAACTTATTTAGTTTTTATAACAGGGGAAATTGTGCAGTTGGTCCTCTATAGTAGTAGGCGGCGTTTTTATTTTTCTAATTAGAAGGATGTTTGTTCACTTCACTATATACTGGTGCATAATATAGCTATAAGTTAGGAGAGCTGCCTGGGTGCGCTTTCTATCTTCGATATCCTCTTGTTCTTTCTCTTTCCTCTGTTTTGATCTCATCTTTTACTTTTCTACCTGTTAATTGTTTAATTTTATTTTAATATATTTTTCTCTAAGTTATTTTCTGCTGTCCCAGTTAGTGATTCTTAAACTAATGCAGCATGCCCCATAGATCTGGTTTTGAAATTTTTAGCACTTCTCTATGAATGTGTCTCATGTAATTACTCAAAATGAGAACAGAAGCCATATCTTTTTCTACAAGTTAAGATGAAGGCGTATTGGTTGGTAGGAAGCAAAGGTCTTTGAGTGCCCTCTATCAATTAAGATTAGCTATCAGAGCATGCAACACATGCAACCATATTAACCAATTCTTGTTATTGTCAAAGTAAATAAATAAATCGGGACTCATACACACTTATAGAAAAAATAACAAGAATACCAATAAAAATGTGAAGCCCTCCAAAATGTGGACAAATTTGCTCCTATTTTGTCTTATCTAATATCCAAATACGTTTTGCTTGATGGCCTGGGAAGATTAGATGCTATCATTACATAACAGCCCCTCCCCCTATGCTCTTTTTATCAATGGTCCGTGCAGTTCCAAAACATTGATGGTTATTGACTGCAGTATCTGAAAGCATTTCTCTACTTTTTTGTTTTATACATGTGGGTTTATAAAGTCATCTTATCATGTATGAGATAGTTGAAAATATTTTTTCAGTTTCTGCTAACTGCCATGAAGTTTTATATCCCAACCATGACTGACTTCACCAATGCTATATCATCATTCAGCTTTTGTTGAATGATAAGCCATGATGCCAAAATGACCAATGCTTGTTTTGGCTTGCTATAGTTCCTTCCACTTGAATTGTATAGCTCGTTGGCTACAGTTTACCAGACAATCTCAGATGGCTTGTATTTTGTGTCCATTTTCCTGTTGGGTGATTGATGCTAGGAGCAGGAAGAAAATTTTGTTTTGTTTAAGTTTAGAAGTCAATTATATTTATTATTATTGGTCCATTGGATTTTATTTTAGGTCTTATTATTTAATTGACTGGAGTGAAGGTTATTTTCGTAATTCAATAATTGGGCTTTGACCCAAGTCAATTAAGATTGGGGTTTTTTCTGATCAAAGATTTGGGTTTGTCATAGTAGTCTTTATAGGCATGTTATTATATTCTTATGGAGACAAGTTTATGCTTGACTTTCAAAAAAAAAAAACAAGTTTATGATGAATCAAACTCAGTTGTAATTTTTCTAATTGTCTGCTGTTGACTCTAGCCAACCCTAAGTTTGGAATCCTAAGTTTTCTATCATGCTCAATGATTCCTATGTTTAATTTTATTTTTCGGTTATTTCTATTACCAAATTCCTTGAGAAATTTTTACTTCATCAGTTTTGGTACCAGCACTCGTTGTTTTGCACTTGTGGTATGTGACCTATGTTCAATTATCATGCTATTCCACTTGCAATTCAGACCTTGACACCTGTGCTGGTGTTCTTGTTTCAAAGGATCTTCCACAAACATTTTATGCTGAATGAGGCTGTGTTACATTCTCATAGTTCCATATTTTAATTTCTTTTCAGAATGAAGATTAACTACTTACATGAAATACAGCCAGAGGTTATTTGGCACAATTAGTTGTTTCTTTTTCACTTTAGGATTGGTATTCTTTCAGGAGCACACTTTTTTTTAGGGTGGGGGGACTGCTGAATATCATGCACACAGGAATGGTTTATAGTTAATACATATTTAGATGAAATCAGTTGCTTTTGGCATTTTACATCTTAGATATTGCAAACATATCTCCTCATTGTTTAATGTGGTGTCTTTGGAGGGAAAGAAATAGCAGGTGCTTTGAAGATAATGAGAGATCCATGTGTGGCCTCAAGTTATTTTTCTTTAGAACCATGTTGGATTGGTTGCCAGCTTTGCAAAAGCAATCCTTATCTTCAATTCTTGATTTATGTAATTTCTGTACTTGATTTGTTTACCCCTATACACTTCTTTGTACTTGGGTGTCTCTTTTTTGATATCGATAAATCTTATTACTTATCAAAAAAGGATATTGCAAACATATCTCATGGACTACTCTTAGTTTTTAATCATGGTCTAGGGTGTGTGTTGTTGGGGGGGGGGGGGGGGGGGGGTGATGACCTATGCTTAACTGGCTCATTCATAATTACATGCTTTGAACTCATTTGGCACATTACTTGTAGTTTAGTTGGTTCTCTACAAACATCTACACTTTTCTGCCTTATTTGTGAAGCAGCAACATTTTCTATACAGTTTTAAAAAGGCAGTTCAATTTCTTTTGCTGAATTTTTGTTAAATCTTTGTATGCTCTGTGCAGATGAGGTTGGAGGAGGAGAACACAAAGGCTTTTCTTATTCTCAATGAGATTATACTCACATTAAAGGAGGTAAGAGCTATTATTTCCAGAAGTATGATGTTGTAAATGCTTTACCCCATTTTTGTTTAGCCCGTTGTCTCTCTCTCTCAAGCTAGTTAGTTTCTTAAGAGTACATCAGTGAAGCTCTGCCTGAATTTTAGACTTGACCTTGTAACTGGGAATAATGAGATCTTTATCCCATACGTGTCACTCAGTCCTATCCTTCAATTTTTTTAGGCCAAGAAGGTTGTAGCTTAAATCTCTTAATTAGATAATGTCTGTTCACTTCCTTTAATATACTATTGATGGATTGTGACATGACCCACAATAGGGCTTGAGAGTGGAAGGCTAGCTGCCACTAATGTAGTATTCGAGGTAGATTTATCTATATCCATGTTAAGGCTTTTTCCGCTAAATTGAATATTCATATGAAGTCAATTATGATCTCCAGTTAGGGAGTCAATGCATCCACGAATAATGAGGATACTTGACTGTATGTACATTTAGTGGATCATCTGAAAGTATGTAGAGGGCCTTAAGAGCTCTACTGTCTTGCAACTTCTGGGAAACTAGGTTGTATAAGTTGGCAGTTGTACGCCAATATTTCCTTCTCCCTTTTTAATAGTTTTATGTTTTCTTAATTTTCTTTTGTATGCATGTTGTAGCGGGGGGCTGTGATCTAATTCTATCTTTCCTTTTGATGAATGTACATCTCTGTTGTCAACTTTAGTACTTGAGCCTTCTGAAGCTTCTTGTGTCAACATTACTTAAGTTCCATTGTAATCACACCCTTTTATAACTCTTATTTGCTATTGAACCAGAGTTACCAATTCTGGGTTCAAGAGACAGCCAATGGTAATGGCATCCTTTGTGGTGCCCCATGTCTGTCCGAACCCCACCTCCCCCTCTGTCTACCTATAAAAAAGTTGCCAATTTTGCGATTAGAGAGATTTCTGCACTACTAATGTGTTTTTTTTATATGTAGGGAAACGAAGAATTCAGGAAAGCTGCTTATGAAATTCTCCTTAAGATAAGTGCCAGCTTGAAAGACTCATCAGCTATTTCTGATGCACCTTATCACAAACTGATTGGCATGGTAAGTATATTAATGTTTCTACTTCAACATCTGATTTAATACAGATGGTACTTTTTAATTACTTGATTATTTGATGAGTTACTGCTTCCTCAACTACTTTCATCTTTAATATCTAATGATTTTACAATAATCAGATAATGGGCTATCTTTCTGGTTCATCTCCTCATATAAAGAGTGGGGCTGTGTCTGCCCTGTCAGTATTGGTTTATCAGGATGCAGATATCTGTCTTTCAATGCCTGATATTGTCCCCTCACTTTTATCTTTGCTGCATACCAAAGTGGTGGAAGTTATAAAAGTGAGTGTTCTCTTAGTTTCTCCTGATTCAGTGTTGGTATGATTTTGCTTTTGATGCTAATTAGTTGATTGCATATTTAACAGGCTGTTTTGGGCTTCGTGAAAGTACTAGTGTCATGCTTACAAGCCAAAGACCTACACAGGCTTCTGTCTGATGTTGTCTATGAAGTTTTACCATGGTCATCTGTCTCCAGACATCATTTTAGATCAAAGGCACTTGCAAATTTGACATTAATCTCTTATTTATCTTATTTACATATGTAAATGAAATTATATTGGTATTGGTGTTGGTGTTGGAAATTTTCATACATATGCATGTGCATCTTTATTCACAGGTCATTGTCATAATGGAGATAATAATACGGAAGTGTGGCTCTACAGTAGTTGAGTCAGTTACTCCAGAGAAATATAAGAGTTTTCTGAGGACCGTTTTTGAGGTGATTCTTTCATTTCCCGTTTAAGCTCATTTTTAAATATAGTTTATTAACTTTATTTTAATTTAAGAGAGGGACTTGATCATCCAATTGGTTGAGAACTCCTTTGAGCTGTTTAGGCCCTCAAGTTTGATATTTTTTATACTGTAATGAATTATTTTCAAATAGCGTAATCTCTACTAAAAATCGTTAGTGATGCAAATATAGCTAAATCATAGGTTCCTCTCCATGGAGGCCTTGTTTTAAATGCCAAAGGACTGGCACAAGGCATTAATAAGCCACATGCTTATGTGGCTTTGCAATTATTTTATAATCTTGAGAAAAACATAAGCAATATAATGTTGCAGTATGTCTTAAGATAGTTTTCTGAAGAGTAGCTGTACTTGTCATGCACAATTAGCATCGTAGAAGCACGTCCTGTGAGCTCAACTAGGTGGATGGCAAATACGGAGATGGGGGATAGTTCAGTGGGATTAGAAGTCTGGAGGAGTTTGATAGACATTGTGCATGAAATAAACACAAGCTTGTATTCGAAACTAGGTATCTGGCCGTGTCTTTGTGTGGTCCTGCACTTGTATTGCCTGGAACGCCTTATGCATTTGTAAGAGAATGCTAGGACGGGCCCAACCACAAGTGTCACAAACCAGAATGAAACCACCAACGCTGAAAGCTTTTATTTCTTTTTAGGGGGGGAGGGTAAGATATTCTGATTTTGTTATTAAAATGTTACATAGACCAGCTATTGGCTGTTGTTCGATTGTTTTCCTTGCATTCTTTTCTTATATTTTCTACCATCAATTTGGTCTCATAGTGTGTCCTCAGCCATTCATTAGATGAAGTCCTCTAGTTAGACACATAAAGACTTTCTTGCCCCCCTTAATGAATGAGCATTATCAGTTTAAACATAGGGATCTAATGTCCCTCCTGCAGCCATTTTTCTTTTGGTGGAATTTCACTTGAAGTGTTCTTGATAAAGAATCATTTCATTTGGAATCCATTGGGTTAGGCCTCATAAGGTTATTGAGTTGTTTGAGTCTTGGTAGGGTAAGTTTGGGCAACATTGCAATATAGATTTTTGGAGACTTGTGCCTCATTGGTTAATATGGTGTATTTGACGTGAGAGGAATGCTAGAAACTTTGAGGAATGTGAACATTCTACGCTAGAGATTAAATCTTTTCTTTTTGCACACTCTCCTTGAATGGAGTGTGGCTTTGTCTCATTCTTCTTGTTTTTCCCTTCCTGTATTACTTGATTGTGGTATTTTTGGTTCTTGATATGTGCCCCCATAGTACATCCTCAATCTAATCGGGTTGGCTTTTTTATTAATAATATTTTACGTTACCTATCCAATATATATATATATATATATATACATATATATGATGGAAGATAATTTGGATGGCTGTTCCTCATTGCTTGATGTGGTGCATTTTGTGGGAGAGAAACAACTGGTGCTTTGAGGATTCATAAAGGACAGTAGCTGATCTTAAACTTTTCTTCTTTAGAACGCTGACTGATTGGATGTCCATTGTTGGAAGCCATTCCATTTTTTCAATCTATGATATGATGGATGTTTGTAACTTATGTACTTGATTGTTATGATCCCCTGCTGTATACGTTGTGTATACTTGGGTGATTCTTTTTTATGGTTTGAATAAATTTTACATTACTTATAAAAAAAAAACATATATGATGGAAGATTATACATTCCTCATGTATCTTATTGCAGAACCGCCATGGCAAAACGAGTTCCAAAGAATCTGATGCTGGTGATACAGAAATGATGTTTGCTGATTCATCTATGAAGGCTTCTGGATCCATGTACAACTGATCACATTTTTTATGCTGCTCTGTTCTTTTGATAAATCTTGCTCTATTCTTTCTTTCCATCTCTTATTTTGCTTTATTGTTTTTAGGCTGGAGAAGAGGAAACACAAAGCAATGAGTTCTATACCTGAGGAGAATGGTTCAGTAGAACAAAGGAAAGTAAAGAGAGAGAAGAAAAACAATGCCTATGCCCGCATCCCTAGCTCAAATGAGCATCACTCGTCGTCTGATGGTGGTGGTGGTTTAAGAGCAGTTCAAAGTGCTAGGCATTCTCATAATGCAAAATCAATGAAGGGTCAGTCAGAAGGAAGACAAAAGAAGAGCAAGAGGAATCACGACCAAATTATGACAAATCATGAAAAGAGAAAGGAGCCAACTAACACAAGCAAGAAAGATGAAGCAACTCATATACCTAATGCTTCCAAATTAAGCAAACACAAGGTCGGGAGGAAAAGACAGAAGATTAATAAATGAGTAACGATGTGCACTAAGTCTGAATAGCAATTGCTTCCTTGAAGCATGAGAAGAATTTGGCACTCTCCTTGTACTGCCCTACTGAAGTCTGAAGATGTTCACGTAGGATGAGAGCAAGCTTCTCACATTTTCATTGGGGAGTCATTTCCTCAGGAATTGCAGAGATCAAGGAATTCTATGAGCTGTGTTGGTCTAGTTTAAAGAGTGAGAATTCTGGAATCTCTCTAAAGATGGGATTCTGGCTTTATTCACTTGGAGGGTGCTGAGCATTGCAAAAAGTCACCCGTTTTGGTCCAGCTTAATACTTACTGGTGGGTGTTGCTGCGGTTGGCTACAAGTCTGAAGCCGCTGAACTGTTCAGCCATGTGACTAGAAGGCATTTGTATACATATTTTGTCTATTAGTCTTAAAAAGCGCAATTCTTTTTTTTTTTTGGCTACAATATACTCAAAATCATTCTCACTATTTGTTATCAAAATTAACCAAACAGTTCTCTCAAAAAAAAAAAAAAAAAAATCCAAACAGAGAAATATGTTATTTTGTTGAATAATTTTTAATGATATCAGTGTCATTATTGTCCATTGAATGAAGTACTTTGTCCTTTTGGAGTATCGTGAAGCTGCCGTCAATGGGATCAGTATTTGGCTCATAGGTACAATACTTATGGGCAATACCCATTTTGTCTTTAGCAGATAGGGCTACTAGTTTGGGTCTATAGAGTTACTTATGGGCTTGTGTTAACATTTTATTTTATTATTTTTTATAAGAAAAAAATCAATATTTTATAAGGGAAGAATCAAAGAATTTAAAACTTAATTAAAAATTTTTTATAGAAAAAAAATGTCCAATGGTTAATAATGTTAATCTATTTAGGTTTTCAATGGTATTTTTTTAATCTTTAAATATAAAAAAATGTCTTAACGGTTAATTCAAAGTTGTTAGATTACTAGAAAATATATATTTACTAAACTAAGTTTATCATGATCACTTTAAGTATCTTAGTGGTTAGGGGATTGCTTTTAAAAAATTTCTCTATAATGTCTCAAGATCATTTCTCTATACTCTCTATAATGACCCAAGAAATGTAACTAGGGAAGATTGTGATGTTCCAATTTGATTGATTTGTGTGATGTGTGTGGGTATGTGATGAGTCCCACATCGGACATATACTGGGTTGAACTGGATTTTATTAACAACTACAAGGAGCTTTAATTGTGACTAATCCTTTTGAGGTATAACGCAAATGTGACTAGCGCTTTTCTTTGGGTCATTACACTCTCCCTACTTATTTTTGTTATGAATGTTGAGTTATTGGGCTTGGCAGCGGGTTGGGCCAACAGGCCGGGCTAATGGGCTAGCCCATTGGACATAAAAACTAGCACATGGCTTGACCTATTGGCTAGTAGGCTATCCATGGGCCTTAACAACAACGGGTTGAGCTGCCCATTAGCCTGACGGACCATTGAGCTACTGGGTTGGGCCGTGGGCAATGAGCTATTTGATGACCCTTCAGAAGGTAAGAACTGATAAGAGACTATCCAAGTAGAGATGTTCATGAAAGATGAGATAATCAAGAGAGTGAGCTTCTTACATTTTACTAAGGCGTTGTCTTCTTAGGAACTGTAGAGAACTAGAGATCAAGAAATTGGTAGATGTGTTCGTCGAGTTTAAAGAAATTGGTAGAATTCTTGAATCTCTTTGAAGATGGACACATGGGATAATTCGTGTCTTCATTCACTCATTCAGGTAGAGGTGGTGTTGAAAGGAGCAAACTGGATTGTTTTTACATGTTCCCTTTGAATATTATATGTTCGAAAACCGGATTTACGTAAAATACAATTGAGAGGTGATGTTATAAAGGAAAGACAATGTGCATTAGCCATAGGCCATAGAATCTCAATAAACATCTTGACTTACATGCTAGTATTTATTTTATGTACTTGATTTTGTGGCTGGAAAAGACCTAGGTATTTTGTTTTGTTTTTATTTTTAATTTGTTAGAATTCTATTACTTCATTTTGGTTCTTGTTTTTTCTGTTATGCTTTTTGTTTAGGTCTCTCTCCCTTGCAATGGCTTATTTTCCATGGTTTATTATACAAAAATGAAAATGCAACGCTCCTATTTTTGTTTTCGTTGTCTATTTTGAACCTGTTTGAAATAATGCATAAAATAGGAGATTTAATTTATTGGTTGGAAGTTGTCTATTTTGAACCTGTTTGAAATAATGCATAAAGTAGGCGATTTAATTTATTGTTTGGAAAACGTATTTTGAGTTAATGTATGAAAGTATGCGATTGGAAGACTATCTTCAGACAACATTTTCTACAGATACAACATGAATTTTGTACTGTTTGGAAGAATGTGCATGAGACGTATGTATTCACCATTCACAACAACACATTAAAGTTGAACAAAATTTTTTTTCTTATTCTTTGACCTTTTGGTAAGAAAGTGAATGAAAGAATATATTAAACATTTTTATTCATTTGTGATGTATTTTCTTTAAAATCACAACGAAAATTTGGGGAAAAAAAATACTAAATTTATTAAAAAAATCTTATTAAGTTCAATTTTTATAACATCCTATAAAATTATATTAATAAGATAATATAAGTATGCGATTAAATTATATACATAGTATACCCATAAGTACGTTTATTTACAGTTTTTTCATTTCCGTTTTTTATACCATATTTTTTCAATAAAAAAAAAAAAGAGGAAGATCTTGATCCGAATGAGACATGTACATATTTCATACCTATGTCACACTGTACATCTTCTGTCCCATACATTTTTTTTTGGTGAATAAAAAAATGCATACAAGGAGAGGGTGGCAATCCTTACATGCCGAAGGCAACAAGGAGGAAGATTGGCATTAACACACTCACTAGTGGGGATTAGGGGAGTCGCATTCAATATCAAAGTTTTGTTGGCACAATGCACTTAATTTTTCCTTTCCATACATTAAGTGTTGGGTCTCGAATAGTATTGCCACCAATATTATCAATCCCAAATAAAAATCACACACAAAAACACAAATATTAATGCGAAAAACTCTTTCTCTTTGAAGGGAAAAATCACGAGACAAATTCCGAATCAGTTTCATTATTCTCAAATCAATTATAATATCTCTTTGTATGTCTCACAGCCAAAGAAAAATCTTTCTTGTTTTTCTTTGCTCTCGCATATACTTTTAGTGTCTTACGGCTAAAGAAAAATCTTATTGTTTTTCTTTACCCTCACACACACTAATTGTCTATTTATAAGACTTTTTTCTATTCCCTTTTGAACTAGGAATAAATAAATTCTTTAATAAGAAATAGTCTTTTTTTCTATACCAAAAAATAGATTTTCTTTCTACACTAAGGAATAGTCTTTCCTTTCATACAAAAAAAAACCTCAATTAATTTTTCCTTTTTCAACTAAGAAACCTAATTATCCAAGTCACAATTGAAATTTGAGGCAATTTCCCAACATTAATATCCCAACAAAAATAAAAAATAAAAAACACACACACACTCACACACTTGCTGCAACACAAAAAATGAAAGGAGAGATAAATGTTGCAATGAAAGAACATGGCCATCGTGAAATTGTTAGAAAGTTAAAATTCAATAATATCCAACGATATTTTATTAAGGTAAATCACATAATTAAAATCCCGTACAAATAAAATTCAAGCTCTTATTTAGACCATGACCAGCAGAAATCATGTAATGTGAATCCACCAAGAAGATCATAAACTCCGTGAAATGAAACCTCCTTAGTTAAGAACAATTTGGTTGGCCAGAAGCTGGATTGAACGAAAATGAAGTGTCCCAAGCGTAGGCGAAGGCAGTGTTCGAGTTTGGTGCAAGCGTACCACCATTAGCAGTGACTTGTAATTGGTTTCCGCTTTGAACTATGACGGTAGAGTCAAGAGGTAATACAGTTTGAAACCCATTGCTGCTTAATACCAAATTTGTGAGAGTACATGGGCAGTCAAGATTGATTGTCACATTCCACACTGGTTTTTGTTGTACAAATAATTCACTATTTGATTGACCAACTGATACGTTGTCTAAGGAGCATTGACAATTTCCTGTAATTTAAGAAATACAAAATAATTAGTAACACCGAAATTAATCTAATTAATTAAGAAGCATGAACGCAAACACAAACAAATGTATTAACAAATTGCAAATTTATTTTAAGTTCTAAACATAAATAACTATCAAAATATTTAATGAAGACAGACATGTTGGAGTGACTCTAGCTAGCTAGTGTGTATAATATCAAGAAACAGCAACAAATTCTTCCAAATGAATATATATACATGGTATAGTAAGAAAGCCATGCATTTCTGGGATTGCATGTACTGCATGAATCTTTTACCTTCGCTAACAAGACTCAGGAAGAAAATTACACACAGAAATTTGATGAAAGCTGCCATTGCCGAAACCAATAATACCGCTACTTAGTTTCTCTCCTTTTTCTTTAATGGAAATGTAATAGGGCCTTGTGTAATTTATAGTGATTTTCGAATCAAATGAATTAATTTCCGTGATCTTCTACTTTAAAGCTAGCTAATCTTACAAAAACTTAACTATATATACATATATATATATATATATATATATATATATCTAAAAGCCCTTTGTAACTATACATATCAAAAAGCTGGAGAATAGCATTTATTGTTGCTATGCTTCTGTTAAGCCATATTAATGGCCATATCATTTACCCATTTTTAACATTCTCTCTAGTTTAATATCACTTTTCCAGGAGGAAGTTTCACACATATATACACTAGATTATGTTAGAGTAGAAATTCTATCTTGTATAAAAAAAAGTATATATATCACTTTTCCTTTATCTCTTTATCTTCCTTTATTTTTTACTTTTTGTATTCCTCTCCTCTTACTATAAATTTACAATTTTCTTTTCCATTCTATTAATAGTTTTTTTTACACACAAAATGTTATTTATCTCTCTCTCATTTATTATTATTATTTTTGGTGGAATTTTTTATATTTTTCTTGTATCTCTAATTTAGTTTGATGAATTTTTGACATTTTTGTATTATTTGGAATTCTACTTTGGGTTGATATGATTAAATTTTGTGTGTTCAAGTTGTTATCTTTTTATTCTCTTTAATTTCATAGATGTTATCATATTGCATTATAAAGATAGTATATAAGAATATAATGTTATTTAGTACATAACATGAGTTAGATAATTTGGTGTTTATTACTATACTTTTTATATTTTACTTTTTTCTTCTCATATTATTTTTTATAAATTTCTTATTATTCTCTCTCACATTCTCTCTTGAAAAAGTGGTTATTCTCTCTTTTGATTTTTTATTCTTTCTTGCAACTTTAGAATCATTTGTAGTTCTGGAGGAGTTTGGTCATAATAATTTGGAGCCTTTTTTTATTGTCCCCTCTCCTATTAGTCCTACAGGGAAAAACAAATCCAACAAAACTAAACAGGCAGAACTAAACCGAACAGACTTGATGTAAAACAGTACCAAAGATGCTCACAACTAACCCACTGAACCAGACATAAACAAATGGGCCAAGCACTACGAGTCTAAGGAAAACCAAACTTTAATTACGTAGCAGAGCATCCAACCCAAAAGCACAAGCTAATAGGTGAAGAAGCCGAACTAGAACATACCCCCATAACCAAGCTCACACAGCCAATGTGAGACACTTTCTTTTACAATATTTAGATCTATTTCCATACAATGATATAAGCAGCATAAAATGAAACTTCACGTCCAAAAATAAATATATCTAATGAAATAAATCCAAAAGGTAAAACAGAAGTCCAAATGAACCGACTGCAAGTACAATGGGGAAGAAAAGAAAGGACATAACTTGGTTCCTACTATCCTGGGCCAACTTGTGAATAAGAGCAGATTTCCCAGTGCCAGTAGGACCATATAGAAGAACAGGCCACTTTTGACTTACTGCCAACATAACCATCTCAAAACTTTTCTTCACAGCAGATGTCAAAAAGAACATATTTCCAACTGATGTATCCTCCCTGAATATATAAAATAAATGATCAAGTGCGAACATGAAAAACCAACAGACCTATGAAATAGGTGTAGGAATTATTAGACGCGGGCTAAATGTGAAAGTAGACATTATGGGATTGAATTTGAACACAAATTTTAATCACTTTGAAATTGTGCCAAAAAAAGACCTTTGGTCACATTTTCGAAAATAACCATTGAACCGTAAGGAATTAATAGATGCGGGTTGAATGTCTTAAAAAGTAGAAATATTGGGCTTGAATTTTAACACAAATTTTGAATATTTTTTTACCAAAATCAAGAGAGTTATTGTCATTTGAAAATGACCCATCGAGTTTTACCCGATTTTTTCCCAAGATCCTCGACCTAGGCTAGTGTTTCTTGTTTATTTTTCCTGATACTAGCAGATCTTAAATGCTAAGTGTTTTTCCTCATCTTTCTCTTTGCTTTGATGTTCTTTTATAGTGGGTATGGTTTGATTCTGTGTAGTCTGCTGGATCAACCATGGCTTCCTGCCATGAATCTGAAGGAGCCTTGTGGGCCTTTTTTTTTCCTCTTTCCACTCTTGTTTTGTTTTTCTAGGAACCCACATCCAAAAGTATTTTAATTATTTTCTCTTCATAGAATGTTGTAAATCATATGCCATTTGAGTTCAACAAAGAAATTACCCATTCTTCAAGGTTGAGAAAGAGACATTTCAAAGGTTTCTTAGGCTGATAGCAACTTCTCTTCTTGGCATTTTTTCTTGAAAGTAGGATAAATGTTTTTTTTTTTTTTTTTTTTTTTGAGATGGGTGAACTCCGAAAGCCTCCCAACCGTCTTTCTTCTTTTGCTTTCTCCCTCTAACTGAGGTCCCTCGAATCTTTTCCTATAGATTAATCAATTTCAATTACAATGTTTTAATACCTTTTGGAGCACAGTGCATCTCCTTCATTCTTCTCTTACTAAGGAACTCGATCCTGGTGGTTGGTTCCTTAGTGGGCTCCTTTGGGCTTGCCCAATTTTTGCTAGACTTTCCATGGATCCTTTTCGATGACCATTTTCTTGGGTCATTCGCACCTTATTAGTTATTCAAGGCCATTTTCTCTCTTTATTTTCTAATAGGCTTTTACCCCATTTTTCATGGTTCTTCTGCCTTTTTCACAAGAGTGTCTTTACAGAATAATTGGTCATTTGTTTTCACATAAGGCCCATGGTCTAGTTCCCTGAGTTGGGCTTCTTGTTGTGATTTTTTGGATATCAACAAATTTTAAAAACAGGCCACCTAATATAATTCAAACTAAAAAATAAACAAATATTAACACTAAAAAATATAGAATAAAAGAAAATCATAAAATTATACCAAAGTCTTTGCAGAATAAAATCTTATTACATTTTATATATATATATATATATATATCAAACTCCAAAGTTCTATGCATAGTTTTCACTAGTTATTCTAAATCCATGAATTACGCTTTGATTTCAAGTATTTTAATCCATGACTTACAATATGATTTAAAACTTGAAGCTCTATCTTTATTGAAAAGTCAAGAAACAACCTCTATTATTTTCCCTTCTCATCGGAAAAAAAAAAAAAAAAAACTCTATTATTTCCATTACTCCCCAATTTCATAAAACGGTACTGCAATACTAAAGGTATTGGGTGTATTGCAATTTCAAAAAGAAAACCTTTGGGATTGTTGTGTGGGTTACCCAAACATACTCAATGCTTTTTCTACAACCATTATTGGGTGTGATTCTTTAGCATCAAAGCTTTATGAGCTTTTTACGTACCATGTTCTTAATACTCCCAACTTGTTCATAAAACAAATCATATATATAGTAATTTACAAATGAAACTTTTTTACATAACCTAGCATTTAAGTTCCATTTTTTCCATTCCAATCTTTTAATTTCCATTTCTTCTCAGGGTCGGCTCAATGGGTAAAGCAATTAATGCAATCGCCTAAAACACCCAAATAAAAGAAGGCCCCTACTTGTAAATAAAAAATTATATATAATATATTTATCTATATATTTTAATTAAAAAAAATTTTAAGCACTTTTATTAGTCAATAAAATGCATTAAAAATATCTCATTGTATCCTAAAATGCAAAAGATTTAGCCAAAGATGATAGGACTACAGGCTGCACTGCACAGGTGCACAGGTTGCACAGTGTGCAACTGTGCAGTGCAGCCCACAGACTTATAAGACAACCGTTTCTCACACTTTTTTTTTTAATCTGAACATGGTATTTATTATAAATTATTATACCAATTTTGCATCTCAAAAAGCCAAAAAAAAAAGAAGATTTTAAATAAAAAAAATCAATATAATATTTAAATATAAAAAGATCCCACTAAAAATTTTTGCCTAAGGCCCCCAAAGTTGTTGAGCCGGCCATGTTTCTTCTTCCATTCTTTTCACCTCCATTAGTTTTCAAGGTAGTCTCTTTCCAACCTTTATGTGCTTTTTATGTACCCTAACTTAAACCTGTTCATAAAAGATTTAAAAAAATAAATTACAAATGAAACACTTTATATATGCAATTTTTTCCTTTTCAATCTTTTAACTTCATTTGTTTCCAAGTTATTAGTCCTTCAATCTATTAAATTTCATTTGTTTTCAAGGTAATCCTTCCAATATACACCCCTTAAACCCACCAAAACAACTTCACTTTACAAAGTGAAAAATTCTAAACTTAAACCTAACTTAAACCTGTTCATAAAAGATTTAAAAAATAAATTACAAATGAAACACTTTATATATGCAATTTTTTCCTTTTCAATCTTTTAACTTCATTTGTTTCCAAGTTATTAGTCCTTCAATCTATTAAATTTCATTTGTTTTCAAGGTAGTCCTTCCAATATACACCCCTTAAACCCACCAAAACAACGTCACTTTACAAAGTGAAAAATTCTAAACTCCACAAGTCTAAAACTAGTGATGAGATTGATCGAAACTTGATTTCAAAACAAATTATAGTTAAAAGACTCAATAGAAAACAAGCCAAAATTGGGCGAAATTCATAACAGGTAGGTCAAAATTAAAACATTCAGTTGGTATTAAGGGTAAAAATAACAATAGTTCACATAAGCTTTCCCTCTTGTAAAACAAACCAAAAAATGACCTAATGGTTACAAAAAATATATCATCGCGTATTAGTTACACTAGAAAATTGGTATAAGGTGAAAATTAATTACCAAAAAATCAGGCTCTTTCCCATAAAAAATATTTAAAAAAAAATGGCTCTCCTCAGCACCTCCTCTTTATCCCCAGCCCCACCCCTTCAAAAAATCACCCCCACAACAACAATCACTTCATTCCAAACACACCCTAAAAGTAAACATTCTAGGAATAACATGAAAATATTATCATCCAATCCACACAAACAAAAAATACAAATGACATCACAAATTAAGTAAAAAAATAAAATGTATAATGGAGTACAAGACAATTAATGACACAAACATAGCTATTATAACAAGGCAGATGTACCCTGCACAAACGGACAAAAACATTGTAACAAAATGCTAAAGAAATTTAACTACAACTCAGCTGCCCCATGGTTTTTCAATACAAATAACCGTGTTTCAATGCTTAATACTTGATAGGTGCAATAACTTCAAGCTGGGGGCCAAGCTTCTCCTCAGTCGTCTTCTCAGCTTTAACCCTCAATTTTGTCAACTGCTTCTTCCTCTCATGTGCAACCTGAGCTCCTTTCTCTTCCTCTCGAGCTCCTGCAGGAGCAAAGAGATTCACAAGCATTAGAAATCACTCACACAACCATTAATTAGTCAAAGAAGTACAATCACTTAATAATGACTACATAATATGCAAACAATGTTAGCCCTGGTTACAAGTGAAACATATAGCCAAATAGCAAAATAGACAATTACACAAATGCCAGAACGAATACAGCAAGAAGAGATTCAAATATTGCTTAATATTTCTAAACATTATCCAATAAGTTACTCAGCATCGACATTTAATTGGGGAATCAACAACCATTTTAACATATCAATATCCAAGAAAATGCCCATATGAAGGCAAATAGCAAAGCTATTGCAATAGGGTTAAAGATATTGTTGAGAAAAAATGCAAATATCTAAAATAAGAATAGTCATAAGAAATTGACTGAACCAGGAAAACATAATTCAAACTGAAGTTGGGTAATTGGAAATTTTGAACAAAAAAAGACTATTCAAGATGACTTAAACGCAATCTCCTCTTTTTTGATTAAACACAATTTCCTCTTTTTTGATTAAACACAATTTCCAAAATAAAAAACAAAGCACCTACAACAGTGTCACCATGAATTGAAAATGTAAAGCAACAGAACACATTAAAAGAAGTAAAATAAGACAAAGCAAATCCCTCTTTACAATGTCATCTCCCAGTATCATCCACAATAAGCTAGGGTAAATTAGCCATAAACTCGATCCAACCGTGTTGTCTTCCTGGTTCCTAGGTGACGAGAGCTTGTTTGATTTCGGGATTTTCTAATTTTATAAGGGCCTTGAAAAAGGTTTCATCACTAAGAGAGTGCATAGAGTTCAAAATCTTCGTGACCGCTGACATTGAAAAGGGATTATCAGATTCTATGGTTTTTCGACTATCACTGTCCTTCTCACTCCGTGTCTTCCTTGATATTTCAGCCTCCATGATAGAATCAGCGGCTTTCCTTTTCTTCCCCCCCTCCCCCGATGAGGTGTTTAAGTAGACTGGCTGCTTCTCTTTTGGGTTGCTCCCTTGCCCCATAACTGAGGGGGATATTTCGACCACATCATCATCATCTGGACTATCGAATTGCGCTAAAAAACCAGTTGCCTTGTATGTCTGGAAGATTTGTCCTAGCATCTCATAATGCTCCAGCCCCTTGTTAAGAAATTCCTTGCACCTGGGGTTCAACTAGAAACAGACAAGGAACATTGTTAATGGGCAAATGAAGAAAAACCATTGGCAAGTTGTCATAGGGGACTTTTACAAACTAACAAAAAAATGCTATCAACAGTTGCAACTAAGCCAAAAATTTAAACGGCTTAAACAGAAATACCATGTATTTTCCCAATTAATTGATATGGAAGGAATGAGATGGGATCGTTATACCAACACTTTCACAGGTAGTGACAAGACATGGTCAGATGCAGTGTCGGTGAGTGTTATACATTTAATTAATTTTCACCCCGTTTATTCTTTAAATTCTTAATGTAAATAATCTCATATATACCAATGTCTCTAATCCATATAAACAGACAAGATGTAATATACATGGATTAGAAACATTGATATATATGACATTGTTTACACGAAGAATTTAAAGAATAAACGGAGTGAAAATTAATTAAATGTATAACACTCACCGACACTGCATCTGACTATACCTTGTCACTACCTGTGAGAGTCTTGGTATTACGATCCCATCTTATTCCTTCCATATCAATTAATTGAAAAAATACATGGTATCTCTGTTAAGCCGTTTAAATTTTTGGCTTAGTTGCAACTGTTGATAGCATTTTTCCGTTAGTTTACAAAAGTCCCCTATGACAACTTGCCAATGATTTTTCTTCATTTGCCCGTTAACAATGTTCCCTTTAGCTTGTGCTTCCGCCAAAGTGTAAATGAACACCCTTTCTATCGCTGGAGGTCATATCTTAGAATTCTCAGCACTGGAAGGCTCTGCCATCTAAATAGAACATACACACTTAAGCTCAAAATATCACAATTAAAAATTAATTGGAGGGAAGCAAGTAACCAATTTAGACCTTTATTAAGAAGCCCATTTCAGAAATTATACATATATGAACAGTTAGAAGGGCATGGAGGAAAAATGTGTCCAACATCAAGAGCAACAAGCAACAATGAACAACAACCAAGAACAAATTTCAGTATCGGTAAACCTAACATTTTTGAATTTAACAAAAATATTAAACACTCACCAAAAATTAGAATTTCGGATTATACAAAGGAAAACAAAAAGGAAAGTGAGAAAACAGAGGACAAAAGAGAAAAATAAAACAGAGATGAAAAAACTCGTATAGAAATAGAAGAGGCCTGGGATAGCCTTATAGTTGCTCAAGTAATAAGAGGTTCTTTATTAGTAACACAACCGATTCTTAGAAGATATATTCTGTTACCTTCGTTGATAATAGCTAAAAATACTTTGCGTATATTATTATTTCAATTTCCCGAATGGTCCGAGGATTTAAAGGATTGGAATAAAAAAATGCATGTTAAATGCACTTACAACGGCGACTTACCTTGGGTGCAGGTAATGCGTTAGAAGCGGATGAAGAAAATGTTGAAATGAAGGAGGATGAAGATGAAGCTGTCTCTGCTAGTTTCCCCACATGTAATGCCAATGCTGGGTGAAGAGCATTTATAGGTAAAGCCTGGGTTAGATTGCGTGATAGCCCAAAGTTCACGTGAATAGCTTTGAAGATTACAATAGGACA